>CM063717.1:4358083-4773083 GCA_032441835.1 Slavum lentiscoides | reverse complement strand
GTATCTGGCGGACTCGAAACAAAACCTGATAAGCAATAATTTTTTAGTCCAAGGCCACCATCCTCGGAGCTTAGCTACTGAGGGTGGTGGCTTCTATTCGGAGGTCGAACGACACCCGAAATACCATCGATACCACCACCAATACCACCACCAACTGCAAGAACAAGAAGAACAACGGAAAAGACTTTACGAGCATTATCTGCGCGGTGAAAAACGCGCGAGCGTGAAAGAAGAGTTTGTCGATGTACCGTATGAAGTCAGACTGCACCGGTTACCGTTCGGAGTCGATCCCAGAGCGAAAAACGACAACAAGTACGTGTTCTGCGGCAACGGCGGCCCGTGTCCCGTCGACGCGGTGGCCGGTCCGTGGTGCTGTCGGATGGGCGGTACGGACAAGCCGACCACGAAACACTTGTCGGACGGACTGTGTCGCGGAACGCAAACGTTGGACGAGACTTCGGTGGATGCGGCGGCGGAAGCGAAACAAGAGCGGACGAACGGCGGTCTGAACAACAGTCATTGCTCGGAGAACGCGCAGGACGACAAGTGAGTTCGATTTTTTTTTTTTGTCAACCTTCTCTTCCGGCATATTTAATAAAACGCGTTCGCGTTTCAGGTCGAAAACGAACGCGAAAGCCGCGGTTCCCGATTGTAACTGTTTCCCAGCGGACCAGGCGCCACCCGAGCCCGGACCGTTTTACACGCATCTCGGCTCGGCCAACAATTTGATCGAACTCAGGAAAAACATGGAGAACATGTCGGGCATACGGGGAAAGGGCATACGAGTGGAAAAGGTAAACTCATTTCTGTTACGCGCGCGTCCACCGGAATAATACGATAAAATACTGTGTGTTTGTGTTGTGCACAACAGGTGTTGTACACGGGCAAAGAGGGTAAAACGACGCAGGGCTGTCCGTTGGCCAAATGGGTGATACGGCGTTCGTCGACGGACGAGAAACTGTTGCTGGTCGTGAAAAACCGTCGAGGTCACAAGTGCGAGCATTCGTGGATAGTCATTTGCATAGTGTCCTGGGAAGGAGTGCTGTCGGACGAGGCCGATTTCCTGTACACGATGCTTTCACACAAGTTGAACAAGTGCGTTTTTTTTTTTTAAAGAACTTTGTATCGATTTTCGGAAACGAGCGAAAACGGTTTCACCACAAATCTCGATGGTTTTGAAAATTCGTAAAAAGACTTTTTCTTACGAATTATACGTTTTAAAGTTTAAAAAAATAATAATAATAAACGGGACCGCGTAGTGTACACGAGGTGCGAGAATTATGCGGTTTGTACGGTACATACCACAGAGTATAATACAAACCATTGTGAAAAGTGTAATTCGTTTGCCTGCAGATACGGCGTGCCGACTACCAGACGGTGCGGCACGAACGATCCGCGGACGTGCGCTTGTCAAGGGCTCGACCCGGACACGTGCGGCGCTTCGTTCTCGTTCGGATGCTCGTGGTCCATGTACTACAACGGTTGCAAGTACGCCCGGAGCAAAGACGTGCGAAAATTCCGACTTTCCGTCCGGACCGAGGTAAATATCACTTTGTGTGTGTGTGTGTTTTTTTCCTGGCCTCTTCGCAGTGGCGTATATAGAAATTAATTTCGTGGGAGTTATATAAACATATTTATTTAATCAATATTGTTAATTTGACTTTATTTTAATAATTACCGTACCGACCGTACATTTCGGGGGGTGGTTTGAACCCCCAAAACCCTCTTCTATATATACGCCACTGCCCGTCCGTCGTCCGTCGACGACAGCGGCGAGTGTGTTACGACAGTGTACTCGAATTCGTTCGTCCGTGTTGTCCGCGCAGGAACAAGAGTTGGAAGAACGTTTGCACGGTTTGGCCACGACGCTGTCGCCGTTGTACAAATCGCTGGCCCCGTTGTCGTACAACAATCAGATAGAGCGCGAACGCGAAGGGTCCGATTGCCGGTTGGGCTTCAAACCGGGCCGACCGTTCGCCAGCGTCACGGCTTGCATAGACTTTTGCGCGCACGCCCACCGGGACTTTCACAACATGCACAACGGTTGCACGGTCGTAAGTACCCGTATTATATTATGCGTCGATCGACGAGTTTTCGTTAATAAACTACGTTTGCAAAAAAAAAAACCGCAGGTGGTGACGTTGAACAAACACCGGGGCATGCAGAAACCGGAAGACGAACAATTGCACGTGCTCCCGCTGTACGTGATCGACGAATCGGACGAATTCGGCGACAGACAAGCACAGAACGACAAGTTCAAAAACGGCGCCGTCGAAATGCTCTCCAAGTACGTGGTCGTTTCTCTCTCTCTCTCTCTCTTCGAGTAGTTAATAATAATAGTAATAGTCGACCTGTCGGTTTATTGTTAATTCGCACGATTCGCGTGTGTGTGTGTGTGTAGATTTCCGTGCGAGGTGAGGGTCAGGTCGGTGCCGTTGACGCCGTGCCGGCGCAAGAAACGCAAAGACGAAGAACCGGAATCGCCCAGAGGAGCGCCGTCCAACGCGGCGGTGCCGCCCGTCGTCGCACCGCACGGCGGCGGCGGCGGCGGCGGCGGCCTGCAACAACAGAACAACGACGTGCAAGTGCAGAGTTCACAGGTATACTCGATAATAATAATAATAATTTGGAATAATTTTTTTTGTTTTTTTTTGTATCGAAAAACGAAAAGCAGTCGCTCCGGTTTTTTTTCCCCCGCGAATTTTTTCTACTAAATTTATATATATATATATATGTATATAGACGAACGCGTCTCGATAATATTATTATTGAGACGTCGGGAAATGTCGGTCCGGTTCCCGAGCGTATTCTAACGTGATACCGCGGTTTATTTCAGATCTCTTCGACGGTAATGGACAGCCCGACGGCGATAAACACGTATCAATGGTGGAACAGACAAGGAGGTTTACTGGCACAGCAACAGAGTCCGTCCGGTTTCTACAACGTCCACGAGTACAGTCCGTGGAATAATATCGGTAAGTAAATCTAGGAATTTTTATTTTTCGAATTGCTCACTACTACGTACACCGCGGGTAAAGCGAGTGTCGAGTGCAGTCGGTGAAAAATGTGCGATGATAGAAAACGTTATTAGACAAAAAAAGAGAAACGAATCTTATTTCGTTTGATGACGAATCAAAAGAAGAAAAAAAATTTGACAAAACGCGAGAAGCGTAAAATAATATTCCAGTATTTTGTATTAAACGTGTATTTTAAACTATAAAACAGATTTTATCGAACGATTTAATCGTTAGGGATTTAAAATTAGCTACGAGTTGATTATTTCTTCTCAGTCTCAAAAATACGCTATTTTTTTTTTAAATAACGATTAAAAAACGATGTATAAAATACGAATAACGGAATAATAATAATTATAAAAAAAAAATAATAATCGAAAATAAAATTGATTTTTTTCCCTCCCTGTGTGTAACAGACAACTTGATGTCTCCGAGCATGGTGATGGAAATGAACGCCAAAGCGAACGCGGCGGCGACCACCAACTACAACCACCACCAACGCGCGTCGCAGCCCGACCGCCGTCATCACCACGTGCGCAATCTGTGGCCGCCGGTCGGAGGCGGTTTGCCGGGCGGCAAGCCGGTGGAACCCGCGGCGGCCGGTCCGGCCGGCCGCGGCGGTCAGTCCACCAGCTACGCGCAACAGAACAGCAGCAGCAGCAGCAGCAGCCGCCGCCGCCGCCGCCGCCGCCGTCGTCGACAACAATTACTATTACAAATCTAGTCAAGTCGGACCCGATCCTACGGTGGTCGTCGTCGACCCGCCGGCCGCACAGTACCCCGCCGGTAGCCATTATTACGGCCAGCAACACCATTTTGCACCTCTGCAACAGCCCGTCAAGTATTTCGCACAACACCCGGCCGCCGCCGCAACCGATCACGGCTGGCCGCCGCCGCCGTCGCCGCTTCAGCTTCACGCGCAGCAAACGTCTGCAGCGCCGCCGCGGTTTTACCGTCCGGACCCGACAACACTGTTCAATCAAGTAAGCGTAAAAAAACAAAACGTTTTTTTTTTTTCTCTGAAAAGTATGATTTTTTTTTTACATTTACAACGAGTTATAAACGCATTTCGAACGTTCGGATAATTCCAACATCATTGGATTATTAATAAGTCAACATACGTGAGAACACATATGAAAAAAAAAATTCGAATAGTCGATTTTTTGTCAACAAAGTAGCATTAAAAAAAAATTAAATGACCGTTTCCAAATTTGTTTTCCCCTATAACTCGAAAAATAAGCGCCATTGGCCAACGTGTGAAAACGCTTCTTAGACGTATAGTATATATTTTAACAGTGTAAAAAAAAAAAAAATTGTTTGTCGTGACTCTTTATCGCGTGCACGATATTTGAATAATTTCGAAATAATTCGTTGAATAATAAACGGAAGTTTTTTTTTTTTTTTTTTACAATTTTTACCGTTTTGTTATAGTGTGTTTCGTTCGACCCGCCGTAATTTCTCTCGTAAAACGTTTTGAACGTTTCGAAAATTCTCTAAACGAATTGTTATTCTTTTTTTTTTTTGCCCGTTATTTAACACGGTTTAATTTTTGAAGTCCCGAACTGCACTGAAGTAGTAGTACACATACTTCGTTTGACCACTGTACCTGATGTTTATTTTATATGTACGTTTTCGTGTTGCAGGGGATATCCCAGTACCAGCTTCCTAGGTGGGATCTATACGGACCGACACCGTACTTCCCTTCTGTTGTTGTGCCCGAACCGGCACCGGCGATGGCGGCGGCGGAGACAGAGCCAAAAGTCCATCCGATCGGCAAGGTGACCGATTACATCGAAAACGAAGAATGCTTCAGGGTCAGTACTTAAAAAATTTCAAAAAAATCGTTTATTATTCCGTGGCGAACTGCCATCGGTCCCTTAAAATTCGTTAGGTCAGGTCGGATTAGGTTATTTTCCGCTGAACCGACGAAATTTGATTTTGTTATCCGGAGAAATTTAATCTTAAAAATTTTTAAACCTATTCAGAGCCTAAAATTATCGGTTTTCCACGAGTTCAACCGTTCGTTTCTAGAAATTGTATAAGTATACAATTTAGAGATTAAAAACGTTTATTTATTTGTTTTTTTTATACATTTACGAACTCGGTATCATAACGAATTCGGATACATACTATATTGAGTTAGGTTATTATTTACTATTATCGAGTGATTCGTATTTTCAGTTTTAACCGATTTTCACCTAAAAAAAAAATAGAAATCGCCCATCCCCTCTGCACTAACCAAGGCCATAGCCAGGGGGAGGGTTTTAGGATTCAAACCTCCCCCTTCCCCGAAATTTTTTCTTCAAATAAAATTTAATTATTTATATTCTATTATTAGTTTATTATTTTTATTTTATTTCATATTTATACTCTCAGCCCCACCCCAACATTTTTTGCTGGTTACCGTTTTGACACTAACTGTACGTCTACGCGCAGCATCTTCATTCCTCGAGAATTTTTTTTTTTAGTTGAAAATCTAAAAAAAAATAAAAACAAGGTGTCGGAGTGGATCCGTATAATATACGTTGTATAAAGAACGCGAATTTTTTTTTTTTTGCTCCTGCGCAGGACTCGCAGATGGGCGGCGTGGCCATAGCGCTCAGCCACGGTTCCGTGCTGTTCGAGGTGGCCAAACACGAGCTGCACGCGACCACGGCGCTCCGGAAACCGGACCGGCTTCATCCGACCCGCATCAGTCTGGTGTTCTATCAGCACCGGAACCTGAACCGGGCCAGACACGGCTGGGACGAGTGGGAAGAGAAGATGAGAGCGCGGAAAACGGCTGGCGCCGCGATGTCGTCCAACAACAACGGCGGCGGCGATCCGGTGACCGCTGCGTCGTCGTCGTCGTCGTCGTCTTTGTCGTCTCCGGGCGGACGCAGATCGTCCACCGTGACCACTACCACGTGGACCACGTTGTTCCCGATGTTCCCGTGCGTGGTCACCGGTCCGTATCAGGAGAACCAGTATCAGTAGTAAACGAGACGATTGAGCAGGAGCAGGAACAGCAGGAGTAGCAGGTCCTCTTTACTCGATTCCGCGCGCGCGCGTTTTGTTTTCTTATATTACACGCGTTATTCGAATTCTGACGAATGCCAAAGAAATTATTTATTTATTTATTTTCTTTTTTTTTTTTTGTAAAGTTAAGTAACCAAAAATTTCGCGGTTTTTTTTAAAAAAAAAATTATTAAAATTACGCGTGTGGACGATACTGCGCGAAGAAGGGAATAGACGGATGAAAGGAAAAAAAAAGAAAAAGGAAAAAAAATTTTTAGGTTTTAAGTATATCAATTTTTTTAAATCACGATTTTTGTTATAATTTGTTTTCATTTTGTTTTATTATTATTATTATTATTTATTATAATTCCCTCAATTCCCACCTTTATAATTATTTGTACATATATTATTTATATATTATTCGAAGAATATTTCTTTTCCCACCCCTAGAAATGATGTGTGTGTGTGTGTGTGTGTGCGTGTAATTATTATTTTATTTTTTACGTGTATAAGACAATTTTTTTGATTTCGATTTTTCTCTCCTCCTCCCCCTCCCCAAAAAAAAAAACACTTGGCGTTTTATTTTTATACTCTCAACTAATCGACTATAATTTGTATATTAAATATTTTTAACTTAAGTATAATACACATGCCTATTATAATTTTATTATTGTCGAACGTAATTAGTGGTTTTTTTATATATATATATATATATTAGGCGTACATAATAATAATAATATATAATACCGATGTAGTTTTCATTTTTATATGAAAGTCCATCATTATAACATTATTCGTCGTCGGTTTCGGAGGAGTTGAATTTTTTTTGTTTTTATATATATATATATTTCAAACGACGACGACGACGAGATTTTCGTATTTTTTTTTTTTGTCTAATCTCCTTCGCTAAATTTTTCCTTTTTTGGAAATTTGGTATATACTATATATTGTATAATGTGTTCATTAAAAAAAAAAAAAAACTAATAATCATAATCATAATCATAAAATAGATCTCTCTGTTTTCGCCATATACATAACGTGTATGTACTATTATTTTATACTATTTATTGTACTCCGTGTCTTACTCGTGTTTATATTATATAAATATCAAAATTGAAAATGTAATAATTACGACGACAACGATAATAATAATAATATGTAATAATAAAAAAACAATATCAAATACGACTGATTAGTTAGGTATTTAATAAATAGCTATCGTATTATATTATAGGAGTAGTGTGCGACCTACTTATATATATATATATATATATATATATATATATATATATAGTATATTAATATATGTTGTATAGGGATATTTTTTAATCGTTTTAATACGTATTTCATAATATAAAAGCTCATGAGATTTTTCATTTTGGTTTTGAAAGAATATAACATTTATTTTCTCTATTATACATTATGTAGAATATAAAATATATTCGCCTACGATATAATTAATAATATTAAGGACAGTGTATAAAAAAAAAATATATTTCTAAATGCGATAACGAAAAAAGAAAATTATCGGGATAAAATCGAATCATATAAAATATATTTTGGAAGACTTTTTCTGTCTTTTTTTTTTTTCATTTATTTCCTATAGAATAAAAATATACGAAAGAAAATTTTAATATAACGCGTTGAATTTCAAATAAATATTTTTAAGATGTTGCGATTTTGTATTCTAAACGATGAAAAAAATGTTTTGAAAAAAAAAATGAAGATATTTGTTTAAATTAATAAAATATTGACGAAAAATATATATATATATATATATATATATATTATATTGATAATAATGAATCGTGTGTTCCGTAATGTTATAAGTTTAAGATGATAATTATTTTGATAAGTATTTATATATATATATATATATATATATTATTATAATATCGTATATTGATATTACATAATATTATATAAAATATATAGTTTATGTGACTGTATAAATATTATGTATGATGTGAAATTATTATATTGATAGGCACTGAGCTTTTTTTTTAACGACGAGTACAAAAACTAAAAAAAGAAACATTACGTATATCTTATAATTTTTTTTCCTTAAAAAAAAAAAAAAATGTTCGATTGAAATTTGTATGTTTTTTTTTCGTCTTTTTACTGTGGATTTTTCAAAAAAAAAAAAAAGTAAGTCTGTCTTCCAAAATGTTTTTCGTTCATCATATTATTATTGTAACTCCTGGACCATTACGAATGATTTTTTTTTTAATTTTTTTTTTTTTGTGTAAATTTAATTAATTTTAATTCTATTTAATCAATTTTTTTCCTCTTTGTATTTATTATTATTTTTAGTTTTTTTTTTTTTATATATATACTATCCGTACATCTCTTAGGTACTTTAATTTATTTTTAAGCCTTATTTATATATAAACACACACCATTGACAAAAAAAAAAAAACTTATTTAATTATTAGCGTTGTAAGTCAAAAACGAATATATGTACCTATATCGTCGAGCGATTGTTCTCGATTAATAATAATTATTACCTAATAAAAAAAAAAAAAGAGTTTGTACACATTTTTGAAATAAGTTTTACGTTTTGTGTTATATGTGCATATATATATATTTTTTTTTGCGATCAACGATCAAATTACCACATCCTAAACCTCGTTTTATTCCGATGGAAACCGATAGACGTTTCTGAAAAGAAGAAGACACGCGGTGAAAATTCGACGGTAGAGTCGTTTTTCAAAAATCAAACGTGGATTTATTGTTAGTCAACGAGTACACATAATTTGTGCTTTTCAAAAGTAAATGACGCCGCAGAAAGTATTATAGTGTAGACAATATAAAATCGACGCCGTTGGTGTGTCGACAAACTTGTTCGAACGAAATACGATATGTTTTTTTTTTTAAATTATATATTTTTTTACGTCGAATTAAAAAAGGAAAAAAATCGATTAATTGAATTATTTTTCAAAAAAAACAGAATTTAACAACAACCAGTGGCGCCGATCACCTAATTTATCTATGACATATTATGTCATAGTAGATTTTGTAGTTGTGGGCCCACCAAGAGGTACTATAGGGCCCGGTTGTGAATCCAGAATTTTACTTATAAAGAATTTTAACCGTAAAGATAAATAAATACGATATACGAATGATTAGTAAATAGCTGCAGCCGTTATTAAACACTATAATTACCTGTATAGGTAAGAGGTTGACAGGTTGGTATTGGATTATGATTCTACACTCTAATAGTACTAATAGTATAGTATACTAAAAATATTATACTAACGTCTAACAATCTAGCAGCCGAAACGACGAGCGTATAGACATGAAAATATGACAAAATTGTGAATAAAACTATATGTATATATGTGAAGTAGACCGAGTTTCTGTTAGTAATTCGTTATCCGAATCCAATCTTAAGTATAGGATTTAAATATTTGTTCAGCTAAAAAATAAAAAAATTAATGGCTTATACATTGCATTATGTGGGTGCATCTAGTTGTTAAATGGGGAAAAAAAATTGATGGGGGCCACTCGATACGTATGATGTCATAGTATTTTTAAACACATCGGCGCAACTGACAACGACTGAACAACATATCGGCTCGATTATTATTATAGGTATTATTATTATTTTTTTTGAATCGTGAGAAATTATAAGTAATTTGTGACGTTTAAACGTGGCCCGCGGATAAAGATCCGAAATTTTCTGTAGGTACACTTAACACAGAGATATTGAAAAAAATTAATAAATCGTCGTGACACTCTCGTACTCCTCCGCACTCGGACACGTCTCCGGATTCTCACTAAACGCATTACTATAAATTTTATATAGTAAATTAAAAAAATAATAATAATAAGTTTTTCGTATAAATATCACACGTTATTTTAATTTTTTTTTTCCCCGGTGGAATTAAATAATTTTTATGTATATTCTTGAACACGCTCCTCTAGACGTAATCAGTAACTAAAAAAAAAAAAACTAAAGAAGTAATAACAATTATCCGCCCCGCCGATTTTAGTTTTGATAATAACGTTTTTTTTTTTTCCCCCGTGGAAAATTTTCGCGCGTAGAAATAGTGCTCCGATTTGTACGACTTTAACAAGTCCAAATTTTAGGAGTAGAAAAATTTTAGGATTATAAATTTTTATAGGAGCAGACGGCGGAACGTATTTGTTTGGCTGCGCTGCAGTATTTTTCTCATCTGCAATATACTACGACGGAGACTCGATTTTTATTATTTTTTTTAAATTTTTTACACGACCTCAAGACCGCAAAACTAAAATCCAGAAGCAACTGTTTCTTCAAAACGCCACTGGACGCAACGCGTTCGTCGTGTACACACGTCACGGCAACTGGACGGCAGGTCGCGAAAATTAGAGCTGTGTCGTATGTACCTACTTATATATACTCGTGTGCGAGTCAGGACCGGATTAATAGTTTACTGGGCCTGGAGCCTAGTAGTCCAAAGGGCCCTTAGTCCTTACAATACTTATAACTAGGGTTCGGGACTTGTAGCACTTAAAAACATGAAAATAAGCGTCAAATTAATTGATTGTATACAGAAATATCTTTAAAAATCTTTAATATTAGTCAATTTTCAATTTCATATATCATTACGTATATTATGTATAAACAGAATGATTTGTGTGGCGAATGCTAGTACACCGCGTAATACAAATAATAATACGAAAATGCCAAAATAAAATCTAAACTTAAATATTTTGAACTTGGTCTGAGATAAAAGGCCCCTTCGGGGCCTTCAATGTTTCAGGGCCTGGAGCCCGGGCTCCTAGGCTCCGTGCTTAATCCGGCCCTGGTGCGAGTATATACTCTTATCGTACACGTGTGTACGATAAGAGTATAAATAGAATATATTTAATATACGCAGATAAATAAGCGGACACGAGTATTACATATAAGTTTTATTTGATTAGTGTAATAATATTATATAATAATAATTTTGTAATTATAATATATAAATAAAAATGTTATGGCATCCCTTTAACGATAATATTACATAATATGTGTGTGTGTGTGTGTGATATACACGCACAATATCGCGTGTATTAAATATTATATATTATAAAATATATTCGTAATTAAATATTATATTATTATTATTATAATATGTGCTTGATAATAATCGTCAATACGCATCGTTATACGCCGCAAGTCGTATAGTATAATATAATATATACGGGGTGACAATACCGCGAACAAATGTATAAAATTTATAAAAATATTCTCGAGTAATATATAATGTGTATATACGCATACTGCGCTGGGCGTGTAACAACTGCAGGAACGATCGACTAATTAATGTTCTGTGGAAGATATTTAAACATTTTTTTTTTTTTTTGATACGTTTCTCGTATGTATACAATTCGAAATGGAGGGCCGTTTTGTTAATTCGAATTTTTTGGACGAAAAACAAAAACGGTTCGGGGGTAAAGAAAAAAAAAACAATTTTCTCCTAATATCTGGCGGCCGGTTTGTTCTCTACGATTTTTCCGAGTTTATACTGCAGAGTATGCGAACAAAACATACGATACACGTTCTTATGTATAAACTTCAAAAACAAAACAAAAATTCGTAGAAAATAAACGATGGATATCGCAGAATTTTGTCTGGAAAATTCGATTTAAAAAAAAAAAAAACGTTCGAACACTTAAAAAAATCAATTAATAAATCAATGCGAGACGACGAATATCGCGTGAACGCGTGGAAATTATTAAAAAAAAAAAAAATTGTTTTAGCATATTAATTGTCCCCGCGTTCCGTATAGCAACACTCCGCGCACACGTAAAATACACTTGATAGAAAATGACTTTGCGATAGAGTCCTGCAGACGATCAAAGTATATATAGTACGGGAAGTACGCGATTTCGAAAAACCTTAATTCCCCCACAAATATTGTTGTGAAAATTTGACGAAAAATTCAAGTATTCGTATACAAATCAACGCAATAAAAATATTATTTCCGATCGTTTTCCACGATAATTGTATTCGAATCAAACATATAAAATTAATACTCTGTTCGTACCGCGTTATCGAGACCCGCAAATGGGCGCAGTTTTGCCCCGCGGGGCCGTTACGCAATATTCGGTTGGTACGGTCCCGATTGTCGCGCTCCGTCTTCCCTGGCCGCCTACGTATACGATCGGATCGCTGCAGGACCACTGACCACCCCGTTTTAACAATATTATTTATTTAACGTTATTATAATATATATATATATATAGTTAGACCAAGTCTAACAGCCGGATTCATAGATGGTACTTAGAATATTCTTAGATAAATCTAAGATATAAAATCAGTTTTCTATTCATAGACATACATTTTAAGATTTTTCTAAGAAAATTCTAAGGCAAAAGAAAATTTAAGATTTTAGATATTCATAGAATTTTTCTTATAATATAATTAAGTTGAAACTAGTAAAATTCTTAGTAAATTCTTAGGCTAGTTGATAGCTACCTTTTCGTATATTATTATTTACCTAATTTATTGTATTTGTTGTGTTTGGATTTATTTTATAAATACAAAAAAATTTATTATGGATATGTATGATGATGATTTTTATTTTGATAATTTTTATGTTGAAAATAATGTTTATACTATACAAAAAATACCAAAAAAGGTATATTAGAGATGTGCAAAATCCCATTGAGTTCTACAGCGACACTCAGTTTTTTGATAGGTTTCGATTTCCTAAGTACATTTTTTAGACATTTTATTGCCAATAATTAATTTAAATCAATTAACTGTTCAAAGAGGGCTACCCATAAGTCCCACTATGAAACTTCTGACTGCACTAAGATTTTACGCTTCAGGATGTTATCAGGTAAAGCTTATTTAGTTTGCAATTATTACCTACAATAATAAATGCTGTGATATTTAATTTTATTTAAATTTAGAGAGTTAATGGTGATGTATACGGAATAAGCCAAGCCACTATAAGTCGCATAGTAAAAGAAATTTCAACTGCTTTGTGTCATTCACTTTTTTGTCTTGGAAACGTTATCCATAGCGACAACAGTACCTACTAATTGTACTATCCGTGTTTCAATCAATAATGAAATACGAATAATAATAATAATATAGGTTACAAACGAATATAAATTTATTTATAATAAACTTCAATTAATAATTTCGGTGATAATAACAATAAATATGCTGATAACGTTGTAATTTGCGTTTTCTTTTCCATAATATAAACTAAGATTTTAGTAATGACTTGGAAAATTCTTAACAAAAATCTTAACTGAGAATTATCTTTTATTTTCTCTGAATACCGTTCTCAAAGATAATCTAAAAATTTTCTTAGCTAAGTTTTTACTTAGAATATACTTAGTATCATCTATGAATCCGGCTGTGAGTGTATATAATTCAATGTATTCGTAACGCGGCTCTCACATATTATATTATGTACGAAAAGACCTCGAAACGAAAGTACCTATATATAGGTATATTATACGAGAGAGAAATAAAAAAAGAAAATGTGTCCCCCGCAAAATCGTTTTTTTGTTGTACCTATACGTATATATATATATATAAAATATATAGAAAACGACCGGTCATTTGATTTTACACGCGTTCTCAAAGTATTTGTGGTGGCGCAACAGTGCCGCCGAACCGACGACGACCGCGGCCGTTTTGTCGCCGCGATTGAAGTAACGCTTGTTGTCCTTATTGTTGTCGTACTTGTTCGGGCCCCGGAAGTACTCTCTGCGCAGGTCCGCGGCCGTTTTGTTGGCCGCCGCCGCCGCCGCCTTGTCGACCGCATGCGCCGCGAACGACGGCGCGCAATTGTTGACGGAAATCTCGTCGCAACTGTAACTGGAATCGAAGTTACTGCCCCGGCCGGTGGTCGGCGTGTCCGGACCGCCGCCGCCGCCGCCGTACGACGCGTCCTCGTCGGCCGTTACTTTACTGACGGCCGCGGGCGCCTTGTTGTTGTACGACGTCTCGGACGACGGCGAGTTCTTGCCCGTTTTACGGCCGCCGCCGTTCATGCGCGGCAACGAGTTGTATCCGGACGAACCGCTTGACGGGTACGCCTTCTTGGCCGCGGCCGGTGTCTGCCTCGCCGCCGCCGCCGCCGCCGCCTGTCTCGCCGCGGCCGCCTTGTTGCTGTTGTCCGGACGACCGGAACTGCTACTGCCGGCCAACGACGACGGGCCCGCCGTGACGACCGTCCGCGATTTCCTCGGCAACGTCGCGCTCCTCGTCGCTCTCGCCGCGGCCGCCAAACGTTTCGCCTCGCCCAAACGCTCGTCGTCCTCGTCCACGTCCTGCGCGTTTCCAAACAAATATTAATAATTTAATATTAATAATAATAATAATAATAATAATAATAATAATAATAATAATAATAATAATAATAATAATAATAATAATAATAATAATAATAATAATAATAATAATATTAATAATATTGATAATTTAATATATTATTACACGATCAGCAGAAAACAGGCCTGTTTTTTTTTTAACTATCCACACTATAATAGTGTATTATTTTGTTATAGTTTCCGACGGATAAAAATTTAAAAAAAATAATGAAAAATATTAAATATTGAAAAAAGGTAACGAGCCGCGGTGTGTCGCGGATGACGCTTGTAATAAGTGCATTGCTCGGATAAAGATTTTAAAAGTTTTATTGTTTTTATATATAGGTACTAGATAAATTTGAAAGCAACGCGTTAAACCGTCGCGTTCGATAAAACTGAGCGGAGCTTCGGTGTAATAATTTGTCGAAAAATTCGAAACGTTTATGTATAAAAAGAAATTACAACTTTCAAGATTTTTTTTTTCGAATATGTAGTCGAAGTAACAACAACTTCTGACATCGTTTTGAATTTTTAATTGCGCCTTAAAACCAAAAATTACATCTTTTACGAATCAATAATAATAAAATATATATATATATTAAAAACAATTTTTTTTTAAAATTTAAAATTATTTAATTAATTTTATTTTATTAATTAATTAATTTTTTTTTTTTTTAATTTTTAAATTAATAATACGTCAAAATCTATACAATTGCTATAAATAGCTCAAAATTAAAAGAAATTGTTTTGAAAAATTCGTCCCGTTAACACAGTCCTTTATATATATTTGGTGAACATTTCAGGTTTCTATATATATATGATATGACCATTATACAGTGCCGTCCTAACCACCTAGGGCAATAATATTTGACACCCCCCGCCAACAAAAAAAATGTACAACTAACGTAATATCTAATTACATAATTTTATATACTTTAATAGTAAATATATACTCATCCTCGAAATCATCATCGTGTAGATACAAGGGAAATTAATGTCTAAAATAAAACAACAAATTTTTTCTTTTTGTCATTCATTTTTTTGACGCCCCCTGCATTCATAACAATACTTTGGACGCCCTAGGGCACTTGCCCCATTTGCCTCCCCCCCCCGGCCCCTTGGGACGGCTATGACAATTATAGTTTCAAAATTATTACGAATACAGAAATAACGATAATCGCGATTATGACGAAATAATCGCGTTTCTATGTAAATTTACTCGTGTTTTTTTCTGACGCTCGTATAAAAATTATTGAGAAAACCGAAAAACGACCTCTACAACGTACCGAATATAGACGGTAATTTGCTACTGGAATAACAAGGCGTGACTGTAAATATCGGGGCACTCCTTCTGATAGAATTTTCGGGTACAGACGTAAAAAAAACACATCATAAACCTACAAATACCAATTATACATTCCACGCTCCGTTCAGAATCTATATAATATCCCGCGCTCGAATCCGTATTTGTTAAATAAATACACGTTTTGTCCGAGGAAAATTCCTATAAGGCTATATGGATAAGTGCGTATACAAAAATAATATAATAATCGTCACGAAATTCTCATCAAATCGATATAGACGTCGAAATCGCGTTACAATAATAAATTAATAGGTCTATCATCGTGTCCCGGGATAAAAAGAGTAAATTAATAATAATAATAATTTTTTTTCTCGTCGCTTTTCTTTTTTCCTTCGACGAATTCTATTTATATAAATAACGAAAAAAAAAAATCTATTGACGAGAATAAGATGAAACCGCGCGCGACATATCAATTAGAAATTATTTTTAAAAAAAAAAAAAGCAAATAAATAAAACACTTTCGCGCGCCCAGTTCTGAGCCGTGCGCAATAATAAGATCGCCGGAGATTCGTATGGAAAGTCGCCGAAATTTTATATAGTCCCGCGATTGTCGATAAATATCGTGACTATCTCGCGCACAATGAATCCTTCCCCACGACTATATTTGGATTTCAATAAAACGCCACGCAGTCTCCGCGGCGCGAATAATATACTGTTTTACGCGAAAATATCTATTTTTTTTTTTTTTTATAGTCTTTATATAACATTTTTTTTTTTGGGCTTGTACGGTAATCAATCATAATCGTATAACGGTCGTAGAACGGGGTCGCGTGTAAATGTATTAAAAATGCGTTCGTCTATATAGTGGGGGCCGAATCGCCGTCTCTTATATACATAAATAAACTCGCGAGCAAAAAACAAAAAAATCGATTGAGACCGCAAACCCGCGAAATTCAATGTCTCTATATAGTAAAAAAAAAAAACTAAAACTCGTATACCGTTTTTACTTTTTAAATCCATAAATTCTACGTTTTAGCTCAAAGAAATAACATCGAATTATATCATTTCATAATACTTAACCTATACAAATAAATCGTAATCGATAAATATATAACGTATAACACAAGATAATGCTCGTTTATTTCAATTGACACCGTGTCGGTTTTTTTTTGTTCACCAACGTATTTTTGCCATTTTTTTTTTTTCAATAGTGAATTTTTCTTTCTCGGATATATCCGCGCGCGATCGATAGAATACACAGTCCCACAGCGAAATCGCGATATACTTTTGATTTTAACGAAACCTCTAACTGCTACAGTTATTGTCTGAGACGGTGTTTTAAAAAAAAAAAATATCGTTTCTATTATTATAATATCTGATCCGCAGACTACGCGTTTTTTTTTAAATATTTTTTTTCTATCGCAAACAGGCGCGTCACCATCATACGCGCTGCTTTGTAAAAAACAGCGTTTTTTTTTTTTTAATATTCAAAATAATATACCTTTTCCGTTTGCGTGGACGTCGTCTGTTGGGGCTGTACGCTCTTGTTGAACCAATCGTCGTGCGGCGGCCAAGGGAACTGAGTGCCGGCGGCGGCGTAACCGTTGGACTTACGAGATTTCGAAGACGATCTGCGGCTGCCGAAAAGTCTGGAGAAAATTCCAGGAGATTTTCCTGCGGATCCGCGGTGAATCGTAACGCGTTTTCGTTTAAAAAAAACACAACGAAAAAATATTAGTACATATAAATTATTTTTAAACACGCGTACAATAAACAATTATTTGATAATATAATATAGTTTGGAACGGGCGGGACACGCGTGGAGATCCATATTGGTATAATAAATGTGGTAATGACAGGCAATATCAATAGGGGGAAAATACTATAGGAGGACGACCTACAGGCAGAGGTGAATAGACACAGTAAAGTCAGACCTTGAAAAATGTGCACCATGATCAGAGCTAGAAGAGAGTGTAGATAGAGATAGATGGTATCAAATAGTAGAAGCAGCGAATAGGCTCTAAATGGGCTATAGAAGCTATAAAAAAAAAAAAGACAATATAGCGTCTATCGGAGCTTAAATATCAGGTTTACGTTATACAGGGCGCGGTAGTGGATTCCGACGAATTAAACAGTGCCGCGTGATCAGCCACTGAAATCGATAAAATATTTTATAGACCGGTTCGTTGCTCGATATAATATGTAAGTCATAAATTGTTTAGTTTTAAACGTTATCTCGCACGACGGAAACGTGAATATATTATTAATGAACGCGTATTCGCGCTGAATTGAAAATTCAAGTCTATATTATACTATTATATAATGACCGTACAAAGAAATTTTCATGTATCGTATATATTTAAAAAAAAAAAGAACCATTAGTGTTAACTTATAAAGGGCAGTGCGAAAAGTGTAAAAAAAAAGTGCAAAAAAAACATCTTTCGAGCGATCCTTCAGATAGTTCTGATTCGTTTGACTTATCCGACGAAATGGTCCGAGGAATTTTTTTTTAAATGGTTTATACTTTACACAAAGTACCTATACAGGTTGTGCAGTGTGTTCACCGAACGATTTATTAAGTTAGTCGTAGTGAAAAATCCTTTTAATTCTTTTTTTTCTCTAATCGAGACGAAGCGCTGCATTCATTCATTTCTATGGTCTGGTGAATAATAATAAAAATTGTCGTTTATTTCGACAATCGACGTGAATCGACGCTTTTTATTCGTTTTTAAACGTAAAATCCACACAAGTGTTGAGCGATACGTTTATATAGTGTTATGCGATAATCGCGAGGAAAAAAAGCGCGAAGAACGGCGTACATAACGAATATAATTAATGATTGGAGAGAAATTATTACACGCAGCGCGCGTATTTCGAAAGATTTTGTACACTACGATTTGGTGTATAATATATAGGTGTTGTCATTTTATTTTGCCTCGTTATGACAAAAACCGTTCTGCGGTTTTTGTAATTTATCATCACGCGATAATGACGTACGCTCGGGGATGCTGCGCAAATAAATGTCCGTTTTCTCGTCGAGTCCGCGACGGCGACAAGTGTTTTGAGTAACAATTATTATTATTATTATTAGAGAGTTCGTGCGTGATTGCGAATAGCTGCGAATATCCGAAAGACGGTAAATTTGGACTGAAAGACTATTGTATCGGAGAGATATGATTTCGTCGCTTCGCATAAACGCGGACGCCTGCAGTGGCGTCCAAAGAAGCTGACGACGACGTTCCGTTTATGTCCCGGGCGCAGGGAATACTCGCGGATCAGTTTTTTGTCACCTTTCTTATAGTACGCGATTTCTCGAGGTCCGTGAAGTTAGCGGGGTGATGAAAAGCACTAATTCTCGCTATACTGCCAGTATTTAGTGCTTAACGAGCAGACAGAATATATAGGTGAGCACGTTTATCGATACGCTGCAACGCTGCGAGAGAGGACTCGTCATATTATATAATATAGATTCTGAGAGTATTACGGACGGATTAAAACCGAATCGTTTCTGGAATAAAATCAGATACCTATAATATAGTTTGTCTCGTTGTTTTCCTCTCGCGGACACGTGGAATAAAATGAAAATTTTTTTTTATTTTGTCAGAACCCGTTTTGTACGCGTACCGATTTATATACTACGAGAGCCGATTATTATTATTATTAATATAGTGCGTATACTCACTTTGTTCCGCAGAAACGTTGCCTGCGCAGTTGTTGTTGCTGTTGTTGGCGCACTCGTCCGTTTTGTTCTTGTTCGATATGTGTCTCATCGAACCGCTTCGCTGGAGCGTGGCCTGCAGCCGGCGGGTCGCCGAACTGCCCCGCAGCGAGTTGCGCCTTTCCAGTTTGCCCGCGGCCATCTCCCCGCGGCTTCTCGGCGACAATTTTTTATCGTCCGGATTGCCTGCTCGGCACATTTACAGAAAATATATTTTACAACTTTTTTTCCCCACTCTCTTTTTTCCACATTTTTCGTTTTGAAAATATGATTTTTTAGAAGGATTTTCGGCGTATATACGTATACGGATTTTAATCCGTTGGTCAATATCTTTTTTTTTTTTTTTACGCTTTGTTTAGATCGAAATTATTAATAAAAATTAAAACGAGTCTGCTATTGTACTCGAGACACTGATGTGTAAATATAACGTCGCGTGAGCGGTAAAAATTGAACGGAATATTGTGATTGGGATTTGTGAATATTGCATGATGTATTCAAAGTAATTTCGATAATAAATATTATTATCAGTTGTCATGACAACAGCTTACACATCAATTAATATTATTAATATTGCGTGTAAATTAATTAATATTATTATTATTAGTTGTCATGAAAACAGCTTACACATTTCCGTCCAATTTCCCGAGATTTATCCTCATACCGCCGTAACAGATGTTTTCACATCAATAACGATGAGAAAAAAACAGTTGAAATTTGCCAAATCTCCTTGTGGGGAATATACACTGCACTTAATCGCTCGTACTCAGGTGCATTATATATAACGCGCAAATATATTTTTTTTATTAATATTATTATCGTGTGTGTGTTTATCGCGTATTTGTTGAAAACGTTAATTATATAAACGGCATACAAGGAAAATTCTTTTTAACGTTTACAAATCACTCGAATACATATTTTAAATCGTAAATTAAAAAAAAAAAAGACTTATCTCGCGTGGTTAATTCAGTCGATTATTTCCAACGGAGTTTTTTTTTTTTCACTATCGTCATCTGCAGCTATTATTATTGTAACTTTAAATTCTCCGATTTTTAATTCGTCTTTGTAATACACACATTTCGTGTCCAACTGCGATTTACGCAAAGAGTTGAAAATTTATATTTATAAAAATAAATTGCGCGATTATAATACGAAAAACGACACTAGTATTAATAATCTTATTATAAATATAAATGTTATTAAAATTATAAATTGTATTATTGTTAGTAAAATTATATTATTATTTATATTATTAATACAAGTCGTATTATCTAATATTAACAATATTAATCGTTAAAAATTCGTTTAAAAGCGTAACATTATATTGTACCTATATGTACGGTATAGAACGATGACTGTATATTTGAGCAACTAAACTGAAATACACATTTTTTTTTTTTTGTACAAATCATAATTTAAATATTAGTGTTTTCAACGATTTCGCATTATATATATAAAAAATATATAATATATTTTAATAACGTTTGTTTTATTATCGCATATAATTTTTGTCCTTACGCTATTTTAATTACTATATATTATATTATATATTCGCAGTTTTTAGTCTCTCTCTCTCTCTCTTACGGGTTATACTGCAAAGCGCCACGACACTAATAATAATAATAATAATAATAATAATAATAATAATAATGTATAAATAAAACCGCGGTGGTTAAACTTGATTGCAGATTAATGATGGTGGAAAATAATAAAATAAAATACGAGTTTTTTTTTTCTTTCTACAACAGCGCGCGCGTAAATCGTATGTCATAAAATGTGTGTGTACGGTACATACGCAGTTTTAAATATATTATGAGTTCCTGCAGTCGTCCGCTGATCCTTTCACCGCTTTGGCGCATACGTTTATACAGCGAGTATTATATTATACTATATATATATATATATATATATATTATATTATATTATATATTATAGCGACAACGCGCAGAAAACAACCTGTTGTAGCTGTGTTGTAGAGCGAGTGCAGTGTCTCTCGCGATCGGACAAAGTGATGTATACTCGTACGAAGCAACAGCGGAGAAGTTTATATATATATATTATATAGTCCCGGCACGTTTTTTTTATTCCCCATTTTTTTTTCTTTCCATCATATTACCATCAAAAACACATGGCGGCCGGGCACTTGACGAATGTCGTTGACACGTTTTTGTCCTACTACTGCAGCACGCCGTATATAACCATACTACAGGGTGTCTCACGGATAAATTGCTATAATTTAACACGTTTTAGAGTTTTTTTAAAAAATTTCTTTCACATTCTGATCGAAGCGATAGGAAACTATATCGATTTTTCTGATACGACGATCATTTGATTTTTTTTTTTGTTTGTTTTTTATTCTGTGTGTGATAACACTCATGTTATCAGTTCCAATGTAACTAATCTATGTTATAATCATTGATGCGATAAAGCCAGTGCGACAATGTGTTTCTTAAAATTTTGTGAAAGTTAATAAAAGTTTTTCAAGTTCCAAATCAAATACTGTTGTTATTTAGTAATAAATAAAACTAATATAAATGATCAGAGGATCAAACATGGCGCAGTCGGTAGGATAATTATACACGTTTTCGACTTGAAACGGTGGACAATTGTGTATAGTCGGTTTACTATATTTGAAACGTTTTTAACCGAAATTATTTTAACCGGTTTTATTTTAATTAAATTATTTTCGAAACAAAAACGATTTTCCCGAAAGTTTCTCAAAAAAATGGGACAAAAAAAAAACTACCAAAATAATTGTTCTATATATATAGAGTCTTGAAATTTACATTGGACTTTGCACTGTATAAGCGTGAAAATTTTCTTTCGAGTTATTAAATTTCGGGCTATTTATAGCAATTACTAGATTTTGAAGTCATAAAGCGGGTTAATTTTTGGTTTTAAGAGCTGAATACTTTGTTCAACTATATTAAAAAATTTTTAAAAATCTCGACAATCCTATATAATCATATATAAAACAATTTTTAATTTTCCGACCGAATAACACAGGTCAGAATCGTTTTATCGAATGCGAATTGGATTATTATCGTCGCTTTCGAATTTATCTGAGTAATTCGACACCCGTAATACCAGCGGCGGCTCGTTACCGTTTTTTTTTTTTTTTTTAATAATAATTTTTTTGACGATATTATTATCGCCTAATGATAACGCGTTATTATATTGTCGAAGAAAATTCGTTTACTCACTAATAAAATCATCATTGAACTGTAACACTGCAGCAAATATAGGCGAGTAATGTGTACGAATTTCAATAAATTAAAAAAAAAATCGTTTAAAAATCGACGACGTGACACAATTAAAATACTTTTGAAAAATTGTTTCCAAAGACGTATATTTTGTATGTGCGTGGCTATATATTGTTGTTATAAAAAAAAAAAATTGAAATAAAATTTCTAGTCTTTTTTAACGGTAAAAATGTGTATTTATTTTAGCGGTACAAAAGTATTATACGGAAAACATTAAAATATCGAACGGAATAAAAATTGTAACGTTTATCCGTGAAACACCCTGTATACACGTGTGTGTGTGTGTGTGTATACGAATATATTACAATATATACGTTTACGCTTTTTTTTTTTTTTTTTGTTCTTATATTATATATCTCGACTCGGTCATATATTATAATATTATACAATTGCTAATGGCGTTTTGCTGCGCAAATTTCGCACGGTATGTCGTACGCGTACATAATATATTATTATGTGCTCGCGTTTCAGATCGAAATGCGCGATATAAGTGTTATATGCGCGAAGTTTCGCGTCCTCCTATCGAAGATTTCACCGGTAAGATTATTGTAAGTTTTCGAAGCGGCTTACAGGATAACAAAAAAAAAAAAAAACGAAAAAATTCGACCTCCAAACGAGGAAAAAACGAAAAAAACGCGTAATACGAGACGCGTAAAAAGACAGGAGAATTGTCGCGTAATATAAAAAAAAAATATTGCATTTTATTGTACGCCAAATATTCGTGTACGTATAATATGCGATGATCTTTAAAAATCCACGCGCGCGTTAGTAAAATAATATATACGTTATCAGAAATCTAAAAAAAAAAAAAATTGCGTCGAAATGATAAAAAAATTCGACTTTTTGGACGATCATTGTACACAAGGGAAGAGTAAAAAACGAAACTAGGTTTGTTACTTTTTTCCCCGTGATTTTTTGGAATTCAAACATTTTTTTTTTTTCTATTAGATTTCAATTTAAAATTATTACAGCTCGTCGATTAGTTTTATTATATACAAAACGCTGCAGTTACGCTTATATTATATAAATATAAGAAGTTATATTATACGAGAATATAGGTTTTAATGGATGTGTAGGATTAAGGATTATTGAAACGAGTGAGACGAGTGGCGTGGAGATCGGGCAACACTTTGAATAAGACGGAAACAAATTTAAAAGTTAAAAAATTAAAAATAATTTTTTTTCTACGCCACTTTTTTTTTTTTACTAGAAAATATTAATTTCGAGCGGATCTTAACGTCGTACGCATCGGTTTATTTCGACACGTGACAATTTAGGAATCACAAACAAAAATATTCGATTATACGATTTGTTTTAAGTACCTTTATAATATGTAAAACTCGAGCTATAACATATGTCGGGAAAAAATGTGTTTTTATTTATCGTATTTGTACATACGTTTTGACGTACCTATTGAAAAAAAATTGCTGTAACACACACACACATACACCGCAGTCAGACGCGAACTACGTTGTTCACGCCTGACCGCCGTGACTACACTGAGCGGTCCGATGGTTTCGGACCGCTATTTATAAGCGCTTTCTGCCACGCCCTCTGTGTTGTGTCGCAGCGCTATCTGGTGACTACTTTCTTTTCCTGTTTTGTTACGGTCGGCTGACGCGCTGTGTTGGTATATGTGGGTGTTTAGTTAGACGCTGACCGAGCGACCGATCGCACGCGTTTATGCAATCTTTATTATTTATTTATTTTTATTATTATTAATATTAATAATAATATTATTATTTCGCGTATTTCAATGAAATGAAATGAACGTAAAGATTCATTTTTCCTCATTATACACTCGTTTAGGTTAGGTAAGCACTGAACGCTCGATAACGACCGATGATCAGCGCGTACCCTACGCGCTGATCGTCGGTCGAGTACTAATTCCAGCCTTATACATGATGTTCAAAGGAAGGGGGTAAATGGAGCATAACCATAACATAATTGGACCGACTTACATGGCGCAAGTCGGTGCTGTTAGGTCAGAGATTTACTAAATTTTAAAATATCATATCCCGTGGGGGGAACGATCCACCTATCGTCCCCCTTATAACCGCCACTCAATATATGATATTATCGAATACAAAACAATTCGTACGGCATTTGTTTTCGAAGCGATACTTTTAAACGCGTGAAAATCGCGTATATTTTTTTTTCAACGCGCTTGACAAGCACATACGTAGTCATCAAAGTTTATTTTCTTCAAAATCTATTCAAAACAAACTATTTTTTTTATTAAATATTTATGTTACGATATAAACGATAAATTCGACACTACGTTTTCCGGTGAGGTTTTTTACACGTGTGTAAGTTTGCCTTTCCCCTCCG
Source organism: Slavum lentiscoides (assembly GCA_032441835.1). Classification (NCBI taxonomy): domain Eukaryota; kingdom Metazoa; phylum Arthropoda; class Insecta; order Hemiptera; family Aphididae; genus Slavum; species Slavum lentiscoides. The sequence continues at coordinate 4,748,153 of CM063717.1, read as the reverse complement.
TATCGTCCGAATCGAACCGGACCAATACTGTAAGTTAAATGAGTCCGTTTGTAAGTATTTTTAAGTTTATTCTAGCAATTTGTGTCTCGATCGTTTGCGGGAAAAGAAACGTAGGTTTTCCGAACGGAACCGGACCAACGTTGTAAGTAAGTCGTAACGGCTTCGTTTCTAAAACTCACCTCCGGATATGATGTCCGCCAAGTTGGTCTGTATGTTCTGGTGAGTCTGATCTCCGTCCCTCACGGTCTCTATGTCGCCGTGCACCTTCACGTACGCTTCTTCCGTGGACATGAGAAACGCTTTTTTACCGCCGCACCGGCCCGTCGCGCCCTGCAACCGCAAACCGTGCACCGGGCTGGCGGTCGCCGAACCCACCAGCCGTTGCACCTCCGGCGTTACGACGAAGTAACCCCTGGACGTCTGGTATATCTGCGAAATTTCGGTTTTTTTTTTTTTAGTTATTATCCACTTCGGACACGCGTAACAAATATAACAGTGGCAGCCACGGCAAAAAAAAGGAAGGAATAAAAATATACCCAATTCGAAATCCTCCACCGTCCCTTATCCCTCTTTTTTCCCCCTCTACGATTTTATACAAATTTTTGTATAATATTATTTTCAAAAATAAAAACGTTAACAGACAGTGTATAAATAAGACCGTCCGCGCGGACTCGTCGAACGAAACGCGCGTATACCTTATTCTCGGACATCAGATTGACCATCGCGTCGTAGACCACGTGCTCGGCGGGCGGTTGAATGTTGGAGAACAGTATTTTCAGGGCCGAACGGACCGTGTCGATCGTGGCGTTTTGATTGGCGCTGGTCAACTCCAGTATGACTAGACACAGGGCTTCGGACAACGGCGTGAACTGTCCTTGGTTCAGGTCTTCGACCACGCAGTCTTCGATGTCTCCTGCAAAACGTGACGACGGACTCGTGTAATTTTTTTTCCAGAAGAAAAAATTACGTAGCCTACCTAGTCGCTCTGAACATTTCGAATTTTAACGCGTAAATATCATATCGAATGGTATATTCGAGAAATATGCGATAATAATTTTTTTTTTTCTATAGGTGATTTTTCGTCAAATTTTCGCGATTAGATATATTCGCTATAAAGTATCGAAATATCATACATTTGTGTGTGTGTGTGTTTTATCGCGTCGAAAATAACAAATTATCACACCGACTATTATATACTTTTTATAAACGAATTTTCATATAAGTTTAAAAAAAATATATTATTTTACGACGAATTTCTTAGAAAAAAAAAAAACGTTTTTTTTTTTGCTCTTCTTATTATCTCGTACAAATGTTATAATTTTTTTTTTTTTTGTTTCTTTCTTATAGTGTACGCACGCGAACTTGACGTATCATAACTTACTTAATAACGTAATTAACTTAACGTATAACATACAAAACGATTAAAAATCTTACCGATTTTAGTGATGACATAACTGTTCGGCGGCCTAAGCACGTTACGACACCAAGCGCCCCGGATCACTTCCATCGAACACGGATCGCTGGTGAGCAACAACACGCCCGGCGACACGTACCCTTCGTACTTGACCACTTGCATAGCCTCCACGAGACTCCGATTCCAGACGCATTTTAGATTCGACTCCAAAAAGCTCTGAAAACGAAACAAACCCACAGCAGCGAGAAATCGATTAAAACGCGGTGAATTCAACTCGTTTATCGGTATAAAAATATTATATAATATCAAATACTTGTTCCCCGAGATTCCGATATTCGAAAATCGCGGATTTCGAGTTGTGCGACGTTATCGTACGGGGAAACGATTATTAAATGGTATTTTTTAATTAAATTTAAAAAATAATAATAAAAAAAAAATTAAAATAATTTAGAAAAAAATCTTCGTGAAAGTGTATATATATAGTATATGCGCCCGATTGCAGACTGCTGTTTTATCGACGAACACGACACGTCGTTCAACGAAATAGAATTTAAACGAACAACAATAATAATTAATGATAGTGCGTGTTGTGTAGGACGTTAAAACTGTATATATATGTATACGGATACTGATTAATGATAATTACGAGGCAGTTATTAAATATCCATCGCGTATATATATATATACGCGTATTATATAGACCGGCTCATAACGCGCATAGATATTATTGTACAAAATGTTACGTTGTTAATACAAGTTGCTCTGCGCAGTGTACCGGCCTCTATATAATGCAGTGCTTCTCAACCTTTTTTTTGCACGAAGACACCCAAATTCAGATCCATAAAAGTGGCCACACGCCTAAAACGTTTAATGGACATTTGAAAAAGTAACAATATTACAAAATCTGTGTAAATTATTACGTTTATATATGTTACCGTTTTATATCAAAAAAAAAAATGATTAGTTTATAAAAAATGTGATACTATTGTTATAGGCGAATTAAACTTGGATCGTCTATTCGTGTAGACCTTTTTTCGGTTTTTGTTATTTCTGAAAATGCTGATTCAAGCCGTACGCGTATAAAGATGAAAAAAGGAAGCGGAATTTGTAACGCTTTTTCGCTCACGCCGGAGCATTCGTTTTACAAAAAAAAATCCAAAACGATATAAACAATTTTTTTGGCGACACACCGGTTGAGAACCACTGCTCTGGTGCGATACTCAGTGCAGTGTGTATAATATTATATGGTCTTCGGGTTGTCGGGGAAAAAAAAACGATTTTCATATTATATTTTCTGGTCGATCGAATGCGCGCGTTCCTGCAGCACGGAGACGCTATAATATATTGAAAATACGAGTTTTTTAGAGCGTATTTTTTCGCGTGTTTCACAAGTTTTACAGATTTTTTTCGATTGATACGCTCGGTACGTCGTATACTATTTTGTATATCTACACGCTTAATTCAGTAATAATTTCCAGCCGAATTTCGAGAAAATAAAAACAGAGGTTCCATTAAATTCGTCGATTAAAAAAAAAAAAATCTAAATTCGCGTTATAGTTGTTAGTGCAGGCGAATCTATCGCGTTTTTAAACGAAATAATATTTTTAAAACGCGGTTTTTACCGGGACATATTTTTTTTTTTTTTTTGAAACGCGTATATATTTCGCGATAATAATTATTTTTTTCTTCTGTTTACAACGTATAAATCCCCGAGCCAAAAGGGCGTTACATTATTAAATTACGCGCGCAAGTGGTATTTCGTTTTTTCTCTGCTGCGGAAAATATTTTACGTTATGTAAATATAATAATAATAGTCGCGCTTAAAATAGAAACGCCGTCGATTACGTGTATAATATTATACGAGCTGCGTCTCGACGAGATGTTTTATACGCGTTATAAGAGATAAATAAATTTAGCGGTATATATATATACAAAATATTAAAATAAATTGTACATGCACGGGGCCGCGTCTGGACCGTAACGATTAACGAATATATATTATAATATTATATACACGAGTGCAGCGCAGCATCGCGTTGTTATTATATAGTAATTAATAATAACACGACTTATGCGACCGATATCGATGCCTGTAAGGTGTGCGCACACGACTGGTATTATAGCTATTTATACTGATGCAATTATAATATACGAAGCGTATATTATTATCGTGTACGCGGTATAACAACGCGATGGCAGTAATAGGGAATTTCGTAACGCGCATTATTATTATTACGTTTCGTAAAGGTATATAATACATTGTTATTTATTATTACTGCTCGGATTATCAAAAAAAAAATAAAAATTATACATTTATGACGTAAAAACTCCTAAAAAAAACGTCTTAAAAAAATAAAATAAATATTTATACTTTTCGTGTGTAATGAAAAGAAAAATTAACCCCGGTATACGTGCGGGTACTCGCCTGGAATATCAGATACCCGTTGTCGTACATCCAGTACGGCGAAGCTTCCGTCTGCTGCGGCACGTACCGGACCAGCGATTGTTTTTGCAGATGGACGGCCATACATCGTTTGAGTATGTAATGGCATCTGCATCCCACGGGACTTTTGATCATGTTGCGACCGCTCATCGTTCACGGGCCTGCGCGACGACGTCTACAACGGAACACCGGATCTGTGGACGAGAAAACGTGGCGGATTACGTTTAAGAAGTCTTTGGTCCCACACCGTTATTTTATCGTCGTCGACGTGAGTAGATGACGTATAGAACAGGTGGAAGTCACGCGGAGAAAAGATTCTCCGGCTGTGAGAGGTGTTACGGAAACGAACGAGGAGCACCGCGGAGAAGAAGTGGAAAGATCGAAGGCCGCGGCGATTTGAGGACAGTTGGTGTACAAGAGTGTATAACCTGACCCAGAAGATCGTCGTGGTTCATTGATGTGTATAGGACCCGGCAGGTTGACCGACTCCGTGCGTATAGTTGCAGGGAGTGTAAGGCGAAGAAGAAAAATAATCACTGCGATTTCACAGTACCACAAAACGATAATACGCGGACTGGACAATTGGTTCGCGTTATTAAAACGAATTATTTTTCGCCATAGTTCGAACGTTTGACGTTTCAAACTCATCCACTATATTATATACGCAATTGAAAACACATACTATAAGGATTCATAATACGCATTACGCGCTTCGGTACGTATTCTTTCACGACATCCGAATAAAAATTTATTTAGCCGTGTGTAGTCGCACAACAAATCATTGAAACGCGAACGGTGCTTATTATTATTTTATTATTTTTTTTTTTTTTAGTATAACGCGCTTATTACTGCGTATTTAAACGCGATAAACGTATGTAATACAAATTTTATAATTCGTTTACATTCACAATATTATTGCGTATTAAAATTCGCAGTTCGATCGTATCAAATTTTTATTACGTGTATTAAACGGGTTTGAACAATAATGTCAAAGCGTATTTTTTTATTACGTATATAAATCCTGTATATAATTGTAAACAATTGAACGTTACACTGTTATAAGGGAGAATAAAAATAAAAAAATACGAGCGAAACGAAAGAAAAAGTCGGGGAAAGAAAATTGTGCATAACGAGATTAGGATATATTTGTAGAAACGTGGGGGAAAAAAATGGAAAAAAAACATGGCTAAATATCTAGGCATGACAAAAGATTGTCCAAATTGCGACTCGGTCTACGCTTCCATGGAAAAAACAATAACATCTTTTTTTTCCATGGAACTGGCGTCACCCGCCGTTAAAAACAACGATAAACACAACACAAAACCAAAACACCGTGCACAACGTTGACAATATGATAAAGATTTTTTTTCTTCTATGAGAGTTGTAGCACTTCCACATAAGAAAAAATCATATCGTCGTATCACAAATCTGTTGTCATACCTGGTATTTAGACATGGTCTGCAGAACGAAACAGAAATGCAGGGCTTGAAGTAGACGACATAAAAACGACTCTAGCACGAGTTATATTTATAGTGTAATAAGTAATAAGTATATATTTATAATGTGTTAGTTTGTACGAGTAATATATAATAGTGTATTTGTGTATTATTGCAGAGAACGTTTCGGTCAGGAGACTAGTTTCAGTGCGGACAAACTGGTTTCGTCCTGCGGTACCCTCGTTTCCTCCTCCTTTTCCTTCTCCTACATGAGTATTTCCATTGATGCGAAATATCGGAATGAAAACAAATTAAAAAAAAAAAATCAAATAAATAAATAATCGTGTACACACTCGCGTATATACGACTTTCACATTCGGTGCACGAAACGTTCGCGTAGGTAGCTATATGGTATACCAATAAAAATGTGTATCGATTGTGCTTATTGTGTCCACTCACCGTTGCTTATAATATATTGTATACCGTTACAGGCGCAAAGTTATAACGGCGCACTGTAGTACGACGTAAAGTCAACGAAGAATGCGAATACCACCGCGAGGCGAAGCGTAGTTTTTGTTTTACGACACACAAATTATATAATTTTAGACGGATTTTTCGAATTTCTCTCCGAAGAATTTTCGATATTTGGAATTTTGAAAAAAAAAAATCTTCCGGCCCCATTAACTGCTCATCCATAACAAAAACGATAAATTTCGCCATATATATTTCGTACACAATAATTTTCGAAACCCAACGATTGTTTAGTACGTATATATGTTGAAATTCGGACGAAATTTTAAATCTAAACGATTAAACGTCAATTTCTATTTTCGATCATTATCAAAACGTCGCTATTTCGAATTCCGAATAATTCCATATATCCACAACACTTTTTGAAAAGCATTCAGAATATACGTATTCGCGAATAACGTAAAAAGGCAAAAACAATTTTTTTTTAATATTCGACTTGTCGAAAAAATTTGTTTTATAATTTTTTTTTTTACATCGGTTCTGTTCGAATTTTGAATAAATAAAACGATAATATAGCGTATTATATAGACATATAGTAATCGTTGTTATATTATAGTTTTTTTAATTTATATAAATATTGTAATCGCCAAAGACGACACGATTTTTTTTTTTTTACGTTTTACAAAATAATTATTCTGTGAAAAGAAAAAAGTATACACGTAAAAGTATTTAGTACACGTACAGGAAAATGTGTTTAAATACTTTTTTTTTTCAAATTTCAAGACCGTACCGCTTACACTATATTAGTATATAACGGAATATCGAATGGCAAACGCTTCCCAATATATTATTTCATATATATATATGCAACAACGCGTCTGCACAGACAACCGAATAGACACAGCAGGGGTATTTTTTTTACTCATCCTCCGTCACGAAAATAAAATAAAATCTGTAGTCGGTTATATTAAAAAAAAAAAAAAGAAAAAGAAAATCGTAATGACATATGTCAAAATATACAAAATGAGAGTATATATATAGGTATAGATATCCGATACGTATATTATATAAATAAATTGTGTACAGCTGATAGTAAAAAAAAAAAAAAATACGCTCGCGATATTATCTTACGACGTCGGGTAATATCACGTCATATTATATACGCGTAACGCGCTGCAGTATATTATAGCGGGGCGTACATAGTGAAAAGCTCATCTAATTAATTATACATACACGTGTAATATAATATATTATTTTTAAACGCGAGAAAGGAAAAAAATGGCAAAAAAAACCGCGAACGCCACCTTATACCTTATCATATTCGACTTTCACGTGACGAATTTTCCGCGTATTATACGTCGTATATCGTAAAATATATATCAGGACGATCATCACACGCGTGTGACGCGAAAGTCGCGACAAAAAAAATTGACCGATATATAAAAAAAAAAAACGAGTCTGCTATAGTATACTCGAGACATTGATGTGTACGATATAACGTCGCGTGAGCGGTAAAAACGGAACGGAATTGTGATTGGGATTTGTGCGAATATTGCGGGTATATCTTTATTATTCAAAGTAATTTCGATAATATTCGATATTATTATTAGTTGTCACGACAACGGCTCATACACATAATTACAAGCAATTTATAATCGCGCGTAAATCAATTAATAATAGGCGTGTTTTCGCGATTAACCAAATGTAACCAGGTTGCTGTTGTTATATAAACAAGCCGTTTTCGCGGTTTTGGTTATAATTTTGGTAATAACTTTTGGTTATAGGTTACTGATATTTTATAACCGATCAAATGTAATGGTTATGTTATTTGGTTATTGATATAGGAAATGTGATAATGGGATATATTAATAAATTAAATATTTTAACATTATTTTTTATTATATTTTGCTGTACTATACATATTACAATACATTTGAACACATTTGTATATATTCATTGTTTAATTCATTTCATTGACTTATTATAATATGAACTATTTTCTGTTATCTCTAATAACTGTGTATAACCACAAACACATTGTTTTCGCGGATCTTTAACCAAATAACCAAAATTGTCTAAACATGACTGATAATAAATATAACCAGGTTAATCGCGAAAACACGCCTATTATAATAAACATTATTATTAGTTGTCACGACAACGGATTACACATTTCCGTCCCATTTCCCGAGATTTATACTCATACCGCCGTAACAGACGTTTCACACATCAAAAATTTACATAATATATGTGCTGTTTTCGTTTTCGATAACAGTTTTCGTTAGTTTATTATTATAATTTAATGTATTACCGCCTATTACCGGCTATTTACAATGAAATATTATGCGCGTCTATTATTATTCAAAGTTGTTCTCGCGTGTATATATATATATATAGTTTATATGCGGTTTTCACGACTTTGCTTTCGACGGGTCAAATCGTTTAATTCATCGTACTCGACCTGCTTAACGCGTAGTTTTTCTGCAGTAATTCGTCGAGGAATTAATAATAATATCGAATGCACGCGGTATAACGCGTAGTCGCAATCGGTATTCGAAAGAACGCATAATTATATATACATATAATAGTCATTATACTGCATAGTGAAAACAAATAATATATTTTTGTTTCGTATTAAAATATTGTCTTTTATTTATTTTTTTTTTTTTGTCGGATAGTGTATTCGAATATATATATAAGAAAAACGATTAAACTTTTTTCGTCCTATAAAAATAAGAAAAAAACAATTTTTTTAACACGATAATAATATTGTTAACCTAACTGATATACATAATTGAATTTTTTTAATACTCGGTTAAAAAATTCGGTCAACTTTATATTTTAGTGAGTTTAAAAACAAAATCATTAATTCACCCGTCGTGACCATATAATTATGCACGTATTACTAGCAATAACATCTCTGGGATATACTCGTACAATATTTTTTTGTATATTCCGCACATATATTGTCTATATAAAATTGTCGACATATTCATTTTGAAAACGGTAGATTTTTTTTTTTTTTTGAGCTCAAAACTTAATTCCAAGCTTATATAATTAACATATATTATTAATTTTAATTCTTACAATTAAACCATATACCTCTCGTTTTTCGAAAACCAATTACAGAATTCGAAAATAATAATAATAATAATATAATATCGTAAAATCTAAACAATACTCGCAATCCACCTATGTATTATTATTATTATTATTATTATTATTATTATTATTATTATTATTATTTTGTCTGTGACCAGTAATTGTTTCGTATGTAGAAGGATTTTTTTTTCTTTTCGATTTCGAGCGGAATGAGAAACAATTCCGAGAGATGTGCGGATTAATTAAGTGTTTTACACGCAAAGACTTTCACGAGTCGTCTATATATTACAATATAATAATTTAATATACGCGTAAGTCGCGCGTACATACTTCCGTGGGAAGAACACAACGAGTGAAACCACGAAGATTTTATATATGTACATATTATCGGAAGTCTGCTGAAATATACTCTGAATTATATATTATATCACATATACATATATATTATATATTATATAGCGTGTTACGACGATTTTATACACCGAAAACTGTAACTTCCGCAATCGCAGGGAGATTCGGACGATATTCGAGGTTTAAAATTAGGGCCCGGATGTCGATGCCGTAAAAAAAAAAAACACAAAAATCCCCTAAAAGCCTAAAAAATGCTCTTTAAAAATTTTAATCATAAAAAAATACCTTTAAAATTCTTAAAATTACTTAAATTATTATTATTTTATTTTTTTTTAGTTATTATTTTAATATTAATTACTGCAATTATAATATCCTCGCATATTAAACGAGACTATAATGATTGTATTTTAGGTATATTACCGACGTATTTTATATTTTATATTCGCTGTTTTTCTCAATTTTATACGGTTTTGTAAAACTAAAATTTATGTACAAATTTTAAATTATAATTGAAAAAAATATATTACGTAAAAGTGGGCAGCTCAAAGGTCAGTTGACCCGTTTTAGTAAATATATCAATGACAATAAAAATATTGATATAGAACAACTCATGCTCCGCAGAGAAAAGATTAGAGAAATTTGGAACGATTTCGATCAAGTTCAGACGCAAATCGAAGAAGAAAAAGGAGCAATAGAAGAAAGTGAAGTTTATAGATCAGAATTTGAAGAATTGTATTTCAGTAGTATGGCAGAATGTGAAAGATTGTTAAAGGATGTGTCCATAAAACTTAATCGTGTTGAGGATTTACAAGGTACAGAAAAGGGTATACACTCCGCTACACCGTTATGTAATAATCAGTATGTTCCTCCGTCGATCAAATTAGCAGCGCTTCAGATTCCCACATTTTCCGGTGAATATACAGAATGGTCGTCATATTTCGATATATTTACAGCACTCGTACACAACAACAATTCTTTAAGTGATATTCAAAAATTCTTTTATTTACGTTCATCGCTCAGCGGCGACGCTGAAAAAGTATTCAATGCATGCAAACGTCGTCTGATAATTATCAAAAGCCTGGAACAGTTTAACCGAACGATATAATAATAAAGAATATTAATACAACTTCACACTAAATCGTTATTTAATATATCGCCAATAAAGGAAGAATCGTCCGAGCAATTACGTAAATTATACGATGACTTATCAGGTCATATTAAGGCTCTCGAAACGTTAGGTCAGAGTCCAAGCCGTTGGGGCTCGCTACTTTTATATTTAATTACAACGAAATTAGATTCGACTACATTACGTCAATGGGAAATAGAATCAAATAAATTAGTTGATGTATCTGCTGAACACTTACTCGAATATTTGCAATCTCGCTTTAGAATATTGGAAGCTGTCGAGTCAACCAGTACAAAACCAGTTTCTAATTCAAAAATAAATAAAGATCAGTCAAGAGGATACAAGAAAAATATATACAAGAGTACATCATTAACAACCGCAGGAGAAATTAAATGTTATGTTTGTAATTTGCCGCATACTATTTATCGATGTCCGTCATTTTTAAAATTATCAATCGTTGATCGGATAAAGAAAGTCAGTGAACTTAATTTATGTAAAATTTGTTTACTTTCGCATGTTGGCGAAAAATGTAATAGCCGTCGTTGTCCGAAGTGCGCGCGTCCACACAACGGATTACTACATATCGTATCTCGTAATGCAACCGATAAGGCCAACGTAGCTGTAACAATATCAGAAATCGTAAACGATAAAGCCGAAACCCGCGAAGAAAACGTCCCAGATAAAAACGCGAGTGTCATTGCACACACTTCACGTCAAATCGTAAATAATAATCAAATACTATTGTCTACGGCCGTTATAATGGTTTATAATAATTTCAATAAAGCCGTTCCTTGTCGTGTTTTACTTGATTCGGGCTCACAGAATAATTTTATTACAAAATCAATGGCTGAATATTTACAATTAAAACAAAAACGTATCTCATATTCAATTATGGGCATAAATCAATCGATACATAGTGCCTCTTATCAAGTCTCAACGAAAATAAAATCGCGATTATGCGAATACGAAACGTATTTAGAATTTATAGTGTTACCTAAATTAACGAGCTATCTTCCGTCGACGTCGATAAGAATATCGGACGTAAATATACCGGAGGGCATTGAACTCGCCGACCCGTCGTTTAATTCGTCTCAAAAAATAAATATGATTATCGGTTCAGAAATATTTTCGAATTAATTTGCGCTGATCAAATTAAACCTATTTCAACTGGGCCGACGTTTCAAAAGACTCTTTTCGGTTGGGTTGTCTCTGGTCCTGTATCGGATAATACAGAAAACGTACATATAGAAAATAAATGCATATCATTATATAGTAATACGAACTCGTCATTCGCGGCGTTAGAAGAACAAGTAGCCAAATTTTGGCGTTTAGAGGAAATACAATGTAAGGTTTATTCATTAGAAGAAAAAGCATGTAAGAATTATTTTGAAAAAACGTTAACACGCGCCGCTGATGGAAGATTTATCGTATCGTTACCGTTTCGTGACGCATTAAAACTCGGAAAATCGTATGAAATTGCACTACGTCGATTTCTGTCCTTAGAAAAACGTCTTCAAACACAACCCATGCTCAAGGTCGAATATAAAAGTTTATCGATGAATATATTACATTAGGACATATGGAGATCGTTACACCAGAAGAGCCTAGTGTTTATACGAAACATAATTATTTACCACATCACGCCGTCATAAAAGAAAACAGTAGTACAACTAAACTTAGAGTAGTATTCGACGCCTCTTGCAAGACGGATACAGGCGTAAGCTTGAACGACGTTTTATGTAAAGGCCCTAGCATTCAAGAAGATTTAGTATGTATTATGGCTCGTTTTCGCACGTATAAGTATGTCATTTCTGCCGACATCGTTAAGATGTATCGACAGATTTGGGTGGCCGATCACCACAGAGATTTTCAACGAATTTTATGGCGCTCGAGTCCCGATCAATCTATTCAGATTTATCGTTTAAAGACTGTCACTTACGGAGTAATTACAGCATCCTTTTTAGCAACAGGTTGCCTTCAAATGCTGTCCGAATATGAAAACGATCGATATGCCAATGCCTGTAAGACGATTCGTGAAAATTTTTACATGGACGATCTGTTATGTGGTGCCGATACAATCGAAAATACGTTAAAATTACGCGACGACATCATAGCAGTATTGAACACGGCAGGATTCGAATTACGTAAATGGTCCAGTAATACGCCAGAATTACTGTATGGAATACCAAAATTAGAAACAATAAATGTCGAAAATGTCCTTGTCAATAATTTTGAAGAAAAATTCACGAAAATTTTAGGATTGGTTTGGAACCAAAAAACCGATTCGTATCAGTACGTAGTGGAAACGTATAATGATAATACACGTATTACAAAACGTAATGTTCTATCGGAAATTTCTTCGGTTTTTGACCCGTTGGGGTTAATAAGTCCAGTTATCGTGCGATTAAAGTTAATTATGCAAAAACTCTGGCAGCTTAATATAAATTGGGATGAATCGTTACCTTCGGAAATTTGTGATGATTGGCGAAAAAATCGAAAAGACTTAGAAGTAATAAATTCTCTCGTAGTAAATCGTTTAATAACAAGTTCCGAAAGAATATGTAATATACAAATTCACGGTTTCGCTGATGCGTCGTTAAACGCGTACGGTGCATGTTTGTATATACGTACTTTGAATGAAAACGGTGACGTGACTATAAAATTAATTTGTTCTAAATCGCGCGTCTCACCGTTAAAAATTGTGACTTTACCACGTTTAGAATTGTTAGCATCAGTTTTGTTAGCACGTTTAGCGGCAAAATATGTACCAAGTTTACAACTATGCGTGGATGGAATCTATTATTGGACCGATTCGACTATTGTTCTGGCTTGGATTTCATCACCTGCGTCAAAATGGAAGACATTCGTAGGTCACCGAGTCAGTGAAATTCAAGAACTTTCTACTATATCTCAATGGAGACACGTAAATACAAATGATAATCCCGCGGACATTGTTTCTCGCGGATGTTCGCCATCTCAAATAATTGATTGTCGTCTATGGTGGTACGGTCCAGAATGGCTACGCGCCGAAGAATCGGAATGGCCGAATAAAAATTGGGATTTTGAAAACGATACAAGTATACCTGAAGAAAGAACAACAATTAAGATAGCAATGTCGACAACGTGTGACTTCTCTATTTTAAACAAATATTCGTCATTATCAAAGTTATTACGTGTAATCGTCTATTGTTTAAGGTTTAGAATCAATGCGAAATTAAATGCGAAGAAGATTATTGGACCCGTACAACACGAAGAAATCGAAAAGCTACAATTATTGTGGTGAAGCTAGTACAATCCGTCGCCTGGCCCACAGAATTATCTTGTTTAAAAATTCGCGAAAATAAATAGTAATAGTCCTTTATTACGTCTTAAACCTTTTAGACGAAAATTGCGTTATTAGGGTGGGTGGCCGATTGAAACATGCCGATACCATAGATATTTTCAAAACATCCGATATTATTACCGGCGAACAGTCCGTTTACACGTTTAATATTTTCAAACGAACACGAAATTTCGTTGCACGGCGGTCCACAGTTAATGTTAGCGCGCATACGTCTTAAGTATTGGCCTTTAAATGGGCGGAATATCGCAAGAGGGGTAGTAAGACGATGCGTGAAATGTTTCAAGTACAAGCCAGTCGTCGTTCAGCCAATTATGGGTGACTTGCCGAAGAGTCGAATTACACCTGCAAGACCCTTTTTGAAGTGTGGTGTAGATTTTGCCGGACCAGTACATGTAAAATCCAGTTTACGTCGTAAGGCACCTGCGTATAAGTCTTATATTTGTTTATGGGTTTGTTTTGTAACAAAGGCTGTACACGTAGAATTAGTAGGCGATTTAACTACAGAGGCATTTTTAAATGCACTTAATCGTTTTTTCGATAGACGCGGCATATGTTCTGATATATATTCAGATAACGCCACTAATTTCGTGGGCGCTAATCGACAATTACAAGAATTAAGACAATTATTTTTATCAGTAAATCATCGAGAGAAAATGGAGAATATGCTCTCTAAGGTCGGAGTTCGTTGGCACTTTATCCCACCTCGTTCACCTCACTTTGGCGGCCTTTGGGAATCCGCCATCAAATCGGTCAAGTCACACTTATACAAAGTTTTGGGAAATGCATTACTCACATACGAGGAGTTATACACTGTACTTGTGCGCGTAGAAGCTATCTTAAACTCCCGTCCTCTAACCCCTTTGTCATCCGATCCTACTGATCTCGCAGTTCTTACACCTAGTCATTTTTTAATCGGTGATAACCTGGCTGCTTTACCTGATCGAGACGTGTCAGACATACCTCCGAATAGATTGACGAGATGGAGACGAGTAACGCAGATCACTCAACAACTTTGGCGTCGTTGGAATCTCGAGTACTTGACGCAATTACAGTTACGAGAAAATGGTCTCATTCAAGGGCTAATAATAAAAATAATAAACACGCGATTGTTCTGTCGATCATTGAAAAATAGATTTAAAAAAAAGACATAAAAGTACAAAAAATGACCTTACAGTATTAGAAAATGCCCCGAAAAATAATAAATAAAATAATAATAAAAAAAATGCAAAAACAAAAATTAGTCATTTAGATTCTATTATGTTATTGAATCACATTTTTAGCTAGAAAAGCATCGTCTATAAGATGTTTTTAAAAAAATGCAAGAGTCATTAACATTCGCGCTCTATAATTTATAACGAATAGACTTTTTTTTTTCGAAAAAATTGGACAAAATTGGAATACTAATTTTCGTATTAATTTCTATTATAATGAATACAAAACGTATATAGGCGATTAAAATTTAATATCTTTTTTTCTCCAAACGCGCGCAGGAACCTATTATATACATATATCTACTGGTCGTGTCTACGGTGATCTGACACAAATTTCACTCGTATATGTAAATAGTATAAGAAAGAAAGAAAAAAAAATTGCAAAAGCGAATCTATCTTCGTATGCGTATAGCAACACGAGCATTTATAACACACAAAGGGGAAACAATATCCTATTACTATATATATATATATATATATATATATATATATATATAAATATTATATATTTATATAGATTTGTTTTTTTTCAATTCATAGACTGTAAATATATTTAATTCAGACGTCGTATATATATGCGCACGTTTGCAGTGTTTATCCGCCGGGATTTGCATCGTGTTTTAATTCGTTCGTCCGCACGCCGCGCAGTATACTACACAACATTTATGGTCACACACGACCGTATGGGTAAAACGTGGAAAGTCGGACGAAGACAGCTCAGTGTTATTAAATTGTTGTTTTTTTTTTCTCTTTTATTTATTGAATTTTTTTTTTTTTGTTTTTATTTTTAATTCGTACTGCGCGTGTTAATGATCGCGGGGAACTAGTTTTTAGTACACACACACACATATATATAATATATATATATATATATATATATATATATACGCTGCAATGAACCGCGTTTCCATGTCAATTAATACGTTTGGGAAATATAAAAAGAAGAAAGAAAAAAAAGCGTTTTGGTATACTGCAGTACGGAACGACTGTATAAAATTCGTCGTCGCCTTACAACGAAAATAAATCAGTGGCGCACACTTACCCCCTTATTGCTACAAATAACCAAAACTTCCCGGTTTACGCATCCCCCTACAGTACGCGGCCGCGGTATAATAGTAGATTTTACTGCAGCCGTTGATGTTTTCGTATAGATTTAATCGCGCGGTTATAGGTCGAAAAAAAATTTTTAATTTATTTTATTAAAAATTTAAATTTTAAAAGCGTACATATAAATTTAGTCTGCACGAAATAAATATTTTCGACATTTTCCCCTTGGTTTTCTTTTCTTTATAATAATATATATATACAATTATTTCCGACGTTATTTTATCGCCGCGGTATAATTGCCGCTTCGTTTAATTTTGTTAAAATACTCAGAGAAGTTCACAGAGTCGAACAATCGTCGCGTGCCGTTATTGCGTATATATATACATATATATATAGTTGTTTAGACACCGCGCACAAACGCTGCTTTTGCTCTCACAATAGGAAATAATTTATATACTTTTTATAATACATTCCGGAACATATACGCAATATTATTATGTACGTATAATAATACTGTAAAACTAAAATAATTTAGTAACCGGAACTCTACTACGCGTTATTTATTTCGTTTTTTTTTTTTAAAGACGATTTTCGGCAATTCAATGACATTTAGCGAGCCTTTTTTTTATGTATATATATATAAAGTGAAATTTATCGAATTATTGTATTTATGAACACAACTCTATATATAATAATGGCTCACGAAAAATCTTTATTGGTTTTCGTTTGAAAACTGTACCCGATGAAAATATTTTGCGAAAACGGAATATATTAATAATTTTCGAGTTTCAAAAAGAGAATTGTTTAAACGGAGTCTTCCGGGCTATATATATATATATATATATATATGTTATTCAGTTTAAGAGCATATACCGGGTGGCATATTAACATACCATACATTGCTACGCGACCGGTTGTTTCTGATTGACCAATTTCAAATAGCGCGCCATAAATTTGTTTAAATTTTTATTTAAAAAAATGTTGATAACGTGGTGATAGAAAAAAAATGAAAACTATATGAAATGCCGATCGAATATTTTTAATTCGTATGATATTAATAATTGGGTTGCGGAATTCGGCGACAAATTTAGATATATTTAAATTTTTAGATTCTATAGATTTTATATAGCTATTGCTTTTACAATAATGTGTTGTTTTATTATTGTATGTATATACAATCATTTATGATTATCCGTCATAATACAACTGTGATAACATTATAGTAAATAAATAGTAATCCAATTAATTCACGGCGCGCTATTTGAAACTGGCCAATCAGAAACAACCGGTCGCGTAGCAATGTATATATGATATGTTGATATGCTACCGGGCGACGGACGAAAATCGGTTCGTGTTCGCGCAGGCGAGGTTTCTATCGGTATTCCGATTGGCGGAAACCGTCGTGATGCCGACTGCTGCCGACAGCAACAGCCAATGACAGAGCAGCTATTGGTCGCTTGGGGGGGAGGGAGGGCAAAGCCAATGACAGAGCAGATATTAGCCGCCTGGGAGGGGTCTAACATCGCTCCGGCTTTCGTTCAACGTGCGCGTTCCGGTATATTCTTAAACTGAATACACATATACGTAAAACAATTTTTTTTTTTTTTAAACGCTCGTTCTTCGACGGCCGTTTTAAATTTCTATTTTTATTTATACACACATGCGTGCCACGTGGCGATCGTTTATGAAATTTCATCTGTTCGCAGATACAATTTGCGCACGTCATATGTATAGGCGGCACAAATAAACACTGTAAATATACGTGGAGAAACGTGTATAATATTTACACGGTTATTAAGTAATGTTGTACCATTTTTTTCTTCTTCTTTTTCTATTTCGATTAGAAAAAATAAATAATTCCGTTTTCGCGTAACGCTTTTTTTTTTTTTACCGCTCGCGTAATATATTCGTATATAATATACGCGCGCAACGATAAACTGTACGTTTTTTTAACACTCGTACTTCGTGCGATGACCATCATTATTGTCGTGACAAGAAAAAATATCTGGCACGCGTTAAACGTTAAAAAATAAAATGTATTTTTTTTTTTTGGAATTATATAATAATAATATACCTTTGTATCAAAATATCTTCCGTATAATACGCGCGTAAGCGCGACGAAAATCGATAATCAAATATATTTTCAATAGACTCGCGAGAAAATACAAAAACGGTTTTGGTGTTAAGTGTGTTTAAAAATAATCTTAATAATCTCGTTTCGCGCGCGTATTATACGCTGTATATATAAAAAAAAACAAATACACATCATATACGAGACGTCTTATAACATTATATACTCGGGGGGGATTCGATAAAACGTCTCGCGTACCTATATAAATTATTTGAAAATTTCAATGTCCCGCGAATGATATTTTTATTATGCAATTTTTGGCACGCGAATTTTTTATTCGTATTAAATTTAATAAATTCCCTTCGAAATAGTAATACGCGCGCGAGCATTTTTCGTTTATATACCGCGATCATTATAATATATTATTTAAATCGCTCAAGGTTTTTCTCGGCCGAATTACCTAATATATACCATATATCAGTAATAAATAAATCTCAACGCGCTTTGAGTAAAAGTAAATATAATAATTTCCTTTCCAACGCGCGCGCGATAAAAGAAATATTTTTCACGCGCGTTCGCGTGTCGGTTTTTTTTTTTTTATTATCGACGACCCGCCGAGCACGAAACCGCGGTGCGCCGCCTATATTTTAACACTTTTTTTTTTTTTTTTACATTAATTACAATGCGCGTTATGATATTATGTATATTCGCGGGTTCGTCGAAAAATTTTCAAAAACTACTAAATTATCGTACATAATATTCGTTTATTACAATACTTCGTTTAAAACCTATACAATAATATTGAAAAAAAAAAAAAAAAACGTAATTGTTTTAAATAATATTTTTGCGATACGTCATCGACGTTCCGATCCCTCGCAAACGCTTAAATACATAGCCAAAACGCCTTCGATAATAATTCGTTTATTTTATCAAATAAATATTAAAAATATTGAATTTTATTTAATATTCGTTGTAATTTTTACACATACATATATAACGTTCGTCCGGAACTTACTACGCGGCTAGAATACTGTTTTTTTTTTTATAAAATGTAAAAAAAAAAATTATTATCCGTTTGAAAACCGAGGATTTATACCGCGAATATGTATGTATAAATAAGCATATTATTATTATATTTATAAAGAGAACGTTTTTGCTTGAAATCGTTATACATTATAGTGTTCAGCCGTCTCGTCTATATAGGTACGCGTTTAATATTTTTCTTACAAAGTTCATATTCGTATATACATATATACGCGTCGAATGAGTCTCGCGACACCGGTTTATTTGAACAAGCGATTGGCGAGTAAATAGAGAAAAAAAAAATTTGCCCATTATTATCGCTTCGAAAAGAACCGTTTTGGAAATTCTCGCCGTACGAATTTAAATAACCGTCGCTGCAGTATTCAAATTATTAAATACTCGATAATTCGAGTTTTGCTTTTTTACAAAGACACGTCCTTTGAAATGTATGCGTTTACAACATATATACGTTCAATTATAATTACATACATCGCCGATATAATTCGAATAAAACGTGCGTTATTATAATTCACTCGTCGACGTTTCGCGAAACGTATTATATTTGTATACTGTGTTGACCGATGTCGGTATAAAAATATATTTTATTTAAATGCAAATCCTTTCCCTCGTACAACAAAAAAAAAAAATAAACTCCGTGGCGGAAACGTGACGGTGTAAAAAAAAAAAAAATAACGGCGATTTCTTTATGGGATTTCGGTGCGGTCGACTCGTACGCGGAGGGCGGTCGCCGCCGCAGAGAGTACTGCGCCTCGTGCTGCAGGTGAAACCCTCGCGCGCGTATCCGATTTCCACGTGTACGCGGGTGGCCGCGCGGTTCCGGAAACGGCAGCAGTCATCGGTCAAAATATACAGTTCGAAAAAGTATTGTTTTTTCCGATTTAATATCGTACGCCGGGGTAGGGGAAAAAACAAACCGTATTGCCAGGGACGATGTAAAAAAAAAAATCCTGGGTAGGGGTGGGGGCAGTGGCGCCGATCTGTTTCTGAACGCCTGGGATAAAATATTTTTATAAGTACACACCAAAAAAAAAAATCAACTATATTATAATTTTATTTTCATAGGCGAACCCAGAGTTTTACGTTTGAGTGTGCCCGGCCCTTTTTGTAGTTATTTTTTTACAATATAGAGGGGAGGCTATATAAACAAATTCACCCGTTTTATGCGTTTTTTTTAGCTCATAATTTTCTTCCATATATACTAATGTCAAAATATTTTAAGTATCCAACACTTGTTAACTAACCAATACTATAACCTATTGTACAATATATATATTTTTTTTTACTTTAGGGTGTGCCTTGGCACACCCGGCACACCCGTAGATCCGCCTATGTTTATTTTATAATATTACGTTTAATTATAATAAACGTGAATATTTCTTTCCTATGTATATACTGTCTGTCTTCGTATAGACACCCACCCATCGACTATTTAATTCCTCTGGGGTATTTACCCCACTTGTAACACTCGTGTTCGGCGCCACTAGTGGAAAAGGGGGGTGTAGTCTTTAAAATTGCCGACTAGAATTTATTCCAGCGTATTGCGACGGTAACAGCGTCTCTTGTCACAAATAGGCCCGCAGGACATTTTTGTAGGAGCGAGACAGTTAGTAAAAATATACTAAAAAAAAAAAAAATTCACGTCGTGACTCGGTACACAACTCGTATAAAACCGCTTGGGAATTGTACGATTTTAGAGTCACTCGTGGGAGGAGGAAGTTTTATATTTTTGTTTTCTTATACTCCCTCGTATAGGAGCAGTGTCGTTTTTAATTTTCGCGCACGACCCGCGAAACGGGACGAAAACTGTATACAGGCGATAAGAAACGCCTTGTACAAACGATTACAGCAATATATATATATATGTATAACAAATATGAGATGAAAATGATATATGTGCGTATAGTAAACGACGAGAAAAAAATTACACTTTTTACTAGATAAAATTTAATTTTAAAATACAAAAAAAAAAAAACAGGATTTTTTTTTCCTAGACACAATTTATCGAATTCAGTTGCGAATTTCGTATTATTATACATAGTATATTAAACGCGAACTTTATTTTTATTCTTTTCTCGTCGCTCAAAACGTCAGCTCGGAAACAATAATATTATAATCTTGCGCGCTGATAACATAATTCATATTTTGACAGTATAAATCGGCTTTTACTATATTATATAGTGTTAAACCTCTTGTAAGTGTTAGATTTAAAAAAAAAGTTTATATATATGAGTTTTACAATCACTTTATATATATATATATATATACGTTGCACAATACGTTCGAAATTCGTATTCCAAGGCACTCTCAGTGTATATGAGTAATACTCGTAGTATTTATAGAAACGCTTTTTTTTTTGCTCTCCGAAAGATATTATCAATACATAAGTTGTACACACATTTCGATTCAGATTACTTGTGTTTTTTTTTTCGAACATTTTTAACAGCGCGTAATAATAATACGGCGCATATACTGTGCACTATAATATATACGTAATTTCGCATACGTTCTCTATTTTAGTTTCTGAGCGGAACGATGAATCTGTTGTACGTATTACAATGATGTTTATTTATTTTTATTTTTTTCTATCCTGTGTCCAGATTTTCGACCAGAAGGAGTGCTCCGATTTCTTCTTCGGTCACAGTTTGTTTCCGGCAGCAATTCGCATCTAGTTGGCACTTTAAAGAGGTCATTTTTCGATTTTCTTAAATGCACCTAAAAATATAACTCAAAAACGCTAAAAAATGCAATTTCGTCTTAATCGATTGTTGTTTATTTCTTCGTCATTTTCAAACTAATAGTCATAGAAACCTGAAATTTTCACAAAATATATAACCTTAGACTATATTTACGAGAAAATTAAGCTCCGCTCAGAATCGTTTTATCGAATGCAATGATATATCATTGCTTTCAAATTTAAAATAAAAACAAAACTCTAAAATATTTATCCAAGTAATTCACTTAAGCGATATGCACAACACCCCGCGGTTCGTTACCTTTTTTTGTATTTTCTTTTTTAAATTCGTATTGTCGAATTCGGAACACGGCAGTGTTTAAAACTATATAAGAGTAAAACTATATATTATCACATTACGCAGTATAGTGCAGTACAGTCGAATGAACGCGGCGAGTCGAAACGGTGCGAATTCCGCGACAAACAAAAATCTCGACTATATACACGGACGACGGGTAGGGAAAATTTTTTTTTTTTTTACATTTTAAAGCGAATAAAAATTCGATAAATCCGTCTCGATAAATTCACTTTTTGCGTCGCTCTGTTATAACATTATAGGTATAGTATTAACATTATAGGTATATATACGTATGTTTAATATACGATTATTCGTTGTATAAGCGCGCAGCTTCATATAAGACGTTATTATAATATGCGTGTTTTCACGTTTGCCGCTGCGCCGACCTCGACAGACGCCGTTATTTTTATGCTCGCGGTGTAACTGCAGGCTTGTCCTATTGTTTTCTGCGAACGGCCGTGATTTAGCGCCGCGCAGCGCGGTCCGGCCAAACGAGCGATTCGCGAAGCCGAATTAAAACACATTACGCGTGTCTCGCGCGAAAAAACGATAGATTTTTTTTTTAGAAACCTCGTCGCGACGACCCTGGACACGCGCACACGAATAATATATAAGCGCAGTGATAATAATATGTATATATATGATAATAATATATTTGTTTCTATTCCATTAAAACGTACGTTTTTTTATTTTTATTATATATTAATATCGTTACGTTTATATACGAGTATATAGTACGCGTCACGATAGCCGCTCGTACGAAAAATTCGTTTTCGAATCTCGGGCAATCCGTATATATAATATAGTTATACACGCGATACGGCCGTCGATAAATCGTACTCGACTATATACGGCTGTTGACTGCAAACGCCTATTAAAAGTCACTTTTTAAAACGTCTTCATTTAATACGATTTCAATACGGTTTCTCGCGAAACAGCGTTTATTGCATATATTATATTGCCCGGTATAAAAAAAAAAAAAAGTATATACACTGTTGCGAAACGATATTCATTTTTTTACATGTAAAAAACCTCTGTTACGGTGCACGTATGAGGATAAATCTCGGGAAACGCGTGAGCCGTTGTCATGACAACTAATAATAATATCGAAATTACTTTGAATAAAGATACCTGCAATATTCGCAAATCCCAAACACAATTCCGTTCCATTTTTTACCGTTTACACATCAATGTCTCGAGTATATTAGCGTTTTTTCCATTCTGTATACGAGTTCGGGTAAATTAGCGTGAAGAAAACATGAAAATTACGAAAATTTCCTATACCGCAGTCCCCGAGCATTACGCGCGTTATACAGCAAAAACCTATGACGCGTTTAACGTAAAAGTTGTGACGTGTCCGTAAGAAAAAAAAAACTTTTCGAAGAGTATATCCGAAGTCAAACCTTACTCGTATTTACTGTTCACGCAATGAACTGTTAAGTTTTTTTTTCCCTTCTGACAAATATCACTAATAATAATAATTCTCAATTCGTACGCGTTTCTCGAATTAAAATTAATAGTTTCGCGTTATATAATATATACTCGTATAAATATTAAAATTGAAAATATTTATTTTATTTATTTCTATTTTTCCAATATTTAAATCGATAACGTACGGATAGAGTTTCAGATTTCGGTAACGTTCTTAAACGAAAACAAAATATGTATTGAAATGAGTTTATTGGGGGGAAAAAAATGTTAACGCATCGCGGTAATTTTAAGAAAATTTCGCGATATCTAAACAGATTTATAGAAAAAAAATATTAGTTTGATTTTGCTGTAGCAGTAATGAAAAAATGACATTTTTTTTACCTATGGCAAAACAATTTGTTCACTGTTCTCCGCATAATTACACGCGTGAAAGACTTTGGCTGGAATATGTTACGCCTCTAAATGCAGCTCGCGCGCTGTTTTACACAAAATAAACCGTAATATTTTCAATTTTCATCAAAATAATTCACAAAATGCGAACCGTATTATTTTTCGTCAATAGTCCCTCATCGGGACGCGTATTTCTCCGTGCACGGAATTTGTTCCGTACGTATAATAAGCCGCTCCTATTTAAAATTAATACATTCTGCAATTAGATCGCTAGTGAATATACGGCCGAGTGCAGTCTCGCGGTATATAAGTTCGCCGAGGATGACAGTGTTGTTATTATAATGAAATATGTCGAGAAAAGAAAACATACCTACGCGCCGAGTTGTTTAAAACAATCTATTATGAATATAAAATATGTGTTTAAACGATTTTTTTTATTTTTATTTTATCGCGGACGATCTTGTTCGAAGTAAAAAAAAAAAATCATAATATAATCTTTTACGATATTTATTTTATTCTCCGTAGAAATACATATAATATATATATTGACTATATCGCGTTTGCGCTGTATAATATTTAAAGAAAAAACAAATCGTTCGACGTCGAATTTTGGGCTGCGGGTAATAATAATAATAAAAAAAAAAATCATTTCAAAATAGGTTAAGGTGAATTCGTTATATCGTATAAAGTACAGATTAAAAATATTTATATATATTTTTTTTATATCGAATAACGTTATAATAACGCGTGTTGTTCATATTTGTCTTGAAAAAAAAAATACATTTGATTCACAATTTTTTTTCGCTGTTTTTACATTTTTTTTTTTTTTTTACTTTATACGGTATTTTTTTATTGTATCATATTCATAATTTCCTCTGTGTATGATCTCGTTAGTTTCATACTTTTTATTCTGTTGTCGTTGTTTTTCCTCCCGAAGATGAATTTCCGTCAAAACCGTTGGTAGTACAAATTTAAACAAATTTATATTTACATTTATCCGATATATATATATATACACGGTAGACAAAAACAAGTCAGTGTTACAACAAAGGAGAAAAAAGTTTTCGGGGACTATAAGTAAGTTTTAAGTCGTTTTTTTATTTTTATCACACAACACGGGGATATTATATTCGTGTGTGAAATTATTTTACGAAAATAAAGTCATAAATATATTCTTATAACGCCGGTTTCTTTTTTTCACAATAAGAATACATTACTCCCTCGCGCATTCGGTTATAAACTTTTTATCGCACTTTTTATAGACTGCATTTAGTCACCGCGAGTTGTATTTTTTTTTTATCGTTATACTTACCACTTTTTTTCGAGACGCGATCAAAACATATTCGTGTTTTAACGCCACTATATATATATATATACGTGTGTACTTAAAGTGTACAATATTTAATAGTCGGCGGCGGGACGAGTCGAAAAAATCGTATCATGTTTATAGTTTATATAATATAATGTCCCGAACGAATTATAAAAAAAAAAGGGGATTTTAAGAAAATAAATAAATTATTTTAAACATTTTTTTAAAACTCGCCGAGCTGTATACGAATGCGTGTGTGTATAGTTTTATACAATCGTAATAATAATTCGTCGTCGTGACGTTGTATCGTATTAATATCGGCTATTATTTATTTATTTTTCAATTTTTTTTTTTTCTTGAACTATTACAAAACTTTCATCGCCGCCACCGGCGCCGCTCGAGGGACACGTGGCTCACGCCGCGTCGATCCGTTTCCGCGATAACTGACAGTGCGCCGCGTCGTTGCGGTTCTATAGGCGAGCTGTATTTTTTCTTTCTAACAATCGTTACTATATACATAAATTCCTAATAATAATAATAATAATCCGTTAACACAGCGTATATCATATATTATATTACGCGCGGCATTAAATTACTCGTTTCGTTTAAAACACGATTTTCAACGTATTTAAACGAGTGGAAAATAAACACGTTTTTCATTTCGATCGGTTTTAAAACGCGCCGCGATGAACGCGTATGGGTCGCGTCGGTTGAGGTCGGCAACCTATTTAGGCCGCGTGCTACGAGTTCGAACGGTTTTCGTCGAGGGACGGCGTTATTGCGCACTGCAGTCCATACGGATCGCCGTGTTTCTGAACGAAAATATGTTTTTGGCAAAACGATTTTCCGAACAAAATTAGTAATAGTAAATTTATCGTTTAGAACAGCGAAAAGAAAAAAAATTTAATACGCACAAAGACCCGTAAGCAGTGCCGTCCTAACCGCCAATAACGCACTAGGGCAATAATATTTGACGCCCCCAAAAAAATTTTTTTTACAACTAACGTAATATCTAATTACATAATTTTATATATTTTAATAGTAAATACACTCGTCCTCGAAATCATCGTATATAGATACAAGGAAAATTAATATCTAAAATAAAACAAGAAATTTTTTCTTTTTGTCATTCATTTTTTTGACGCCCCCTGCGTTCATAATACTTTGGACGCCCTAGAGCACTTGCCCCATTTGCCTCCCCCCCCCCTTGGGACGGCTATGCCCGTAAGAATATGTTTTTTATATATTTGATCGCGAGTTTTACAATATTTTAATACGTCAGAGATTAAATTTTTTTTTAAATAATAACGAGTGGAGAAAAAACAATAACGATCGATTTTCGGAAACGGTTTGAACCCCTAAAAATACCACGTCCACTGATTGTCGCCGCATGTTGAGGCAATGACGTGTCCGGAGGAGCGGTCCGCGGACCACCCCGAAATTCTTTCGTTATATACACCTACTATACTAATAACACAACATTTTTTTATTTTATTTTTAATATAATAATATATTGTTAATAAATAATATTTTGTGAAACTTTTCTCGATAATTTTTCAAATCGAAACGTTTTGGTCTCGCGAATAAAATATTCGATATAATAATATTAATTGAACATGATACCTACATAATATAATATGGTCAAATTACATCGAATTTTCAATTTTTTTTCCAAAATTTTTAAAATAGACCCCCCAAAAAAAAAAAGAAAATCCTGGTTACGTCCTCCTGTATTGAGGATAATATTGGCGAGGGCGGCGGCGGCGGCGGCGGCGGCGGAAACGTATCGTCGATTGTGTGTGTGTGTGCGCTGGCGCGCAAGGTCGAGTGCGAAAACGTGTCGCCATTGTCCGCGCGGCCGGCCGGCCAAAGACGCTAGACTTTTATATATAGGTACGCGCGCGCGTATGACATTATATTGTTTACGTTATTTACGGTCTTATATATATATATATATATACGTATTTCACTGTAAATAATACGCTGTCTATGTACAGAGTGAATTCCACGGCACGTAGTACGAATCGCTCGAAAAAAAAAAGAAAAAAAACCGATCGTACACGTAAAAAAAACGAAAAAAAACCAGTAAAATCGACGGTGACCGCGTGACAATATTGACTTTGAAGTTTCGGTGTTTACTCTACGCGCCTGCCCGCGATAACGGGACTCGATTCCCACCAGCGAGTTGTCGTTAATATCGAAAAAACGTTTTATTCGTTTCCGAATTGAAAAGAAAAAAAACGAGTACTTGTCAGTGCAGGCGTATACACGATTTTTCAATGGGGGGATCAGGGCCGGATTTAGGTATGCCTATGGGCGGAATTATGCCTATGGTCCTAAATAAGGAACCTTATAAAAACCCTTATAAAAAAAAAAGATCGTGGGGGGATCTGACCACCACATCCCCTTCCCATTGTATACGCTCCTGGTACTTGTGAATAGCAAATGATATAGACGGGACTTTGTGGTTATCGAACTCGTAGAAACGATTGCTTATCGCGCGCGAACAATAACAATAACGCCGGATCGTTTATAGAAATTCGGGATTGGCCGAAATTCTCTGCGAGGAGTCCGAAACAGTGGCGTTTATATTACACGAACTGAAGCGATCGCTTCGTGTAATAAAATGGGTGGGTAGTTTTTGTTTTTACTTTACATAATACATATATATATATAAAATGATTAATAATTTCGTTATAATAATTAATAAGAGTTCAGTTAACAATGGTTGGGCGGCTGGGTGTACAATTAATAATTCGATTTCGCTTCACTCGAATTTGTACGACTCGGCGCCACTGGTCCTTTAACGTATACGAAAATGTTTTTTTTTTCGATTATAGAATGTCCAAAACGCGTATTGTTCGGTATATATGAAGTGTATGGGAAGAAACACGAGCCGTTTTTTTTTTTTTTTTGCACAAGATAATTTTCATTAAAACATTTTATTATCGAATAAACTATTTATATTTTATATCGAATAAAGACACGTGGGAAAAACGGCGTTTTCAATAGGCCGATTGAACGGATCACTCTGTATGCAGGACACGCGAACGCGTTACGTACAACGCAGAGAGTGTATACAAATAAAACATCGTCTTGTGTACGCACTCTGTATAAAGGCACGGTACAGTTTGTTGCGTGCGACGACGACGACGACGACTCCGCGACGGAGTATATTGCCCCAGACTGGCAGGGACCTGACCGGCTATACCGGCTGCAGGCGGGCACACAACTACATATATATATATAAACGCGGCAGGTCTACGCGCTGTTTATGGTTGTGGTTTTTCTCAACCGCCGCCGCGGCGGTGGCGACGACGACGACATTCACGGTCCGCTGACACAAACGCGTTGGCCTTGTCCGGCGTGTAAAAACCGATCTCGTGTCGGCGGCAATCGTCTCGTCTGAGCACACACCGCATTCGTATACAATAATGATAATAATAATAATAATAATAATAATAATAATAATAATAATAATAATAATAATAATAATAATAATAATAATAATAATAATAATAATAAAATAAGTAATAATAATAATTAATAAGAAATAAAAGGTAGTGGAGCAGCGTGCGGACGTCGCTAAAATGAATTACTTGGATTCAAAGCAGTTTTAGAGTTTTGTTATTATTACTCATTACTATAATGTGAATTTGAAAACAATTGAATCGGTCATTTCAAAAGCAACATAAATCATCAAATTGAAATTTTATACGAACCACAAATAACTTCATAACTCCAGAAATTTAACTTTTTTTGTACTTTTACCTCTTTACACGTATATTTTTAAGGTTTATGATGACATTCATAATTTGTGGTTTTAAATTGTCTATCTTTGACTGTATTTCACTAAAATAATATAAAACTTATTTGACTTATGTTTTGTTTTTGAAATGACCGATTCAATTATAAATCGCATTGGATTCGATAAAACTCAGACTCAGAGCGGAGCTAGTAAAATAAATGAACTCTAACCGCGATGTACAAACACTTATCGAATAACTCACTCGACAAACTCAAAACTGGATACACGTGTTCCGGTCAATTTTCGCTATATACAAAAAAAAAAAAAAAATGAATGTCTGCAGTTTACCCCGCACGCGTTCCTTCGCCGTTGAACCGATTGTAACGAAACTTTGGTCAGTTGTCGTGCGTATATACCCTAGCGAAAGTAATAATAATATTATTATACGCGCCGTGTAAGACCGGAGGATGACCAGGACGATTAGTTTTTCAAACGAAGCAAATAAACGTTATTTGATTTGTAAATTTTATAAAAAGAAAGAAAAACAATAAAATGCGAAAAGGATTGAATATTTTTGTCGAATTCGTGTGAAATTTGTACGGCGCATTCCCGCGCGGGTTTCCGATCAAATTTCAAAACGAAAACGTTATTTTCAACAATATATACGTTTATACAATAGCGAATTCCCAATTGTATAACAGTAACGATATAAAATATAGAGCGATCCAAAAAAAAAAAACGTTCGAAAATGACATAAAATTAGGAAAACTTCTGACACTATACTATATATAGAGAACGCGTTATGTTGTGTCTGCAAGTAATCAAACAAAATTCTTATACGTACTCGCGTCCATATGCAGATAATACTCGTACAGTAATCGTAGGTTTTACGCGCGTATATATGAATTGAATTTCTTTTTTTTTTTTTCTAATATTTTAATATTCGCCTGCGGTTTTCTATACGGAATTTTCCGAAGAGAAAACAAATATTTCTTTCGTTTATAAACGCGAAAACGTAAGAGACGCGATGACGTTGCGATCGACAAAGTATACCGAAAACAAAACTGCAGCGTTGCCCGCTTCGTATAAGGGAGAATAATAGAGTTTCGACAAACTATATATATATATAATATACTCGGCCTTTTACCCCTCTAAAGTATAAACGCACACGCATCTGTCCGTTTTGGGGAAGGAAACGAGCACTTACTTGTACATATATAAGCGCAGTCATCCTCCCACTAGCGCGGAGATAAAAGGGTCACACACTATATATATACGTATATACCGCACTTCAATCGTCTATAACTTATATGGGGTTTTAAAATAGAGAAAAACTGACGTCGTCGGTGCAGTGGTGGAACTCACAGGAAGCGAAGACCACAGCATCGGTACGATAACGAACGAAATAATCTCTCTTTGAAATATTTCAAAACACCGGTACGCGCCATACACGTAAGAAATCCTATAATAATTCTACGAACGCGTTTTTTTTTTTTTTTATAGGTATACGTTTTATCAGAACGGTTTATCGCGCGCGACAATCATATAGGTGACGCGTAATAACTAGATAAATTATTTAGGGGGCCCCGGGGCAGTATCGATGAGTTTTTTTTTTTAGCCCGTCCTCTAAGTGCAATACGCTAAAAAAAAAATTCATCAAAATTTATTTTCCACAAAGTTTATGCGTCCTATAGTATTCACTGCACGTTAATAAAATTTAATGTTTTTATATTGATTCCGAGCGAATTTATCGGTGTTATACAATGGACGTTCATTTTTTTTTTCTGTATACGAATTTATCTATATACTGCTGCAGTCGGTACTTTATTTGAAACGTTTTTCGATTTTCTCAATATAGTTTGTGCGCTCTTTATAAGTCATAATAAAGAGGTAATTTACGGTTTTAAGGGTTGAAAACAATTTTTTTTTTTTACAACACAGGCCTAAGCGTTATTTCAACTGTATGACAATAAAGAATCTTGACAATCCAAAAATCACGAATTTTTTTTTTTTTAATTTTCCCCTACAAAGTGTAGCGTCGAATAAGCTCCGATCACAATCGTTTTATCTAATGCAATATGGTTTTACATTGAAATTTATAGTAACAACAAAACTCTAAAACTGCTTTGTCCGCAAGTAATTCTGCACTGAAGCGATATCCACAACGCCCGTCACTCGCCACCTTTTTTTTTTTTTTGTACGCTTCAGCAGTATGACGTGAATTTTTGTATTTACGAGGATAAATTTAAAATTTTTCTAACCTGCTTCCAAGTCCAGGGCCCCGCCTTGTCGCTCCGTAATTACGCCACTGTTAAACAGGATTTTAATTTTAATCGGAAGACTATATTCGTATTTTATTCCGTACGTATATATATATATGTTACGGTCGAAGTGGTTATTTAGCGATTATGAATAATATACTAGCAATTATACATAATATCTACCGTTTTTGGTCAAAGTGATTAATACGGCTGTATTAATCACTATTTATCTAGCCATTATACATAATTTCTACCGCTTTTGGTCAAAGTGATTAATAAGGCTAAAAAAAAAAAAAAATATGACAAACGAATATGGGTATATCGTATATATATATTTAACAAAATTTTAGAATTACATTTCGAATTACAAATGACATAAAAAAAATAATAATAATTTTCCACTTTTCTTGCTATTATTTATATACTTTACAATAGTATATCATAATTATTTATTTGTCGCCGTCGCGGCATATAGATAATTAGTAATAATGTAGATAAGCAATGACGACATAAAAAGAAAAAAATATTACATTGAAACTTGTATCTATAAAATTTAATTATAACTCGGAAAAAATAACATTAATTTCTTATACACATATAATTATTATTATCCGCAAACGCTATTCGTTATTAATTGTTATATTATATTATTTTCAGATTATAAATATTTAAATTATATACATTTCTACAAACAAAAAAAACTCCAGTAATACGACCGACACACACACACTGCACTGTTTATTGTCATAAATTATTTTTATATAAAAAATAATTTTGAAAAATAACATAAATGACATATAATTTCTAATATAAATTTATTTTATTGGTGGCTTAGAAGACGACAGGGTGTGCCCGAGCACCCATAGCCCCCCGCCCTGAATCCGCGCCTGGGTGAGGACTTATACGAATTGTTGGGGACTATATTATACTATATTTTTCGGTATAATACTGATTACCGTACACTGGTAATTAGCTCTCTCTTCGAACTGTTTTTTTTTTTAAATAAAATAACCGCGGTCCGTCCTAATTTTTCGGGAGGAAAAAAGAAGACGAATTTTTTCTATATCGAAATTCTCGCGACGTTCTTATTTAAGCCGAGTCCGAACGTTCAACGCACTACACGATCGACGCAAACACCGAATCGGAGACCTTTGCAAATCCATCAGATCGTATGCACGCAGGCGGTCCGTGTGCTCAGGCCGAGGTCGTTTTTATTTTTTCAGGTCACCGCAGTGTAACGTATTCTGACACGTTTTGTAAATACGACGTGTTTACGACGGAATAAACAGAAGAGGAGAAAAACGAAATTGAATTTTCGGTAGAAAGCGCTCGCTCGCATTATAATACATAAACCGCTAAGTATGCCGCCGCCGCCGCGGCCGTGTGTTATTGGGACGCGATAGTATAATCGACTAATATCGTTTTGGAACGATAGAATCGCGTATTATTTACACACGCCGAGTGTATAACGCGTTTTCTAACCATATGGCAATGAAAATATAACGCGTACGCTGTGTGTTATTAGAGAGAGTGAAATAAAAAAATTATCTAATATCGCCTCCTTTTTGCCATTATATCGTGCGTACGTATAGTGGCACGTCAAACACTCGCGGTATATCTAAACGGACGAACGAGCAGCAGCAGCCTGCATCTGCAGGCGGTATAGTTAACGCGCCGCCGAGTCTGAGAAAACGTTAAAAAAATACTGTCGACGGATCGTTAAAATACCCCGTCTTAAACCGAATGATTTTTCAATTTCTGTACTCGTAATTATTATTTATAATTGAATTTTTTTTTTCCGTAGGTATACACCGTAAAACACCGTCTCTTCGATTTTACAAAAGATTTTTTTTTTCTCTTAAATTTCACGTTAATGCCGACATTTTCGAATAACGCGTAAGAAAACAAAAATCACTGTATATGTACTTGTGCGAGTACACGTGTTATGCATTTACTTTGGAATTATTACGACTGACCTGACTATAGCCGAATATCACGTGTGGAAATTGGAATTAGAAAGAAAAAAAAAACCACAAACGTGATTCACCTGCAGGGGCGTGTTCAAGGTGAACGATGGGATGTGCCTCTCACTACGACGATTATTTTTTTTTCCCCCGATTTCACGGGGTTAAGAGTGCACGGATTCTCGAATTCAACAACTCAACCCCGCCGTTTCGTTATCTGCAGAAATGCTTTTTATAGTCTCGCGTAATTTTTTTACTTTTAAAAATAGTAAATTTTAACCCGAAACGGTACCGGAATTTCGAAAGCTCGTACGAGTTTTCCAAAATTATTATCGACGACGTTTTGTTTTTCAAAAAAAAACGCGCGTTCACCACTGGAAATCAAATTTTCGAAAATTCTCTTTTACGTGCTCGTTACTCGTGACTGGCGCGAATCTAAAGTCGTTTCGAGCGTGATGACGTTTATTGCAATATTTGTGCGCGTTAAAATATTATATCGTTGACAATATAGTATCACACATCTTGATACGAATGTGTTAAAGCTTTCATGGATTGTTGATTTATTCATTGTATTTTCAGAAATATCCATGTCATCAGTTTCTGGCTGACGTTTCGGACTTCTTGCAAAGTCCATCTTCAGAACCATACAGTTATTGGTCCGTGATTGTAACTATATATACTCCGTACGTTAACCTAAAGTAACGTACTCGTGGTTGTATAACAGTATATAGTTACAATCACGGACCAGTAACTATATGGCTCTGAAGATGGACTTTGCAAGAAGTCCGAAACGTCAGCCAGAAACTGATGACATGGATATTTCTGAAAATACAATGAATAAAGTATCACCACACCCGTTAGAAAACGCTGAATTCTGCAGATGCGGATGCGACTATACGCAATTATCGACCGAACGGAATAAAAAAGTTAAAAGAGTAAAAAAAGTAAAAAAAAAATCCTCTGTCTCGAGGACGTTTTAGTCGAAACTACCTATAATAAAAAAAAATTCCATTCGGGACAAAGTATATAAATAAACGATTCGGGAAAGCAAAAATCGCGGACCGTCAATCATATGCGGCGGATCATATGATTGCAGTGATGGGACGACGATGAAGACGTCGGGAATACGAAAAAGGATTGTGTGACGCGCATTATAGTGTATTGCGAGAGATTTATCTTTTAAAAACGTCCGAAGTGAAGAACGAGTGTATACGTTTTTCTCCTCCTCGTCCCGCGTTCGCAGATAAATATAAATCCGCGATAGTCTAGCGGTACGCGGTGGACACATACGAGTGTCGAAAAAAATTAAAATACGATTAAAAAGCGAGAGAAAAAAAACACCGACAACGTAAAAAGATTCTTTTTTTTATTATAATATATAAGAAATAAACGTATATATGTGATTTCGACTGCGAATTACACGAGAAAGAACAGTATATATAGTCTCTATCGTTAGTGACACTTTCAACGGGAAACGAAATGTATTTTAATCGGTTTCACACGACACCGTATCGTCGTTATTGAAGTGATTGCGGAGTGTGTGTTTTCAGGCGACATATATCTGCGGCTTGGATGAGATTTGGATGATTTTTGGAGTGATGAGCTGCAATGCAGGGCGGTTTGATTTGTCACATATATATATATATATAGTAAAGAACACCGCAGTAATGTAGAAAACGAAGAATTTTTTATTGACAAGTTTTTTAACAGACTCCTCCCTGAAGTTCGTAATGTCATACAGCCATAATGCGGTTCGAGAAGAATTTTGTAGGTATTCGGTTTTGGTGTTAATATTACCGAGTTTTGACGGTTCGGACACTTGGACTGTGACGCGAAGTAATAAGCGGCGTTGAGTGATAATATTGTCTAATAAATAAGTCGTTTGTCCGAAAAGTGTAAAATATTCGCGCGAAAAAAAAAGTAAAATACCGTACTGGAATATCGCGTATTTAATACTTATTATTATAAAAAAAAAACTTACATAAACGATATTATAATAGCGATTTGTTTTTATGTGTACCTATATATACAAAAACGTACATTATCGCGTACTCTCCCAATGGGAATTTATTACTATTATATGTATACACTTACACGAGTGGAAAGTAAAGTACCGACGGTAATGACATATTATAATATATTCTTGAGTATTATACGAGTATATTATATAGTAAGTAGTGAAGTTCGAACGCGATAGACGTTTTAATGCGTACCGGACTATATTTTTTAACAATTTTTTTTTTTTTTTTTTTATATCCAGTGAAAACTACTTACGTTATAAAAAAACACACACACACGGACACTTGTGTACGAACTCGTTTATATATTTATACGTAAATAATAATATGATAATATTCAAATCACTTGTACAAACGAATCGTGCGCGAACCGAACGAGTTACATATAGTCCTGGAAAAAAAACTATATATTTCATGCAGGTTTTGCAACGCGATACAGCGTTTCGTCACGATCGACATTTATCCCTGACATTCTGTTTTTGTCTTATTACTAATATCGGCTAGCGAATATCTGTTCCACGAGAGTGTTTCTCGCTCGACAGATTGATATATACATTTTTTTTTCCTACATACTCTCGAGCGTGTAAATCACGAGCAAATAAATTATTATTTAATTTCGCGCCAACATATATTGTAATTACGTAATTGTGTATTACATGCGATTATTGTGACGAGAATGCACGACCGGCGTATTACGTTGATTTATTGACTGGAATTCGGTAGACATTTCAACGTATCGGATAACACATAGTGTTGAGGAGGAGGGGGGAAAAAATGTTTTAAAGGAGATTTATTCGGCCGTTTTATATCGACTGTGTGTGGTAACGGTCCAGTTAGTAGGTCTCGATCCGTTCGGATAAGGCAGTCGTTGTGCACTTGTGTGGCTTGCGGATTGGACTGGATGAGGCCTGCAAGATCAAAATATATCGGCCGGCTGACTACCACCTGGGATTCTGTTTGTGACAGTTCGTCATCGGAATCGAAGAATTTTTTCCGAGGTCCACGAGATTCTGCAACGCGTCACTGATCTGACGATGCTGCAATCGTGTGATGAGGTCGCAGGGACGTTTTAGAACGATTTTTAACAATCATCGTTTAGTCAGGTCTTTTAGCTGGTATACCAGCGCGTTAAATAGATCGACGTGTCGCGCCGAATTTGGCGAGAACCGTCATAAACTCGTTTCCGAGCGAGTTCACCTAAACGCGTGTATTGTGTGTCGACGACGGCGAAAAGCAGCCGGTAAATTATAATTTTCGACCGTTTACTGCAACGCGCAAAAAACGTATATATATATATATATATATATATATAGAAAATCGACCGAAAAAGCACGTGAGAGATTTTCACACGTTTAAACGCAATTTACGTTATAATAATCGCTCGGACCGTTTCCGATTCGTGTCTTACGAGAGAAAATAATAATAATTTGTCTATTAAAAAAAAAAAAGTCTGTTCAACGTGGGCCGGACGTTGTACGTTTTATATTTGATACGCGTTTATATACGAAGGCGTTAAGAGGACGTGTCGCGCGTAGAAAACGTTCGATAAAAATAAATATTTCCAGTCGTGTGCCTGCAGCTAGACTTGGAATGTATATAAAAAAAAAGAGTTCGAACAAACGTTTGGCGGAAATAGATTGGTTTTTTTCAAATATCGCGAATACGGTTTATTCGATTTCGCGGGTTAATATAAATAAAATATTATAAATATAAATATTAATAAAAATATAACGTTCGTGTAAATTCTCAGCTGTTTTCTATAGGATCTTTTTTTTTCTAATCGCCTTTTTTTTAAGTCGCGCACATCACACCGGCAGTATTGAAACTACGAAAAAATATATTTAATTTTAATAATTTTTTTATAGTCTCAATAGAATAATGTGCGCCGCCACTACTAAAATTATAGTTATCATCGCGATTGTCGGTTGTCGAGTATGTTATGAATTATGACGAACTACATGCACGAGACATGCGTCCTCTTGAGAATAATCAAAACCGTTTTATTTATGCTTAAATCGAATGTACACGATGTATAATAGATAAATTTTAATGCGGTTTTTTTTTGTTATTATATACGTTTATAAAATATGTCAATTTTATTTAAGTCTTCCATTACTCGTAGTTATTTATTTATTTATTATAAATATACGGACTGGGCCCTTTTTAACATACAACATATTAGATAACAAAATAATACATCACAATAACTATTAAGATATAGAAAATACATAATTAAATTAATACCAAATCATTGTAGAGGCTGGATCAGCAAACGACATAAGTTGTACAAGGTTTATAAGTAAAACAGTATACGCTTGGATTAAAAATCATCTCCTATAGAAAACGCCGAAGAGAACTGTATATAATTAATCATTGAAACCGTAAGAAATTTAAAAAAAAACAATTTTTAAAGTCGACCGCGCTTAATATTTATTCATATTTCACGTTTTAAAGTATAATTTCCTTTCGCGATTGCTCATTTTTCCCCTTCGCATCTCCGATCTTCATTTTTTTTATATCGCGAAAATAGAAATCATTACGGTTTTTTTATTCGTGTATATAGTAAGAACAAAACATTTTGACTTTTCAAATCGGTTTACAAAAAAAAAAAAAATATATTCGGTAAACGCCGATTCGCAGGGCGCGTATTTATATACACTGCAGGTCATATAAAGTTTAAGTTAAACAACAAATTACATTGAAACGATTTGATTTCAAACCGTTTTAACGTCCGCAACTCGTATGACGATACAATACGGACCTATATATACGGTTCGGACGAGCGAGCGGTATTATAGCCTAACCTGACCTGACCCGACTTGACCTAACATAACCAAACCGCGTCGTACCGATCATTACGTTCGTATAAATATATATATATAATATAGTTTTAACACTCTTTCGCGTACAATAAATTATTCGCATAGCACACACGTCCATTATATTATTGTTCTCATGATATTATATTGGTGCGCGGGCGCGTGTTGAAAAAAGTGAAAATTTCTGTCCGCCAAACGGAGATTTATACGAGAATTTTCACTCGGCCGAACTAGCGTTGATCGCCGCTCGCGCTATTCCCATGCGAGTCTCCCCGAGGCCACGAGACTCGATAATATACTAAACGAGCGCGTGCGGACGAAACGTTTAATAATAATGAAATGTGTGTGTGTGTGTGTGTGAAGCGCTTTCGAAACGGTATATTCTGGTGGGTTTTCGTTTTATTTTTTTTAAATTCCGCGTTAAAAAAAAAACGGAAATATATTATGGACAAGGGTATAGGATTTCATTTCGGGTTGCTTTTAGTCTTTACATAGTATTCAACTTAAAAATATAATAAACGATAATAAGTATAATATGTGTATAAAAAAAAAAATAATATTTCAAATATTCGTTATTATATAAATAATATTGACTTTTTTTTATATTTCTGAAAAATAAATAAATAACGAGTGAGTCGTTGTGAATTCAGAGGAGCGCTGAATGCAGCGCAGACTGCTGCAAATTTCACTTATATTGTTATACTAGCGTGTGTTTTGAAAATTGTACATTCTGCTCTTGCGTTTCGACACTGGAAGAATAATCGAAATTTCTTGAATTTTTTTTTCTCTACGTTTGGACGAAATGTACACCCCATCTAGGAAGAAAACGGTAATTTTGTTTATACACAACGGTAAACCGTTTATATATAGTTTTCCAAAGCGAAAACTGTTCTTTATTCAACGCACCACTATATATATATTCAGGTAAAACAGAATCGTAAAATATAAATAAGAAAAGATAATTGCCCGAAAATGCCCGAAAATCACACGCTAGGCACGTCCCTGCGTGTCTGCGGGCGCGTTTGAACACTTTCGCGCCGGAATTTTAATTTTTATACGTTCGGAATTCATTCAATTACGTTTGAAAATAAAACGCCAATTAACGGCCCCAGAGTCTTGACATTTCGAAGCGTCTGAAAAAAAAAAAATCACTCGCCACTGCGTTTTCACCCCACGACTTTCCCCTGCAACGCCGTCCGTTCGTCGTCTGGCGCTGCAAACTATATAGGAAAAAGTTTTTTTTCCTTCGAATATAGTAAAAAAAAAAAAATGTGTAATAAAAATAAAACTTTTATTCGAAATGTCATATTTTTTTCCGCGCGATGATTAATGCGAGCCGCGCAATAAAAACTGTGCGCGTTTTACCGCAGGGGACCGATCCAAAAAAAAAAAAACGAAACGAAATTTCGCTTGTGGTTAATTACCGCAACCAGCCAGCCGGCGGTTTACAGCATGCGTACACAGCTAATTTATTAATACACGAAACGGTGTCGATATTTCCGTTTTAGTAAATAAACTGAAAAGAAACACACCCGAAAAAAGAAAAAATACAGGCCAAGGAATTATTGTTATTTACGCGCGGTGTCGCCGCGGCGCGACACATATTTTATTATAATAATAATAATAAGCCTCCACGGTCGCGCTAATTATTTTTTAAACGCTTTTCTCGCGTTATTATATATATAGTATATATGAAATACTTTTGAAAAAGCAAAACCGCTTCTGCAGCCCACCCCTCGAACCGCGGATTTTCTCTCCGTTCTTCGATCCCCGCGGGCAACGTACCGAATATTCGGCGTCCGTTTAGCTATTTGAGATTTGGTGAAAAAAAAAATTACAGAAAACCGTTCGCGTTAAAACGCACGACAAATGACAATGTCAACGAACCCCGACGACGCGCGACGGCCGTGACGAAATTCGCGGCTTGTCAAAAAAAAAAATATTCCAAGACAAAAAAAAAAAGTGTATTTATTTTTATTAGGAAAAACGCGGCAGAAAACCGTTTATATATAAATTGGAAAAAATTTTGAGTTAGCTCCGCGCACTTACGCGAGCGTTTGTTATTATTAAGCTGCGAGGCGAATACGCAAATTGTAATTTCGGATATATCACGAGCGTTTTGGCTCGAACAATCCTATAGACGATCGCGATTCCGATATAATTTATTAAACTCTGAGTATACGTGTCGTTGATGGAAAAAAATCACGGAGAAAGACCTGCAGCACGATTTCAATATATAAGCGTTAATCAGATTATATAGAAGACCAAGAATGTACGTGGTTCGTACATCGAGAATTGAAGCGACTGCAAACCAATCATTCAGAAAATGGCACATATAATGTTATTATTATTAAACATCCAGCAATAGTTCTTCTTTCGAGCGATTCATTATCGAAATCACCCGATGGTATAATAAGCTCGCGAGAATCGCGATTTTGTGGCACTTAAATAAGCAGTGTCGGTTTTGATGGATTTATTTTGAGTGTTAAAACGGACAAACGAAACGTGTACTTCGAAATAATTGAATCGGTCATTTCAAAAACAACATAAGTCAAATAAGTTTTATATTATTTTAGTGAAATATAGTCAAAGATAGACAATTTAAAACCACAAATTATGAATGTCATCATAAACCTTAAAAATATACGTGTAAAGAGGTAAAAGTACAAAAAAAGTTAAATTTCTAGAGTTATTTGTGGTTTGTATAAAATTTCAATTTGATGACTTATGTTG
The DNA here is from genome assembly GCA_032441835.1 of Slavum lentiscoides. NCBI lineage: Eukaryota > Metazoa > Arthropoda > Insecta > Hemiptera > Aphididae > Slavum > Slavum lentiscoides. Next base: position 4,707,392 of record CM063717.1, on the reverse strand, counting down.
TTTTTGAAATGACCGATTCAATTATAGGATCATTAAATTCACCTTGTTATTATTATTAATATTATTATTCACCGTATATTCACAGATATAAAGAAAAAAAAACGTTTCTACAATTTAAAAAAAATAAATGATTTTTCGTAAACTTGCAATACATGTATATTACGTATACTATAATAGTATAATGCGTATAATGCATTTAGAGAAGCGGAAATGTGTGAAAAATTTTCGCTCGAAGAGTAAATCATATATTGTTTGCAGACTTACTCGAGACGATATAATATATAATTTATACCGGTTTACTGCCTACGGTATTCATTTTTATATTATTATTATTATTAACTGCGTTTAAATCCGAACACTGCGGATTATTATATTATATCGGTATTGGTTTTTTATTAAAAAAAAAAACAGATAACTCGTGTTTCGCGGCGGACTTTCATTTTTTTTTTTTTTTTACTTTTTTTCTTTTTGGAAATTGAACGTACACGCGTAAAACTATATACGTATATATATAGCTGCAGGTGTATTTTTCGGACTCAAACCGCGATTTCGAGTATATCGTAACCGACTGATGTATATATATCGTGAAAATATATAAACAAAATAATTCGTCCTTTTCGTCTAATATACGTAATTTTATAACAATACGAGAACGGGAAAATTACGATTAAAAAACCTTATCGTATACCGCGCGATGGCAGTCTCGTTTTCAAGTCAATCAACTTTATTTTTTTTTGAAAATCAAAAAAAATTTTACGTTTTAATACATAGTATTTCAAGATAGTTGCGTTTTCGTCGAAATTCGTTGGGAATAACGAGCTCCTGATATATTTTTTTTATCTAACACGAGCAAGCCTATCGTATCTCGGGAACTGCTTAGCATATTATAATAATTTTCGGTATACCTATTATATTTTTTTGCACATTTAATTCCGCGTATATTTCCCTTATTTTTCGTAACTCTCTCTATGTATAGGTATAATAATAAAATATCGAATTTCGGTTTTTGAACTGCGACCTACGATTTTTAAATATTATATTTTTCGCGCGAAAATCCATTACCTCGTCTCGTACTCGAATATTCCGATTGATATTTTTCGAAAAATAGGCGTTAGGTTAGGTTAAAAATTTACCATCTTACACGGAGACGTTTCATCAGAAACATTCGAGTCCGGCCACAGTCAAGTGTAAGGGTATATAATATATATATAACCATATACTAAACGAGATATAAATGAATTTAAATAACATTTATAAACGGAATATACATATAATATATTGAGAATGATAATCTACATTATGGCGTGGTAAAAATAAAAAAATAGGTTGTCGTCCGACAGTCAAAAGTTTAAAGCACGCGCGCTTCGAAAACGGGTGAAATTAAAATCGTTTTAAAAAAAAATCGCGAACAACGAGAAAAATAATTAATCTAAATTTATTATTATGTTTGCTGCAGGTGATGAATATAAATAACGCGTGATTAAAATAAATAAAAAAAATATATATTCTCTCGAAACACTGCGTCCAGCAGCTGCGGCGCGTTGTCCTCGTACAGCTCTCTGTACAGCTATTAATACGCACAAATCGAATTTTTTTTACCGATTCGTTCGGATTTCGTAATTATATCGTTTTATTTTTTTCCAGTTCTGCGCGACAAAAATACAAAAAAAAACACGAATATCGCAATATATTTCCACTGCGCGCAGCCGGTTTCGCACTGGTAACGAGTTGACCGGCGAATTATTTTTATTCCGGCTACTTACTCAACAATAATAATAATAATAATAATAATAATAATAATAATAATAATCCGCACGAATAATTATACACGCGCGTCTTTCGTATATAGATTTTATTATTATATTACCTATCACTGCAATATATAATAGACTTTTTTTTCATAACCGGAATCGTACGTCACGAATATAATATATATTGTTGCGTTATTATTATTATTATTATTATTATTATTATTACGCATGTATCTGCAGGACGACCATCATCCGGCATATACATATAGCTGCACTATCATCGTTCGTAATGAATTAATATTAAAAACATATGAATATTACGCTCTTATCCAAATGAAAAATCGACAGATGACGTCTGTCCGACCAATTAGTATATATATAAAAAAGAATTTTTTTTTTTACTTTTAACGCGCGTACAACAGAGAAATTAAATAAAATATTAATAATAAAACGCCTTGTATAGTTATAGGCGTTTTCATAAGTATCTGCTTGTATAGTTTTACGCCACGGCCTTCTATATATACGCTTATATGTTATTATTTTGTTTTCGAACCGACTGCAACAAATATTCGCGGTGTGCGGTTTTCAAAATGACTTATAATAATCGAATGGTCCTTGTCGTTTGTACGTTTTGTTTTCTATCGCCAGTATAGGTACCTACCAATTTTTTATTTTTTTTTTTTCAAAAATTACCACTTAAATAAAACGCGCGTTTTATAACGTCATCATTGTCAACTATCTATACGTACGATAGTAAATTCGTATATTATAATATATTCTTATATACGGATCGTGCAGTGTCGATAATTCTGTCCGTTTCTTCTATTATGAGGTATATACGTACCTACACGTGAACGGGGTATTCTGTAACTATTCAACGATATATACGCTGTAGAGGTTGTACTTTTTTTTTTGTGAAATTAAAATTTTAAACGGTATATATATATACTCGCCGCCATTGTTCGCATATTTTCTATAAAACGAAAGTTTGTTCCGTCGCATATTTAACGAATATAACAACAATAAATAAAAAACATATAATATACGAATCGTCGCGCACACCTATATAATAATATAGAATATATGACGCGCGCGTATATTATATATATTATACAGACAAACGTGCGGGAGAAAAGTTAAACGCGTGCGAAATAATATATTAAAATTATAATATTATAATAAGCCTCGGTCGTTGTTTAAAAAACAAAAAGTCGATTAAAATCGATCGCAATATTGTACTGAAAAATGCAAAAAAAAAAAAAAAATCTGCGCGTGTTAAAAAAATTAATTTAATTCGTAATTATAAGCGCGTGTATATATATTATAGAAACGTTTGTATAGGTATATTGAAAACATGCAGAAATGACGTTCGAAACGTTGAAAAACAGCGAAAATCCTGATGTAAATATCACGGGGAACATCAACGCGATTTGCAATAAAATTGTAAAAAAAAAAGCCAAAAATCGCGTTAAAACGTTCTGAAACGAATTTTTAAAAAAAAAATATAATAAATATTGTTTTCAATTGTAACAAATCGACATATCTGACACTCCACATATTCACGAAGGTTTAAAACCGTTTGTAAAAATAAAATAAATAAACTTATCATCCTTACAATTTGTATCGGACGCGGTCTGCGAAGAGAAACGATTTAAAGATGTTTTGTCGCTTCGTGTATTTATGATATTTTTCTCGTTCATATATAGGGGATATATGTGATTTGTAATCGTACAAAATCCGTACACGGATACGCGATACACGCGGTTGCCGAAAGTCTGTGATATTTCCCATATATACAGCCATACAGGAGCCGATGAGGATAATTAAATGAAAAAAGATACGCGCGCGCGTGTATATCGTATATGGTTTTCGAAAAATTAATCCTGTGAAATCGATAGGTTATTGGCGCATACGTTATAGAAATTATTTTCCGTTCTAATTACACGAGCGCGAGCGTATAAAAAATGCAGTATATAGACCAGACGGTATGTATGTATATAGAATTGGACAGTTGTCGTACTGCAAGTTTTCGAATAGATTTCTGGAGATCTTTTACGTATGTATAATATCAACGCCGCAGCGGCAAGTCGATTTCATTTACATACATATTATTTATAAAATTCGATCGATTTAAAAAGTAGAAAAAAACAAACCCGATACGCGCGCAAGACGCAAAATATAGAATATATCATATCGAAACAAAATCGAATTGATCGATCTCGTATAGATTACGAAAACATAATCACGGGAGAACGAGTTTTGTGAGACTTTATATATCCATTTGCAAACAGCAGAATACACTATATATATATATAGCTGCTGTTACAGTCTCCGCACGCTCGAGTCAAATTATAACGGACGGCTGGCTGCCCTATTGCTGTACAGTTTCACTTTTTGTTTTTTAATTTTCCATCATATTTATCTCACTGCGATTACCTGCGTCTTAAATACACGTATATAATAACGATGGTAATCATTACTGAAAGATCAGTTTGTCGAGTTTTCGACAAACGGACGAAAAAATCCGATTGATTCGTCTGCGCGCATTAGATGCGAGGTTAACCTGACCCGACTTTTTTTTTTGTGTCGAGTCACGGCGCAAACTTCTCCCTTGCGAGATGTCCTACCGCACTTAACCTAACCTATAACCCGACCTCTCATATGTGTTAGATTAATGGGTGAACCGACCGAATGTTGAAATAATTAATTTCTACACAACGCAGTTTCTAACGGGACACGGGTGCTTTCAGGCTTATCAGCTCCATATATAGAGATTTGCGAGAGTGACCAGCTCTGGAAGCGTTTTGCGCGGAGAATTAATAGACGACGGTGAACACTATATACATTCTTCGGATGCGAGGGCAAGACACCTGTCAGCGCGGTTATAGAGGATACAGTAGGCGAGGATGTTCAACAGCAGTCAATCGCGTCCGTCGTATTATGTTTTGTAGTGAGGAAAAACGGGATTCGGTGGAGCAGTACGTACATAAGATTTTGAGCGCAATTCACTCATGCTGCAGGTTCGCGGAGAAGAGAAAAGAATGCGATATATAGTTACTATACTGAGTTTAACAGCAATGGACCTACTGGTCTAGAACTGGAATGGTAGAAAACCCCCCGGAATAACGTAAAAAAAAAATGTTTAAATAAGCGATTGATTCTGAAATAATGCACAAACAGTCTCGCGGGGACATCTGCGGTTTTCTTAAAAACCTTGCGCCGGGTTAGGTTAGGTTATATAAGTTTATGCAACCGTGTATAATATAAACGCACAGACGTCTATTTTTTTGCGATATTCAATGAAAACTCTTAAAAAAATATAATATTATAATTGTATACGGAAACGTGGGAGGGGAAAAAAATAATTTTACCTTGACCATTTAAATGCGCTGCGGAGACTTGTCCGATGGACCGCGCAAGTGGATTCCAGCGAATTATTATATCGTATTTCACGGGTACTGTTAACCTAACCTATAAGAACGTGGTCAAAACGCGATTGCTTAAAAATAATATAAGCCGCGGTGGTCGGTGTCGGATGTCAAACGCAATCTGCGGCCGACGTAATAGCGCCGGTAATATTATTACTGTTAAATTATTTTCGTACACCGTTTATATTTTACACCTGAAGTTATGAAATTTGATATATTGTACCGATACGATGTAATAGCTGACGTATTTTTCGTTATGTTTTTGAAAGTCAAAATCGTATCGAATAAAACTCGCGGTGTACGTATAGAGTTTAGCTGGACTATCATTGTTGTTTGAACGTCGCGTATAATGTAAAAAAAAAAAAAATGTGCTTGTAAACTATACAATGTATAGGAAATCTAATATGTACATAGAAATGAGTGCGTTCGTTATAGGCGACCAAAAATTAGGTTGAATTTAATAAAAGTCGCGTTAATAAGATTCGATTTTCCGAAAGACACGGATCGATGACTATATAAACGCCTAAGTTTTTCTTCCATGGCTGGTTACTATAGGGGCGAAACGTGTATTGGTTAACTGCCGGTTCCGGTTGTCAGGTATTTTTTGTTTAAATATTTTATTTGTATCCATTTTATTCTAATCGCTATTTAGATAATCTAAATTTTATATAAATCGTTTTTTTTTTTTAAATTCTTATTTAATTGTATATCTCATATAAAATCTCATAAATTTCGTGACGAAATATTGGTATCCATATTATTTCCAGTAGGATAAATTTCCGTTCAAAATTCAAATTAGCTGATTATAATCATGGTTAAATATTTAGGTATGACAACAGATTGTCCAAATTGCGACTCGGTCTGCGCATCCATGGAATAAACAATAATATCGTATTTTTTTCCATGGAACTGGCACCCGCTGTGTAAATTGACCTTATAACGTTAAATTAAATGATAAACACAACACAAAACCAAAAAATCGTGCACAACATTAACAAATAGTATGATCAAGATTTTTTTCTTCTATGGAAGTGGTAACACTCCATAGAAGAAAAAATCATACCTGCGTATCACAAATCTGTTGTCATACCTAGATATTTAACCATGATTATAATATTATAATGTTCTCAAAGTTTTTTTTACATTTATATATATATATATATTAATTCCTCCTCGACGTGTTTTACATTTTGTTTTTACTGCTACGACTTATAATTATTTTATTAATCGCGTCTCGTATGCCATTTGACGAATTAAAAAAAAAGTCCGTGTAATAGTTGAAAATACACACACACGCGAGTAATCAAATAATAAATATATATAAATTATATTTCTTGATCGATTATTATATACGACTTGAAGCCGTTATATATATATATAGGAAAACGAGAAAAGATTTCTCTTTTATTATTATTAATTCCCATATAGGTAATTAACGAAGTATAGGTACGTATGTATACGAAATGGCTTACACGCGTGTAATTAAAAAAAAAAATTATAAACCAGTCATCACGCCATTACTTAAACTGCAGCAGAGATATATTACACGGAATTATTCGATTGCGGTATTAAAAACGCATATAACGCAATAAACGATTGTCGTTTATTATTTTATTATTATTATAGTATTATAGCGCGCTTATTGTAGAGAAGAAAAAAATGTCGAATATATTATAAGGAAGTGTCCGCTATATAAAATAAATCGAGCTAAATTCTCGGTTACCATATATTACTCGATTTATGCATATTTTACTACGTATATTATACGAGGTCAGTAACTATGTATATATATTCTGCAAGTAGTGATGGGCAATTTATTTTTAAATATAATTCGAGTTATATATGAAAAAATAATAATACTATTATATGATTTGGTAGAGAGTTTTTTTTTTGAAAATTGAAAACAGAGAGAAAAAGTTATGTGAATTGTCGAATTAACAATATGGAATAATATATGAGAATAATCGCGAAATAATTATAGCATTTTTTATTGGGTGAACATGTGTAAATATATTAAAACTTGAACGTATATTATATGCCGTTATATACCGAAGTATATAAAATATTGATTTATTAAATAACAATAATTCGTTTTGTAAGGCGCGGTTTTTTCCTTTTCCTCTCGGTCAACCCAAAATTCAACCACGCCACATCTTCTTCACATTAAAATACCTATGTACGTACGCTCCTGCTGACGCTTCACTCGTTCCTCGTGCCAAAGACTGGCCAATTACACCGATACTGAAACCCTTTTCCTATATACATATATAAAATTAATTTCTCTATATAGCTGCAACTGTACGTCGTATTAATTGTAATGAATCGCGAATGAAATGTGTACGCGCCGACGGACTTTATTAGGTCGAACGAGAATAGAAATCGCGCAGCGAAAAATCTCGCAATCAATTTTTCTTCGTCAAAAACGCGTTTATTATTAAATACTGCAATATAGTGCAGGTGGTCAGGGTGTGACACGCGACGTTTACGTAAGTAATACATACGCGTTAGTCGAGGGGGAAAATGAATGAAATTTTAAAAGAAAAAAAAAAAAGGGATTTCGACTGTCTTTATACTCGTAAAACTTACACAAGTGTCAAGAGTGAATTTGGAAGTAGATGACGATTCCGAGACTAAAATTGAAAATGAACCGGGAAAGAATATACTTTTTTTTTTTACCAGCCGTTGGAATATTTTTCCAAGTGTATATGCTTTTTCACCCGGTTTTTGTTTTCCTCAAAAGAGCAATGGTCGAAGGCGATCAAAATAAGTGCATGGATGGAAGCAGTGTCGTCATTTCAAGTTTTCACAGGAGGGAGGCAAAGTGGTCCATATTGTTTAAAAATAAGCAAACTATAAGTCTTTTTTTTTTTTTTTTACTATAAAATTGCTATATTAACCTTGATGATGGTTGATGATTTTTTATGATCGTGACTCGGTGACGTTCAGATCTACTGAATGTTAAAATTTTAGAAAACGAAATAGTTCTTAAACCGATTCTAAGATGTTTTTCTAAAATAAAAGAACAAATGTATAGGCAACATAACAATAATTACAAATTATATAAAAAAAAAAATTTTTTGAATCCGAACGGAACGAATGATTTTAAACAAAATAAGTGGTGGGGTGGGTGGGTGGAATATGGTAATTAAAAGAAGTGGAGGGATGGCATCCCCACATATTCCCCCACCACGCACGCACACTTCGACCACTGCGAAAGAGTGTTATATTATACAATATTCCGAACGCGCGAAACACGGAAAGTATATTATATTATTACAATATACCGAGAGAGGGCGTTTACGCTGCGGATCGTGCGTACGACGTTACATAACGCGCGCGAACGGACCTCACGCCGGCTCGGCCACTAGCAGGCGTACGTTTTTTCGGGGAAGGTGGGGAAAACGGTATTTTCTCGTCAAATCCCGGTGAAAACGAATTCATTTCGGCGTGTGCAGTTACAGAAAAAAAAAAAAAATTACAAAAACGCGCTTGCTATACGTAACCGCGCCGTGAGCCGCGCGTAGTACGCCGCGTGATCCGTCCCGCGCGAGTGAAACCTTCTCTCGACGGCGGCGCACGACACACGCGGCCCCCCGTATTTGTTGTAACGTCGCCGTCACACGCAATACCGACGACGACGACAATAATAAGCGGCCACAGCCGCCGCACGTTATACGACGGACGTCGTTACACGGATCCGGTGGCTGCACCGATCGCGGCGGATATCGTCGATCGTCGTGAATACAATAATAATAATAATAATAATAATAATAATAATATATGAACGTGATCGCTGTGTGCGATAGTTATCCGCGGTGGCGGCCGCACGATCGACGAAAAAGCAAAAAAAAAGCAAAAAAAAACGTGCGACAGATTTCTCGGCCGGGGCGCGTGCGACAGAAACTCGCGGGAAAACAGTCGGTTTCGATTATTTTCGTTTTTATTCCCTCTCTCTCTCCTCCCCCCTCCCCGCAACCGTCACACCGTTCCCTTCTCGTCTCGTCGCCGGGAATCTCTGTTCCGGCGGAATCGCACTACTGCTGCAGCACGCGATTTATTACTACAAAATACGCGCCGCGGAATAGCCACACGGATCACGACCACATAATTTTATTTATTATTATTATTATCATTATTATCATTAATATCATTACTATTATTATTATCATTATTAATATTATCATTATCGTTATCGTTATTGTTATTATTATTGACGCGTAAACATCTGTTACGGCGGTATGAGGATAAATCCGGGAAATGGGACGGAAATGTGTAAGCCGTTGACGTGACAATTAATAATGAAATTTATTAATATTAATTAATTTACATCACGCAATTATAAATTGCGTGTAATGTGTAAGCTGTGTTGTCATGACAACTACTACTAATATTTATTATCGAAATTACTTTGAATAAAGATACCTGCAATATTCACAAATCCCAATCACAATTCCGTTTCATTTTTACCGCTCACGCGACGTTTACACATCAATGTCTGGGGAGTACTAGCAGACTCGTTTTATTATTATCATTATTATTATATTTATTTAGTATTACTAGCTGAATGGCTTTGCCCGTGAACAGTTAAAATATTTATAAATATTTATTCTTATTCTTCAGCTTTTATGGGCCATAAAGGCCCATCACTGCTCCACACGGCCTCCTCGATTCCTTTTTATTCCTTGCCAATTCCTCCGACTCATCGACCCCTGCAGGAACCCTGGTTGGGTTCGTCTGTCCACCTTTTCTTCGGCCTGCCCTGCAGTGGTCTCTTTTTACCTTCTGGTTTCCAGTTCAGTGCGTCCTTCATTACGCCACTCGATCTCCATATTATACGTGTCCCAGCCAGCTCATTTTTCTTCCTTTAACAGTGTTTGTATGATGTCCTTCTTAATAATATTTATATTACTTTATAAAATATATTTACTATACGGCGGGTGTAATTTGTATTTATTAATATAGTTATCCTATACACTGTTCGGTACCCGGAGTCGTCCAGATCAAGGCGCGTATAATCCTGAATATAGGTATTGAATTATCGCAGTTCGAATATTTTTTTTTTGTCCTTGTTTTAAAATTTTTTTTTTTTAGTATAGTCCTATATATTATACGTGTATATTTTTTACGCGACCAAATGGTATTGAGAAAAAAAATTCTACAACGACTTTTACGACCGTTTTGGTAACCGCATGAAAAATCCATAAATAATATTTATACATCATTCCCGGTAACCTACTTACGCGGTAGAATCATCAAAATAAAGTTTAAAAAATAAGTTAGATTTTGGAAGTCTTTACTCGGTCGATGTCTTACGGAAAATCGTTATAACCCATTTCAGAAACGAAATTATAGACAGGTATAAACTGCAGGAAATTCTCCATTTTTTTCCAGCTATTTTTTACGGCAGGTTTTAAAGTTTTTTTTTGTCATATATATCGCACGTTTCAGTACTTTTTAGCGCTATAAAATTCCGAGTTCTGAAAATCTAACAAATAAAAATTTTAAAAAAAATGTTTATATTCATTGAATTCGTTGAAAATCATTTATATATTTCCCGACGTGTGTACAATTTGGTTCGCGATAAAGAAAAAAAAAAATCACTCCGTATAGTCGACGACCGGAACGAGTGCACAATAATAATAATAATAATAAGTATATATATTTTTTAAATTTTTCGATCGGTTCTAAACACTAATGATTCGGTCGGATAACGAATCGAGCGCACGTATTCGTATATACGAAATTATTTATCATTATCATCCGTTATTCATTACTATTTTCGGTTATTATAAGTTTTTCGAGAGGCACACGATCGGCGAGCAAAACTAGCCGAATTTAAACGCGTGTATTATTCGTTTTTGACCAGTAAATTATTATTTTCTTACTACGCGCGTACATAATATTGCAATATATTATGTTATTTGTACGTCGAAATGTGCAGACTGATGGTCGATCCGGTTAGATATGGACATTTTTTTTTTTTGAAAACGCTCCGTTCGTTAAATTATTGTAGATTATAAACGAGAACACGTTATAGGAGAAACTAATCTACAAAATGTAATCTCTAATAGCGCGTGTGTGTCAAGCTTAAACGTATATATATGCTCGAATAATAATTGATATAATATACTTATTGAGTTAATATAGTTATATATAATACTTACCGACGGTACACACGTTTAAATTGTGTTATAATGTAATCCTTTGATACTATCACAAAAAAAAAAACGAAAATTTCAAAATACCGACGTGATAAAAAAAAGACCGAATATTTTCGCGACATTTATCCACTGTGTATTTATATGCCGACCGAAAAAACAAACACATTACGTTCCTAAGACGAGTGTTGTTAAAATATTCGGAATAAAACTGATTAAATAAATATATTTTTTTTTTGTATAATCTAATACGTATTATTTAGTGTTTATTTATTTTTTTTTTTTTGCTTGTATTTTTATTCTAGTCGCGGAACGTTTTTTGGTAAAATAATGAAAAAAATAATCATCGTTTGTACGATTGCGATTTAATACTTAAATTAGAAACTGCGGTCGAAAAAGTAAAAATAATTATAGCGGTATACAACTATACGACATAACAGTCGTCCTCGTTGTATCGATTTTCGTTTTACAATAACAGTATATTCGAATAGATTTTTCGTTTATTTTTGACGTTATTCGAACGGATAACTTTCTGTCGAATTATACTTTTTTAAAGACCGGGGATCGTATAATAATGCGCCGTAATAAAAATGAAAAATCGGTATACAATACACGCGAACAGAGCTGAAATTCAAATCACAGAGTCGCAGAGGTTACCACACAACAATTTTAATTATAAATTCACGTCGGCGTAAACGAATGAATTCCGGCAAATAATATGTTGTTAACGAGAACCTGCGGTAATACAGATGAAAACCACTCGTACAACACGCGCTTCTAAAATCGAATTTAATCGTTTAAAAAAAACGTCAAAACATGTAATAAAAACATAAATTCGTTTATACATTCAATAATAATAATAATGATCGTTATAATAATGACAATATACTAGTGTATAGCCGGTGTACTCGATAATTAATTGTAATTAAAGCAAGCCTGCCGTCAGCTGTAACCGCACAACAAACGCGTATATATTAATAACTTATTTTCACTTTTAAATTAAATCTCTTTGAACAGTGACGAGTGTTGAAAATCTTTCTCGTAACACGTGCGGAGCCAATTTTTTTTTTTTTGTAAAATTTCTTGTACAAATTCGGGTACACATACGAGTTTCATTATATAGTAACTTGTTTTGATATCATCGACGGTATATATAAAATCGTGTTCGGTGTTTAAAAAAAAAACCGATAACGTCGTGAACTTCTTCAAATTATTCGGAGTCGCCAAGCACTTATGTCGCGGAGCTGTACGCGAAATGTCAAAAAAAAAACCATTGCGATTATAGAAACGAAAAAAAAGGAAAAAATAAGCGAAAATTCGCGATCGGTTATAATACATATAACGACTCGTGTATAATATATACGCGATTTTTTTTTTTTTCTACAAATATTCGGACTCGGGCGTTGCACTAAATTATTATTATTATCATTTCTTTTTTCGAGTCAAATATTAAATGTCCGCGCGGAGAGAGCGAGCGGCGCAGTATATTCGCCCGGTAAACGTTATTCCGTCGGCGTCCCGTCGGCGGTGTGTTATTACGCGGACAGAGGTATTATAGGTGCACACGATCGCGTAGGTTAGGTGTTTGTATTATATTATATAGTTGGCGGCGGATCCACTTTCTTACTATATATACGCTATATTAATATTAAATTTTTAATTTTATACACATTTACGTACACGTATAAATGTAATTGGAAAATATTATACAACTATGTATACGCGTAAAAGTGTTAAAAAAAAAAAATTTAAAAATTAGCGTTCCGAAAAAAAAAACTATAAATGTCTTGAAATTAACTCGTGAATAAGGACTTTTAACATAGTCCTGTATCCACACTGTATGCAGATAATCGGCACATGGATATATGGCTCATGTATATAGTCTCATGGCTACTGAATTCAGTCGACATAGGAATGTCAAAATAGCAACGGTCGCCTAGCTACGGTTACATAGCAACGGTCGCATAGCTACGGTGTCGTTTATGACGCCATCATGGTAATAAAACATATCAGTGCCAAAAAAAAAAAATATATATATAATATTTTTATTCGAATATATCATTATTAAACGAACTGCCCCTCATCTTTTAAATATCGTTTTGTCGTTTATTGTGTCCGAGTATATTATATACTCTACGGGCTTGGCGCATTAATTTCAAACGGAAGATTCGACACGCGAAGACCGCTCAGAAACATTTCACTTAGATATTATAATGCGAGAGATTCTATATTCTATATATGATGTTGATCAATCAAACAATTTTTTTTTTTTTTTGCTACAAAATTATAAACATAATGACGAGCCCCTGCAGACCGTGTCCAGTCCCGTGTGAAATTATAAAAGAAGGACGTAGAAATACATATTTTTTCCCCCGACGAAGAGGTATATACACATAATACGTATATGGGTGTACGCTGTATTACAACAACAATACGTTTATTATAATTTGCACTTATATTTTTGGTTTGCGGAATCTCGTCCGCCACAAAGTCGCGAAACGCACACATATAAATTTCACTTTACTATAATTTCCATATATATATACCGTAGTGCTATATATATATAAGTACGTTCACGGATTCGTGATGCGGATTATCGTTTTCGCGGGGTAATAACTATATACGTTGCGCGCATAACCCGAGGTCGAGTATACATTATATATTATAATAAATAGTTATACAAGTGTACGAACGGAAGTGTATTTATTTTGAAGAATTTTCACTGGGCGACGGGGAAAAAAAAGCGTTTTCACAAATAAATAGCCAATAGCGTTTCACGTTCGTTCCTATCGTGACTGTTGTTAAATCTGTATTAATGCTCGTATCGAACTAAAAAAAAATTATACAAAAAACAGAGGGATATTCTACGGATTTTTTAAATTCAATATACATATAAAACAAGTAAATATTAACGAATTTTAATATTCGTATAAATAATAAGCTATTATATATCTCGTATTGTACCGTTATAAATGCGTATATTGTATTTAATATATCGATATATAATAACGACGATATGTACACATTATGTATATCCGTCGTTTATTACTTAATCGGTTTTTTTTATTTTTTTAAAACGTGTTTCACACAGTCTTTAGGAATATAATCGACTAGACGATATTTGTGTCGCCTAGTTTGCTGTAGTTTTAAAGAAATTAACCGTCTCGTTTTCCGTTTTGATTTAAGAACATTTACAAGTACTGCGCAGTTGTGGATAGGAGAAGAAAAAAGGAAAAGCCGCTACAAGAGAAATACTGAACAGGATCACCGAAACGGTCGGCACAAGTAAAAAATTAATCGCGAAGTATATTGCAGCGTATACAAGAAAACATAACGTATTTGATTATCCGATCTTAACGTGAGTATGAAAAAAAATTTAAAAGTTAAATCATACGGTGTACGTTAATTTTAAAAAAGGACTCGTCCGCGTGATCGTGTAAAATTTATTTTTGTCCTATCTGTTAGAAAACAATTTTTCTCTCCTACCGCCCGATTGAAAACCTAGTTAAGCTCATATATAGTATGTAGAAAAAAAAATTACTGTTTCGAAACGATCGCCAGTATATATTTTTACCATATCATGTACAGATAAATAAACGATGCGAAATCCGCGAGTACGCGTGTAATACGTAATATTTTATTCTACGTCACCTAACGCCCTAAAAAAAAAAACGATGACTATACGATTTAATTACAAATTATGTTTTTTTTCTTTTATTGTTGTCGATTAATTGCCGATTAATTGCCGATTTTTAACGAGATTTCTGTGCGCGTATACGAAGCGAACGATTGCGACAAACCGCAACGAAATCATAAGGTTTGACGCGCGTTGCGAATTCCCTCGTAAGTCCTTATTACACTCGTATGCACTTCGTTACTTTTTTAACCTGACCTACACTGTGCAGGCGCTTGTTTTTATGCGAATAAAAGTATTTAAAATAATTTTTTTTTCTATTTCTATTCTCGACACAGAAACTTTTTGCGAAAAAAATATCAGTAAAATTCATATAGACGATTGTCCGATAGTAATCGTCGATTTTGGTTTTACATTTTATCCTTATTTTTTATTATATATATACGATTTAGGTTAGGTTTTCCAAAGTGGAAAATCAAATTTGTCGACAAAATATTTATCACAAAAAAAAACCACCAAGTATTTTCACATATATACGAAAAAAATACGTTTTTGGAAAAGTATATATTCGAACAGGTCTATATTATATAGTAAGAGCGAAACACAAGTGTCCGCGAGAAAAAACTTTTTAAGCGAATTATAAAAAGAGTCGAATTACTGACATATATTATGATTCGCAGACAAAATGAATAGAAGTTTTCAACTTGTTTTAAGCTCAAAATAGACAAAAAAAAAAATTAACTATTTAATAAAAGAGTCAAATTATATTTTTATTACGGAAGTCGGAATTTTATTGCGAGGAATTATTATATAAAACAATAATTTATAAATCGATCTATTTTTTTTTATTATGATTTATCTTAGTATCCGTGCCGTTTATGTTATGAATTTGTAACATACTTGGCAGGCGCATACAATTTTTATCTATTTGTGATGATAACGCGTTTAAAACATTACCGTCTCTAACGCGTTATACGACTAAACAGGAAGAGAGTGCATTCGTCGCGAAAATTATCGAGTAAATATTAAAAAATAATCCGACTATTCGAGTCGAGAATTTCAACAGAAATCTGATCTTTTTGACTTTTACTCGGGGCACGCATATAAAGTTGTTCATATATAGCTTTTCCGCTTCTTTCAGATCAATATATTGAGGTCGCGGGTTTTTAAAATTTCTTCATTGCACTACTGACGAAGTGGTTTTCTAAAGCCATTTTTCTTGAGCTACGATAAAATTGCTCGAACGTGTTATGCAGTATAGAATTTAAAATTCGTGTCCGCTGTGCAGGTTTTGCAGTACGTCCGTTGCGTCCCGCATACAACGGAAATGCTGTCGGCGAAGCGCGCGATTGACTCGGAAGTCTCTGCGAAGGATTCGACGGTTTCGTTCCGCCGCTTGTTCGAAGCCAAGATCGGAGCTGAAACGGACTTGAAATTTCGTTTTCAGAGAGAGAGAGAGAGAGAGAGAGAGCTGTACTACAGATTATCGCTTTAATATGGCCAACGAACCGCGGCCATATAAACGGTATACTATGTGTTTTACACGTACTATATTATTTAGGTAACGTGATTTTTATCGTCGTGCAGCGTAATAATAATGTAGAGCTGAACGGCGAAAAGCGAGTGTGGTACGCGATATTAAACGCGTAAACGATCATTGTTAACACATAATATTGTGTGTTATATTATATACGAATGAAACTGCGGTGAGAGTGTTTTTACATTTTTTTTTTTTGCGGTAAGATTTCGGTTTTGTACCGTGAAAACGAGACGAGATAAACGAGTCCTGGAGCAGCGGCTGAGCGGTTTTTAAATCTTATAAAAACGTATAAATAGCCCTCCTAAATACTGAGTATTTCTCGAAATTTGAGCGTCGTGCGCAGATCAAAAACACACTCGGCGCACAAAAATGTTAAAAAATAAAAACGCTAATTCGAAATTGTAATATTAAAAAGTAACATCCCCACTCCTAAAATCAATATAATAAATCTTTTTCAAAGTCGTTCGTGTCCAATTTTTTTTTTCAAATTCTTTTTATGTTTCCAGGACGCGAGAACGTTCCATATAAAAATACTTAATTTTTTTTATATTTTTCCGAAAAACGTTATTATACGTTACTATATACACACACACTTCGGACGGCGATAATAACTGCAGACCTTTTTATCAGATTATTGCCAATATGCAATAATATGCCGTTGCTGTCATTGGATATATTATGTACTTATAAGTTATAACACTGATATAATATAGAAGTTAAATAATACTTGCGTGTAATGTACGAGATCTATAAAAATCACGGCCGTCGCGCGGATCATTTTGTAATAAGATTTCACAATAAAAACGAAAAAAAAAAAACCTCCCGACGAAATGTATACGATGGTAACAAGCGATTTTTTTTTTTAATATCTCATCGAGATTGCGCAGTTTGACCGTATTTTTTATATTATTGTAATGAGTATAATACGTTTGATAATAATCACGTTATTATATCATTAAAAACAAGCGTATATATTATTATATTCTCCATATGCGCGTATACAGTTATTAAACTCATTCGAATAACGTCGATAAGATTATTGCATTTAAACGTCGGTAATTTTTTTTTTTCTGTCTTCCAGTAATTTACGTTAAAATCGAATTGGTAGTGTTGTTGTTGTTTTTTTTATAGATATTATAACGTTTTATTATAATTAATCGCACACTCGATTAGCGTATTACGTGTACGGGTACCTATATATAAATGTATCGTGTTTTTCGAATAATAATTTTAAAAAACTGGATTGCGCGATATCGTCGTAATTATTGAATTTTATAAAAAAATATATATATTTATATGCGACTATAAGCAATCGAGCCAAAGAGTATTATGAAAAAAAAAAATAAAAAAATAAAGAAATATACATAAGCGAGTTGTTGTGTATATTAATAATTTGTTTATTTATACCATACGTATAGCGGTTTCGATAAAACGTCATCGTTGGATATTAAACGAAAAATAATACGACGGAATAAAAATTATTTCAATAACGCAGAAAGTAAATTACGGATATTACAATAAAAATAAAATAAAAAATAAAAACGGCGAAAAATTGTGTATACGTACATAACGAATTAAATTATTTAAAAAAAACGATTACGGTATTTTATTAATATTATTTGATCGTTTAGTATTTTTTTTTAAATCGGTGTTTTTTTTTAATATTCGTTAATTTTCTCCGTATAATTTACCAGACGATGAATTTTTTTTTTTTTTTGTGTTTGTCGAAACCGCGGAGCGTGCGGTAAACAAACGAATTTAATACAACAATTTTTTTAATATTATTTTTTTTTTTTCATTATTATTTGGCTAGATTGAACGTATATTCACATACGCGTACACGCAATAAATTTATTCTATTTACCAAAATAGATTTTTATTTTTATTTCGCGTATATTTTTTTTTTTTATTCTGTTGATTTTTTTTTTGCATATGGCAAATATGTGTATTTCTACTATTTTATATCGACGGCGCGTACGACGACTCACCTGACCCTAATCCGTGTGCGCACATTTCCAGTAACGTTGTGGTTTACAATCGAGTTTTACCAAAAATAAATCTCTACGTCTACGGAATTTTTTTTTTTTTTATTATTATTATTGAAAGTAGACCATCGAATTTCGCAATTAAAAAAAATAATAATAAGTACATATAATAATAAGACACATCCATATAAGTCTTATAAGCCGACGTTGCAGATTTCGTATAGAAGCGAAATCTCCTAGTTGAGGTCGTACCTGTGTAATATAATAAACGCTTGCGAGCAGCGTATAAAGCCGGTTATACACTATCCGCGTTTGGTACATACCCGTAAATATAACCACCGCGGTATAAGCGCGCGCGGTTTACCTTGTACCCGAATACCTCGCGCCATTTTTACTCTCTGCAGTAGTATTTTTCGAAATAAATTTCGAAAATTTTTCCACCGGATAACAATAATAAACAATTTTCGTTTTTCATATTATATTATTAACGGATCTCGCGGTATGATGCACTGCTCGAAATCGTATACAGAAAAAAAATTTAATTTAAAATTTAAAAAAAAAATAATAAAATATCGCGTTCGAAATGTCTAGTGTAAACTATTCACCGTTAAAGGTTTTGTCCGCCAAAACCGACGTCATAATATTTTTCATAACGCGATCAAAAACGCGATTTTATTTTTCCTTCAATATTTGTAATACTTGAATTTGCAGTCCGCAATACATATAAACGAATGCGTTTTGCCGTAATCTCCGTTTCACAAGGTTTGCCTCGACTATATAATATTATATTATCGTAAAATCGGCGAAAACTTCGTTTAATTTTTTTTCTTTCTCTTATAAGAAACCCGTATTTTCGCTGTGATAAAGACGCGTAAAAAAAAAAAACATTTTTTTTTGTACGATAAAACTATATAAACGTATAAGAGTGTAAAAAAATTAACTACTGCAGACCGCCGGCGTTCCGTTTGTAGACAAATTAGAAAAGAGACTCCGAAATATTTTTTGAAAAAAAGAAATAGTATAATATACGTCCCTTCTCAATTCAAGCGCTCCCTCGTATGACGTACGAGCAGGTGCAGGTATACGCATTATAAGCAAATCGAGTAAACTCCTTTAAATACGCTCACATATCATCCTCCGCACGGTGTAAGGCGAATAGAAAAAAAATTAAATTAAAAATTCGACGACGATATAATTATATTATGATAGAAAATATAATAATAATTCGACCGTTATGCGATACGGTCCGGTGACGTCTTTAATACGCTCTTGTAACAATTCCCTTCCCCTCCGACCAACATGCACTAATATACTCGTATTTTATAACCGCAGCACGTAATATATTTTTGTATACGAGTCCCGTCCGTCTTCCCTGTAAAAACTTCTTTTAATAATAATAATAAAAAAAAAAAATAATAATAATAATAATAATAATAATAAATAGGCGGCCCATATGTAGGGGGAAAAGATAATTAGTATTAACCGTTCCCCTCCCGTTATACCGGATCGATTATTATTCGATTCGTTAATATATTAGTGTGCGTCTTAGAATAATATATCGCGTCATATATACACGTCGATTTTTCTTCTAATCGCTATTACTGCAATATACTATACGCGCCACACCCGCAATGTATACGTGAAAGTATATATAGGACGAGAACAGTGGAAGAATATGTAGAGTTAACGCGTAACTTGAAATAATTTGTACAAATTAGGGAAAACGTTTTCGGAAAAAACCTTTTAGTATCATTTAAAGTATATTTTTTTTATTAAAAGAAATTTTATGATACCACATTAAATTTCGACATTTATCTCAATCTACAAACTTATAATGATACTATAAAAACAACGATACAATGCAAAAGTCGTAATAAAAAAGAAAGAAAAAAAAAATCAAAAACTAATAACTACACTAACAAATAAATATATTGAGCCCAAAGGTTAAACCAAAAAAAAATCAGCTAACGAAATAAATCGAATAATTATATATATATATAAAATCTGTGGGAAAGTATAGAACTTTAAATATGTATACAGTTGTGTTAAAGCTTTCATGGATTGTTGATTTATTCTTTAAGAAATTTTCGGACTTATCCATGTCATCGGTTTGTGGCTGACATTTCGAACTTGTTTCAAAGTTCATCTTCAGAGACATTGTTACTGCTCCGTGACAGTATAGTTACAACCACGGAGCAGTAACAATGTTTCTGAAGATGAACTTTGAAACAAGTTCGAAACGTCATGTCAGCCACAAACCGATGACATGGATAAGTCCGAAAATTTCTTAAAGAATGTATACAGTTGACAAAGGGACCCCAAGGGAACGTAACTGCACGAGCAATGGGGCTCTAAAATTGTCCGAGGCCATCTAAAATTGTATATATTGTCGTCAGACTGCGCTACACAATATATTAAAATATAGGCGGCACACGATTATGATAAAATAGTCCGTTTTAAAATTCTAGCGCGGTCACGTCTAGTACAATAATATTATAGGTTAGGTTAGGTCGGGAAAGTAATACCAGGCAGTGGTGTATAAACTTCCTTGGCAGTGACGATATAAAAAAAGGTTAGGTTAGTTGTTTTTTTTTTTTTTTTTTTTAAAAATAAAGATAGCTTCTCACTGCCCGACGTACTGTCTAACAGCTTATCGGGCAGTGGAATTATATAGTAAAAAAAGAAAAAAGTTAGATTGAGTTAACCTATCGCGCAGTAGCCAACGAGTTGTGCGTCTTTCCCCGTACATTTTTTTTTTTACTAAGCGAATTGCCAAAAAACCAAACGAAAATTACACACGAATTCGTATGTACTTATTGCTTTTTTATTCGATCATAAAAAGACCGGTTTTAAAAATTATACGCGCCACGATTGTGTCAAAAAGTATATGGGCCAATGATTTCGCTAACAAACGACTCACAAGCTGCTGATACGTCTTTCGTATATTATAAAAAAAAAAATCAAAAACCGGGACCGTATATAACTGTCGAATCCGTTTCCTCCAAGAGCCAAACGGGACACGAAACGAGCGTTTCCATGATACGCACACTTATACGATGCCTTGTTCTTATTTTTCTTGGCACGTGTGATCGGTCACTTTCTCAAAGCTCTTGTACACCAGTTGTCTTCGTATTCGATTCCATCTACCTTCGGTCTTATCCTTTTCATTTCCTGCAGCTGTACGCGTTCCTTTTCGGCACAACACTATTCTCGCACCGCGCAGCCTCTCTGAATCATCTCGCCCTCGTTTTCTCCACGACGATCCTGCGCGCCCCTACCACCGTAAACTTTTCATTTCTATAATCCTTCTCTTCCACAAACACGCGTCCGTCCGTAACGTTCTGCTCAGCTGACCTGCGTGACGCTCCAACACCGCATCTCATAAAAAAATTATCGCGTAAATACAGCAGTTTGCGCGAATAAGTTACGCGGACAGAGACAACGGTAACGCGAAAATTTATTGACCGCAAATCGTTGCTCAACGGTTAGGTTACAGCAAACTGCGCAGTAAAACATATATTGTAATAATGATAAAAATTATATAATAATTATACGCGGCGACGGTAAAGTACGCCGAAATCCAAAATGATTGGGCAACAATCGCGAATTGTGGAGCGACAGACGTACACCAGCACCGCGGGTTGCGTAAAAAAAAAAGAGAAAAAAACGGCGGCGGCGTCGTCGATGCGCAGAATTTGTAATATTACGCGGTATTCGCGCCGGACCGTTACAGCAGTGGTTCCCAACCGGTGGTCCGATATATTTTTTCTTCCATTTACGCGAATTTTTTTTTTAATTCGAAAAAACTTTTAACTTAAAAATTAAAGAATAAACGCGATTAGATCGCGTTGTAACCACCGCATCCGATGCAACAAATGTAGGGAGTGATATATATTTATTCCATATATCGTACACAGCAACAGCGCGTTATTCCAAAGAATGCCACAGTAACTACAGGTTAAAGAAATTCAAGCTAATATTATAGCTTGATATCCCACGATCTGATAGTACGCACGAAAACCTGGAGCTAAATTTCAGCCCCTTGATCAAATTTCTATTTACTCCATGCATAATCCAAGGGATATACAACATTTTTTCGTATTCGTGGGCCATAAGAAAAAGTTAAAAACGCGCGTATAGTTTTCAATTTTATAATAAATAGGAAAATTTTTGACGGATATAATTCGAATAAAATATATAATAACGAATTTTAATAATATTATTTTATACGCTTCGTTGATTTTTATTATTATTATTATTATTATTAATGAGTAGCGCGAAATCGACGTTTTTCTTCCTATATAATCAGTTATCGAACATTGCGGTTAATGCAGGGTTTCAATTCGACCTACATTTCGAGATTTAATAACGTATTTCTTGTTATAGCAAAAAATGTGCAAAAATACGTTAAGGCGTAGTATTTTTTTTTTCATATTTGCACAGTGTCTGGTAAGAATTTATAGAAACCGATTGAATATATGTAGTTTCTTCTCGATATATTTTCAGATTATTCATCGTGTCTTTTAGTGGAAAACGGTAAAAAACTCATTCTGCTATATAATCTTGTATAGTGTTCACCAAACTCGGCTCTTTTCTACGATTACTCTTTTGACAATAAATCGGTTATTAGTTCAACCGTAAAAGTGCCGTGAAGTCTTTGGGAACCGAAAAATATGTTTTCAAATTCAAATTATAATCGTATACGTTTTCCGTAGAATATCGTTTTTCAGTATACTGTCTACTGTTTCAAAATTAACGTACATACAAGACAGGTTAGGCCAAAATGTGTATCGTTAAAGTACATGCGGATAAATTTTAATGTTTCACCCTTGAGACAGTGGTTTTTTTAACGGATTTGTCTTCGTGTGCGCGATTTACCGAAATCCAATAAGAACTTTTACACGAGTAATAATCGTTTTAATTCACGCTTATTTCAATTAAATAAATGTATAGAGCAAAAAAAAAAGGCAGATGCCATTTGAAAATTACGAAATCGCGGTATAGGTACTGGATACGGTTTTGAAAGCTACAGATTTAATAACGAATAAAAACACACACACACGGTAAAATAAAATTTCTTTCTCGGCGGCAGATGAAAATTGTTTGTAAAAAAAAAATCCACAAACGACTTTCTATCGTCGGATAAATTCAAGGAACGTTTTTTATCCGTTTGTCTCCTTTCTCACTTATTACACGCACACACACTCGTTATACGCTGTACGAGACTTCTCGGCCGTCTCACAAAGAGATCCTATTGCATAAAAACACGTGAGAAAATCTGTCCGCGATAAAATTTAATATAAATCTCTAGAATCGTTTCCCGTAATCCAGTGCGAATCCGCCGCTACAAATAATATATTCAATTGAAATGTATACATGTAAATGTACCTAATGTGCTGTAAACAATACGAATTAAACGTCACAGTTTTACTATTTTGCGTAAAAGTCTCGACGACTCTTCGACATAGTATTTATATTTTTTTCCACTTCGTTTTAGGTCAGAGACGACACGCGCGCACACCCGTTCGTCGTCGTTTTCAATATAACCGGAAATCATTGGTAACGTACGCGTATGATAATTTTTTTTTTCAAATGCGTCTCGTAAATGTATTTCATATTTTTTTACTGGAACGCGACAATATTATACCGTTATTGGAAATCTCGCGATTCGGTTTATAACACAAGCGACTGCGCGCCGCGCGGTGAAATATATGTGCAATATTCGAAATTTCCTCGTTTTACACGAATATATATTATATATATATTTCGTCTGTCGGTTGTTGCGACTGCAGGTTTTGTTGGACACAATAATAATCGAATTACGAACCTTATGCTGCGCAACATGTAATCGATCGGATCCAGAAATCACGAATGGGGGAGACTATATTATACGACGATCAGCTATATATAAGATTATACCTGTTCGGGTATAGTTACGAACCGATCTAGAAATTATAAAAATTGGGAGGAGAAATAAATGCTCGACAAATAGTATATACAGTGGCGTGCTCAGGGGGGGGAGGTTAGGGATTATATCCCCCCCCCCATTGTCTTTTTGCCGACCTACAGAAAACAACTTATTAGATATAAGAGCTGTTTTAGAGTCATTACTTAATACTTTTTATTAGTTATTAGAAAAAAGTTATTACTTATGACAATAAACATTTACTATACACAACGTATGTTATGTTAATTGAACAACTTGGTATTAGTGTGTTATAATTTAAATTCACTTTGATTATAGAACAATTTACAAATGTACACAGTTATAAGCTAGAAACGATTTTGGAGAGCTTGAAACATAAACATTTGAGTTTTTGGTATTACCATGACAATTTGTTAAAATGTATTATTATTATTTACTTATAACATCCCCCCCCCCATTGAAAATTCCTGGGCACGCTACTGAGTATATATATATATATATATATAGGTATCATATATTATGTATAATTTTTAAGCAATGACTACAGCCCCCCTCCCCCTTGGATCCGCGCCTGTAATCGATATAATATTGTATATATTCGGCAAAATAGTGTACAAAATATAACGGCTCTCTGCAGTCGGTTTGATTATTAATTTTTATTAATTCTACAACGAGACGTTCGAAACAATCGATTTTGCAGTGTGAACGGATATTGAAACGCGACTATAATATTTTAATTCGCGTACGAGCCAATATACGTAGTCATGTGCTCGAACCGGCCGATAACAGCTGACCGCGTAAAAACGTATAGGAAAATTTGCGTTCCGAAAGAAACTATTCGTGTAAATACTCACACACCAATAAGTCATTACCGCCGTATAGTATAATATTTCCATATACGGTCTTTCTTGTTGCGGACGCTTTACTTCGTTTCCTCCTTCAACACTTTACGTCCAACTCCGATCGTGTTGGCTTCGATGTATAATAATAACCCGCGAACAGAAGCGGTTCAATAATACAACTATTATATGCACGCGTTTAGACGTGATTTTATTTGCGATACTATATTATATTATCGTATATCGTTTTCGCTCCGGACAACGAATAATTTCGCTTGATTTTTACCAATTTTATAACAGGATTTTAAAACGTAAAAGCGACGAGTGATAAAAATGAGTCCTCGGCGTTACGAAAAAATCTATTTATTTTTTTCCTAGAAAACGAGTATTTCCGATTTTATGCGCTGGACGCGACCAGACACAAAGGTCGCGCAGTAACGTATAACGTATTATACGATTGCTTTTACATATTTCCAAAAACGATGTTTTTCGTCGAATTCGATACAGTTTTCCGAGGCAAAAAAAAACACTCGGGACAGGTGCACTGCATATATACATAAAATATGTCGAAGAGCATTATAAAACGGATACAAACGGTTCGGCGAAGAAGAGTCGCGCGTATATGCCGCGAAGCAATACAATGACGCGCGTTCAACCGCGGAATACACTCGCTCGTACACGAAGCAGTCTTATATTTATATAAAAGGATAAAAGGACGCGCGCGCGCGCGTATATATATATTTGAGTGTGTAGAAAAACTCGTTCCGACGAAATTTTTGGCAGATTTACCGCGCATTGTTACAATATATATATATAATATGTACCACAGCTGTGCGTCTCGCGTAAGTTTCGACACTACAACTGCAACCGCAGATGAGGTTACGAAAAAAAATTTTAAAACATTTTTTTTAAAAAAAGAATTTTTATTCGACTTTTCGCTCAGCTTTTCCGCGGCTTATTTCGAGTCGAAATATATATATATAAATAATTATAAGTCGATTTCCGTAAAACACACGTCTTTGCGGAATTTCTCAGAGTCACAACTATACGTATACTTAAAAATTCACTGAAGAGTCTTCGACGTTCGAGAACATGAAATATACGTATACTCCGCGGAGGGCTTATTATTATACGTATAAATCCGGTGGCCGAGTGCTGATGAAATCAGTATTTTCCGGCCAAAAATCCAGCGGCGATCGTTGAAAAACAGCGAAGAAAAAGAAGAAGATTTTTTTTTTCCACGTCGAAATCGTCATAGCCTGTGACTTTTTCGCATAAAAAGCGTATAAAACAGCTGTATATTAATCGATTTTTTTTTTTTTTTTACGAAAAAAAATTCGTTTTTCTCTCTCTCTCTCGCGCGCGCGCGGTAAACGTAAATTATATTCTTCCATTCGACGGCGGCGGGACCTACGACGATATTTCGTGGATTTCTTTAACTCGAATAGTTTTTTTTTCTTATTTATTCTGTCGAGAACGCGGAATATTTTATAAAAAAAAAAAAACCACACACGACAATAACATATCACAACAATATATACACGAGTGAGTCGACCGTTTCTCTCTCTGTACGTACGCATGTAGCGATACAACGCGCGTAACGTAATCCCATTTCAGGATATATACAAGACCTCCACTATTATGATTTACCGCCGCTGTTGAAACGACTTCCTGGACGTATGTGCGTGCAGTATAGGCAGGTACCGTATATAAGAGGATCTGCGTATATACTCGATATTATTACAACGTCGATGAGACACGCGACTTGTTACGCGAAGGCCGATTTATTTTTTTTTTTTTTGTATTTAATAAATATATAAAAACGTTACCGCGTATATTGTGTTATTTCCGTCGTCGTCGGAAGAAAAAAAAAGAACGGTCTCTATATTTCGGCATCGCGAGCCGATTTATAATATAAAAACCAATTCCGCACGCGTTTCCCGACGGATTTCGAGAGATTTGAACGGCCGCCTAGGTCATACACTACACTGTTGCAGGCCCGAGTTTAAAATTTTCTATCTCTTCCAGCAAAGTCGAAAATAATTATTTTTTTTTACTCTCGTTTTAATACGCTCTATAAACGAGTTTTCTTATTGATCGGCAAGGTGATATATATATACGCCGAGAATACAATAATATATATATAGTGAAAACCTCGTTTGGCGAAAATCCTGCAGCGCATCGTCCGCCTCGGGGGGAAAAAAATGTTTTTAACACGCTGTACGCGGTTGTGGAATATCGAAGGACGCGTGCGATCGCCGTTTTTTTTTATACATATTATGTAATAATATTACGAGAAGAAGAAGAAGAAGAAAAATATGAAATATTATACCCGCGCAGCCGATGATGAGATTGTCGCACGATACGCGCATACGAACGTGACTCTCTAATCTCTATAGGTACAGTAAGATAACATATATAATAATATATATATAACGAGATATTATTATATTCGCGGATAGTATATATAAATTTTGTAGATTTTTTTTTTACCGTTTATTACGCAATTATTATTATTATTATTACTTTACAGTGTGATAATACGCGAATATATTTCTCTGCAGTATAATCTCTAATACGTCGAAAAGAGGCGAACTGTTCAGATGTACAGCTGATAACGCGTCGTAGAATTAACTTTAAACATTTCTTTTTTTCCTATTTACGACGAGGCGCAGAAAAAAAATAACAATTTTTAAACGGCAGAATAAACCAGAAAATTAAAAAAAAAAAAACCCCCGGCCGGGATAACGTGCGGGGCAAAAGAAAAGTGTCTCCTGTACAGTTGGACGAAAAAAAAACTCGCTTTATTTTTTAAGGAATTTTTTTTTTTTTTTTATAATAATTCGACTGAATTTTGACTTTTCTTTTTCTCTCTCTCTCTCTCTCTATATATATATATATATATATATATATATATATACCGTCGAAAACGCGCACTGTATGATCGCGAACGGCTCGTACAGTAGACCCGAGACTTTTTTGGGGGTAAACTGCAGCGCTGCAGCCATAGGCGGAAATGGGGGGGGCTTAGGGGGGCTAAGCCCCCAAATATTTTATAATTTGTATGTATTTTGGATATTTGACTGATTATGACTGATGTTAAAAATGTTAGCCCCCCAGAAAATTTAATAGATTTCCGCCTATGGCTGCAGCGCGTGCGAGTACTCGTCAGCGTGTAGTTACGTCCTGCATCAGGCGCGTCATCCGCCGGAACGAAAATTTCCGGACGACAGTAGTGAAAAAACCGAACGTATCATAGTAAACCGTACAGTTTCGGGGCGTGTGAACGCAAAAGAAAAAGTATATATATATATTTTTTAATATATTATATTAAATATAAAATATATATATATATTTTTTTTAAGACATTTTGCACGAGCAATTTACATATATATTCAGTGCTTGGAAAGTTCCTTTTAAAAAGGAATTAGTTCACGTTCACGTTCCTTTTACTAAAAAAGGAACTAGTTCCTTTTTCGTTCCAGGCTTGAAAAAAGGAACTAGTTCCTTTCCTCGTTCCTCAAAATTTTTTTAATTTTAAAAAATATGCAGGGATAATATAAAAAAAAAAATCGAACATACTTTTAAGTATACGCCTTATTTTGTGTAATTTTTTTATTAAGTCTCATTTTAGGTACTTAAGTGTTTTAGTTTCAGAATGTAGAAAGAATATATTGGTTTTACAATGATATTTAAAAAGGAACGAAGAAAAACGTTCACGTTCCTCTTAAAATGGAACGGAATTCCACTGGCGTTCCTTCACACAAAAAGGAACTACGTTCCCGATACGTTCCTTCCAAGCACTGTATATATTAATATATAATTTTTTTTTTTTGCATATGGCAAAATATATGTATATACCTATATAATATATAGTAAAAATATAAATAAAAAAAAAAAGAACCAGTGTACTCACCGCGACGTAATAATAACGGGCAACAGTCGTCGGCCGAAGAGCCGCGCCACATGTTCGTTTATAAAACGCGTTTGGAGAAAAATCGACGACACACACACACACACACGGACACACGGACACACACAAAAATACTCGCACGACGCGGACGCGGCGCACGACACAAACACACCAGCGGCAGTACGGCAGAGAAGTACGCGGTGTTGTACAGTCCGTCGGACGCGCGCGCGCTCACTTCACCGGCCGCCGTATACACTACTCCCCACCGCCCGTAAAACCGATCTTGTACATTATTCGCTGTGCAGTATACATTATACTCTTGTCTCCTCATACGCGTACTTTCTCCTCCTATGGCACCGCCGCCGCCCGTGTCCACGTACACAGCCGCTGTCGTCCCGAAATCGCGCGATTATAATCGGCCGTATCTCGGTTTTTCTCGGGGGGTTTTTTTTTCCCCACCTATCCAATTATTCCGCGAGCGAGTATTTGTTTTTTTAACCGGCTTATTACTACAAAAAAAAAAGGAGGCGGTTCTCATCAATTCGGTTGTAATATATATATATTTTTTTTAACGTTATTGTTACCTCATAATTTTCTTATAACGCGTATAAACGCGCTGCTATACCCTCGGCTATATATATATATATATATATATATATATATTGCAGTTTTCCGTGCTTTTTGACATTCGACCCGCGCACGAGCGCGTGACGAACGACGAGATGACGCGCCGCGACCGTTTAACCGCTGTACAGTGGCGTAATTACGAATGTTATATGGGAGGGGATAGAAAATTTAGCATTATTGGATAATCCATAATAACTGTAACGACTAACGACCCTTTAAACGTTAATCAATCGAAATTAATAAAGTAATTGCGATACTCGTATTTTTATTATTTTCTTTAATAAAAATGACATATTTTATAATAAAATTTCTAATTTTCTTCGTTTTTTTTTTTTTAGCTAATTTATTGAGTACTTCATCCAATTTTACTTAAAAATCTGAATATGGATAGACCTTTCTTCAGTGACCTAACCTAACCGTATCATACTAGTAACTAGTCAATAAACTGAGGAATCCTATGAATTATGATAAATACTAACAAATTTTGTTAACGCAAAAAAAGTATTATTTTTAATTATTACATTTTTTTGTACATTAGACGATATGTTATGTAAAAAAAGAAAGCCCATGGGAGGGGATCCATCCCCATATCCCCCGTAATTACGCCCCTGCCGCTGTATAATGTATATAGTGCCGCCGACGCGTGCTATGTAAAGTCTTATTTTTTTCGTATTTGACGGGACGCGCGCAAAAAAAAAATGTCTAGTTTACATTAAAAATATTTGTGTATTATACAAAAAAAAAAAAAATTTTTTCTAAAAAGGTTCATCTTTTACCCTATATGCGCAATATTGAGGTCGCTTTGACCCGGTCACCGCAAAAGAGAGAGAGAGAGAGAGCTGAAACTGATGAAAAAAAAAAAAATCGGCTCCGGACTTTCGTGCCGGATGGAATATTTTAGCTCTGCAGCGGATGAACTTCAAAAGTAGCTTTATTTTTTAAGACGACTAAAATGTGAAGATATTATAAGTATATAAAAAAAACTTCACCGCCGCATACCATATTAAGACACGAATTGGCCACTGCTGCAGGGCCATTTTACTTATTATTATTATTTTTTTTTTATATATTTATATATATATATGTATAAAATACTCGATATTTCTTTTTTTTTACTATTGACTTTTTGATATATATATATATGAATTATTATAATGCTTTTGTTAATAATTTATTATTTTTATTTTTAGACATTTATTTCTGGAGCCATCCCTGGGACGGCTGGATGAACGGAGGATGCGAACAAATTAGCAAACCGGCCGCCAATATATTGAATATATTCCTATAGGCTACTATATAGTCTATATAGCCCTATATCCTAGGGACGCAACATAATTCCTATATACGCAT
Source organism: Slavum lentiscoides (assembly GCA_032441835.1). Taxonomy (NCBI): domain Eukaryota; kingdom Metazoa; phylum Arthropoda; class Insecta; order Hemiptera; family Aphididae; genus Slavum; species Slavum lentiscoides. Next base: position 4,676,241 of record CM063717.1, on the reverse strand, counting down.
ATACGGCATTAATTCTTAATTCCCTTTGGTAAGTATATAAGAGGACTATCTACTAATATAGTCGTATATGCCTACATAACGCGGAGTATTTTACTCGAGTAAAACGCGTATAACATTTTAGCGAAAAATGCTTTAAAGAACGTTAAAAAAATGCATTAAAACCCCCAAAAATGCTTAAAAAATACACCCCCCCCCCAAAAAAAAAAAAAAATCCTTGTCAGAAAATAATATAGTGTGCGTTTAAAACACATCTGCAGATCACAAAAAGCACCTCGTGTCAAAGCGTTTTTCCAAAAAAAAAGATGCTAATCCAACGCGTTATTATATGCAGAATTTTTACTGAATATTAAATCGTTTTCAACACAATAAAACACGCGCTATATAATAGTCTCTCTATATACAACCGTATCGTTTTGCGTATTTATCGTTATTATTATTTATATTTAGTGTCGTTGTTGTTTCGACCGTTATGGCAAGAAAAAATAAAAATAAAAATCACGAGAATTATACACACGAGATTTTCTTCGACGATCGTATCGCGGCTGCTGCACTATATAATATTTATATATGTATACCCACTCGAGCCGCCGACTATTATAAATATATATATATATAATATTATATAAATAAATATACGGCTTTAAGTCATTTTAAAACAACTATCGAGAAGTTTTTCTCCGCGTAACGAGGCGCGTATGCCTACATATATAATATTACACATAAGAAATATAATATTATTATTATTATTATTATATAAGTACCTATATACGAGCGCGTGGGCGAGACGAGTAAAAATCTGTTTCCCCGCGCGCGCGCGCGTAACACACAAATTTATTTTAATAATAATTTATCGGCATTTCCACTCGAAACGAGTTGTGTTTTTTTTTTCTATCAGAGGAGAACTGTATAACCGACCGGATGCGTTAATCGGGAGAAAAAAAAAGTATATTTATCTCGTTAAATTTACCACCGTAATGCGCGTTATCAGTGCAGTGCAACTAGACGTATACTTTCAATTTCTCTCTGGGCGAGGCCGCGAAGGGAGTTTAAATATATATGTATATAGATATTTAAACATAGAAAATTCGTCGTCGGCCCCCGCCATATATAAACGATTTTACATAATTTTTTTCGAGTAACGAATTACATCGAACGGTAATGGGATTTTATATTGCTCGCCGAATATATTCGGTTACTTCCAATATATTATTCGTAAATTACTAGAATTTAATCGGAATTTAATTGAATTAGATTTGTATAAAACCAGATTTCGAAAGTTAAAAATTTTTTTTCTTTTTTTTTGATATTCCGAAGAGTTCGGTGTGGCGTTTTTTCGTATAGTTTTTCCGTCGATTACGAACGCGTCTATTCTCTCGTTCAACATGAGAACACAGTGCACAGGAACTTAACGACGGATAAGTCGAACTTTAAAGGAAATGAAATTTTTTTGTACTCATATCGAGTGGTTTTCGATTTACTATATAAGGTAATATTTATCGAGGTTTTTGGAAAAAAAATAATAATAATAAAGAGTTTTCAAAATGTATATATTATCCGTTTTTTATTATTACAATATAAATTACAGTGTTGTGCATTATTATTATTATATTTTTTAAAATAATTAATAATAATAAAAAATATATTATAAAAAAATGTGTACATTGTTACAACACTTTACAAGAAATAATTTGATACATTTTATATACTTTGAGTTTGGTTCTTGCACCGTGCTATCATTTATCAATATATAGTATATATTTTCTATCACATTTAGAGCACGCTATAGCAGAGTACTATACTTTATCGTCCACTGCATAATTATACGTATATATATATATACGGTACCTGCAACGATATTATTCTCCGGTGTATAGAATTCCAATACTGTTTGCACTGTTTTCACAATACTCTTCTATGCCAGATAGCGGTTATAATATAAAATCGTCATTCGTTTTCTTTAAAATATCGGAATAATAATGTTTGTTGTCGGTAATTGATCAATTCGCACTAATATTTTTAATTGCTCCTGCAAATGAGAACACTCTGAAAAAATTTGTAATTCCGCGACTATTACGGCGCGCGTGTTATATTGCAGACCGTACACGAATTTTTTTTTTTTTGGGGAATGTCTAAAACTGCATATAGCGAGCAAAAAACAAATTTTTATTTACTTAATTTTTTTTATATATCTTATATAGTACGCTGCGCGGTACCGCGAAAGCAAAAACGCACGAAACTAATTGTCTCGCGCGCGCGCGCGCGTTCATTTTCATTATAATAATCGCCGCCTATATAGAATATATTTATATATATATATACGCGTGTGATGGTCAAAATGTTGTTTGTAAAAAGAGAAAATTGTATATTATTATTATTATTATATATGGAAGAAGGTGGAGAGTAGGTGACAAGTGATTATTTCCCCGAAGGCACGCCAAATAATATACGCGTACTTATATATATATTTTTTTTTTATATATACTCACATCATTAATATATACGCTATATATATATAAGTACGGGGGATAGATGATGAAAAAACACATTTCTTGATATATATTTTCGAAATCAAATTTGACGGATTAAACACTTTATTAATTCGGACGGAGCGAAAGTATTAGGTATATATAGTATAGGAATAAGCGCTTGCTCGGACAAACGAAAATAGTAATTGGATTCATATATGCGATTTTTAAATTAATAACGACAAACGCACGGTATATTTTATTATATTATCCTGTCCGAATCTGTATGCATAAATAATAATAATAACCATATATGCCAACGTATAAGTACATCATTTAAACATTCCTATTTTTTATTTAAAACTAAATACGAGGCTTATTGTATATATTATACGTAATCATATATATAGTAATAATAATTCGAATATAATATATATAAACTCGCAGTGGAGTTTAATTTTTAGTTAGAGATTCACTGCAATTCGCCGTATTTAAAATCACTTCCAATGGATTGGCTGCAAACAAATGAAATTTTTGAATTCGTATACACTATAGATATATTTGTAGAATATAAAAACGTATCATCGTAACAATGTCGTCATTAGAAAAACTCACTGTAACTAAATTAAACGCAGGATCGACAATAATAAAAAAAAAATCCTGAACCACGGCGTGACGGTTATTGATCTGCAATTATGGAGCACCGAGAAAACTTCAAATAAAATATAATTTCACCGATACAAAACGGTTTTTAAAGATTACGAAAAAAAAATTTTTTTAACGTCGAGATTATATAAATAAAAAAATATATTTAGTGATATTAAGAAGTGTATATAATTATTAATAAATACTGCTGCAGGCTGATAGACATCTGAATCGCAAAATTAAATACACGTATATTGCGTGTACGTCATACGTATGTATTTTTAATAATATTGAATCTCCATTTGCGTTCTGCAGGTATTGGATCTTAAAAATATTCAAAACTGACATCGCGGTGCTGCGCCGTGTTCAGATCTTCATATATTTAATCTGCTTTGTACAAATATATCTGTAATAATACACATATATCTGTATTGTATTATGTGATAAAAACGCATCGATTTTAATAAAAATTGTCGAGAACATCGAAAAATAGATCATTCGCGTCCAATCATAGTATCCAATCGTATTTGAGACTGTATTTTTATCGTTTTACATGTTCGCTACGAAAAAAAAAAAATTTAAGCAAAATATTATATATTGTAAAAGCACTGGAAACCTGCAAACAGTAAAACGAGATTTGTGAAGGACGATTTTTAAAAAAAAATTATTTTATTTGTAATCTCACGAGTCTGCTGCAAAGGGATTTATCGATTTTGCTGCAATGACGCGTATACCTATATATTATTATGACAACACTATATATAGAAAGAACGTTTTCGGTACGAAAAAACAAAATTATAAAAGCAAAAAAAATAAAACTAACCGAACTACTAAAGTAAAACCGGGAAAAAAGCGGTTCTGCAAAATAAAAACGTTGTAATTAAAATTAAAATAATAATTTATATTCAGTATACAATATGACGTATATAAGTTGTTACGTAAAAAAAAAAAAAATACATTTATGACGTCGTGCGCGGAATTGTGATTTTTAGATGTTTTTATTTTGAAATCAAATAACAAAAATATACGCGGTAACAAAATACGCCGATTTCAATATATTTTTCTCCTCTGCTTCAACGATTTGCGAGTACGCAGTTCGTTTTCTCGCCATATATACGCGGTTATAGGTATACACGCGGCGTTTTTATTCGAAAATATATTATTATTATTATTTTACACGCTGCTGCAGGAATATTATATTACCGCGCGATACCTATATAACATATTATATATATATATTTACAAATATATATATATACGCTCTTCGTTCGTACACATATTATATATATATATATATATATATACATTATACGCGTATAAAAGTTAAACACGATATAACATCAAATATTGTACTGTTATTAAAATATGATATATTATATATATTGTTAGAATATATCCTTGAGAACAATAATCGGTATGGTCATCATTACGAATTAGCCGCGCGTAATATGTATTTATATACGTGTCGTCGTCGTCCGCGCTGTTGTGGTTTTATTCGCGATTTATTACAATTTTTATTAATGTCGTGTAATAGCTGGTTATAGTCGCAGAGACGTAAGAGCTGGTAACGTTTAAGTGTTTCCCCCCTCCGTTCATCGCCTGTAAAGGCTAGAGCGAAATTTTTCAAAATTATTCTATTTAAAAAAGAACAAAAAATTGTAAAACTCGTTTTTTTCCGAATATATTTTTTACAATTGTTTATATATAAAACGTCCTCGGGCAAAAAAATGTATTATTCCGCCTGCACGCCCGCGGTGTAATAATGACGACAAAACAGGTATTATTTTATAATTCGGAGCAAAAAAAAACTCGAATTATACCGAAGCTTTAGATAAAAAAAAAGTGTTCTAAACGATTTTTAACGTTTTCGCAATAATATGTAATTTTGTATTTAGCTTTAGTCCTTTTTATCGGAAAATTTGACGTTTTTTTTTTTTCGAAAAAATTTTAATATATCATTATATAATATAAGATGTCTGAATTCGTATTAAATTTTCGATACATGCAGATATTAGAAAAATATACGTTCTCATTCGCGTGTATATATTTTTTTATTATTACGTATACGCGTATATATTATAAAAAAAAACAATAATGTTCGTTTGAATAATGTTGCATTTTTCGCTTAAATAATTCGCCGGGCACGCGTGTCTTCATCAGCTGTCTCCCCGATATTTTCAAAGACTTTTTTTTTTTTAAAAGTAAAAACCACTTTATTTTAAAGTGTATTAATTCGACTATGCAGCAGCTGCAGTATACTCGGAAACGATATTTTTACCATATATATAAAGACGCGTAACAATCTATTGTTTTGTTTTTTAACGCGTAAACGTTTTCACGAACTCGAATCTCACGCGCGTTCTCGAAATTATATTTTCTAGAATATTATAATGTACGCACAGTATATATATATATATATTATACACTGCAAAATGTCCGGAAATAACGGCGTATTTGCAGTTAATGATTATTATACAAAATATACTGCACGCCATCACATAATATGTGTTCCAGAGGTTTGTTACGAAATTATGTCGGATTTCTTTATATACCTACATAATATAAAGTATACCTGTTTAACTATATAACCTATAATGTATCAAACGATTAAAATATTATACTATTATAATATACCGATAACGGTACCGCTATAACTATATATAATCTATAGGAAACAAAATGTTTAAACAAATTCAATATATTCCGCACGCGTATCTCGTATACAATTTACGAGTATTATATGGCTATACGGAACGACGACGATAACTTTCGTTAAAATACAAAAAAAAAAAATTATAGAAGAAAATTTAATGAATAAACAAAACGTTATTTACCATTTAAAATATTAAAAATAATAATTATTATCACAGTTTAATAAATCGTATTTGGAATAGTATTTATATATAGAGACCTCAAAATATATACAACTTGAGGCGTGTTAGTATATAATATATGAATTAATAATAATTGTCGCGTATTTATTCGCGCAATTTCGACGATTTGAATTTTATTATTTTATTTTTAAAAACGAATAATTGTTTTTTTTTTTAAATATTTTGCCAATGTCGTGGAATGATTTTGAAGAATTCAAACGAAAGAATAATAATTTTGGAATATATACAAATTATTATTATTATATGCTATTCAATTTAAGAGTATATATATATATATACCGGGGGGCGGACGAAAATTGTTTCGTGTTCGCGCAGGCGTAAATATGTTCTATATCGGCGTTCTGATTGGCGGAAACCGTCGTGAGCCGACTGCTGCCGACAGCAACAGCCAATAATAGAACAGCTATTAGCCGCCTGGGGGAGGGCAACAGCCAATGACAGAGCAGCTATTAGCCGCATGGGGGAGGAGGCAACAGCCAATGACAGAGTAGCTATATAAGCGTCGCTCCGGCTTTCATTCAAGGTACGCGTTCCGGTATATACTCTTAAACTAAATAGCATATATTATATAATTATATGTTCATACAATTTTAAACGCGATGCGAAACGTGTGAATTTATATATGTAATATATATATATATACTTATAGTATGTGAATTATAAGTATACTGCATCCTTTCTAATATTAAAAAAAATCCTTTTAATTTTAGATGGCATACGGAAATCCGAAATACGTAATCGTAATCGCATTATAACATTGAAAAACACATTTTTTTCCCCAACTCCGAAAAATCTCCGAGAGAATTATACAAGACACGGCATATATAATATAACATAAATTTTTATTTTTATTTTTATAAAGTACATTTGCGAGTTTCGTTCGTTCGTTTATGCAAATAACGCGTTTAACCGCGCGAATTTTGTAAGTTAACAAAAAACCATTCTATTTACGTTTCTTTTATACTTTTTTTTTTTAGAGTATTGGAAGTGTAAACGTTTAACGTTATAATATGTATATATATATATATATATATATAAGTTTCGTTTGACGAAACGCGAGAGAGGACAAACGCAAGAAAACAATGCGCGGTGTGAAAACATATGTGTGTGTACGATAAAAAATATAATTGTCGTTTTAATGAGCATTATTGTTGTGCACGTCATATTTCGTGTGAGTAAATATTTGCGTGAATTTTATAATATTATACGCACATAATATTATAATAGCCGCGTATATACTCTTGACAATAATAATATGTTTCTCCTGGCACAACCAGAGACGGCGGATAGAGTGTTTCGAAATATCATAAAACTGTATATACGACTACGACGCGAATAAGCAGGATGAGAATATTGACTTTACCGAGTTATACGGAATTTTAATTTCAAATTGTGTTCAAGAGGATGCTATAATATACTGAAAGTAAAACGCATGCAATTTACCGTAATTTTGTGTAAAAACTAGTTTGCGCAAACATAAAACACCGGGGCTACAATCAAAATAAAAACACTAAATTTTGGAACTACATATAGAAGAAAACATAATCTATGTCGTAGCGTTTTTATTTTTTTCATAACTTGTTTCAATTTTGTATTATATATGTAAAAAATCATAAAAGTCTAACGGTTAATTATATACTTAATTTAAAATGACTTTATAAAAAAAAAAAATAAAAACGCTACGACATATAGATCAGGTTCTCTTCTATGTGGTACCAAAATTTGATCATTTTATTTTGATTGTAGCCCCGGTGTTTTATGTTCGCGTAAACCAGTTTTTATTCTCTTATTTGAGATGTGTAGCGTCCTCTTAAGCTTCTCCAAAAAAAAAAAAAATACGCGCCGAGAATTTTTACATAACAATTTTACAATATATAGTCATACAGTGTGCACTATTATACTATTATTACTCGTGCGTAAAAACTAAACCGATTCGTTCGTCGACGAAACGCGGTGTTTTGTCGATACACTATAATAATACGTAATTAATTATAAAGAATTCAAATGTTTTTTTTTTTTTTTTGTTTTCATCGCAGCAATCCGTTTCGCTCATTATGTTTTGTAAAATAATATTCAAACCCATTCGAAAATTACTCAATTAATCTTGAAATATTATTTCAAACGTTTTTTTTTTTTTCTATAATAAAATTGGTAGTAAAAAATATTTGCACGAAATATATATAATAAATAAATATAGCCTACGCGCGATAGTCTCCCGATTCGGCTTCTTCTGATGCGATTTCTTGGTCGCAGGAGGAAATTTAGTGCGACGACAATATATATAATATATATATATATATTGTATTGACTAAAACTACTTTGTCGAGTATATACCAAAAACGTTAAATTGTGTACGCAGAACGAGAAATCTTTATATGGATTCATTTTTTTCTTCTTCTTCGGATACCGATTGTGAATATAAAATATTTTAAATTCCTTTCGCCTGTACCGTGCGCGCATGAAAGCGACGAGATTTTGTCTCGGAAAGATTTTTTTCTCTCTCCCGAACGAATCGCGCAGTGTATATATTCGTTTTATTTACTAATTTTTTTTTCCCCTTCGACAAAATACCACTTTTTTCGTTGTTTTTTTTTTATTTCAACTATACTTATTCTTCGGACGAGTATATAATATTATTAACGTTTCGAGTTGTTACAAAAACTGGACTTCGCGGTCGAACCGATACATATATAAACATAATACATATCCACGTCGAAATATTCTCACGATTATTTTTTGATTTTTTTTTTTTATACGTTATACTTGTATATTTTATTGCTTTTTTTTTAATTGGTCTCGTTAATAAAGCAAAATTCATTTTTCAATCGAGTGACGTCGGGAACAGCATTTATATATAGTTCATTAAATTGGTATATATATATATATATATATATATATATATATATATATATATACTATACAGTCACCACCCATATAGTATGAATATGTATTATGTAATATAGCGAACTAACAAATAATGCGCTATAACTTTGGTTTTAGGCAATATTTTTATCATTTTCATTTTTTTATTATTATTATTTTTTTTTTTTGGGGGGGGGTAAAAATTATTAAATATATTTCAGTCATTTATATTTTCCACGACTTTTTTTAAGTTTAAAGCAATAGTTTATTTTTTTTAAAAATAGTTTATTAAATTTAAAAATAAAATCTAAAGAAAATAAATGTCCAAATAATATTAAGTCCAAAAATTTACAACAAATTGGTCGTTTTGACTTTAATAAAAAAAAAAAAATATAAAAACGTATTCTCATACTTAAAAGATAAAAACGAAAAAAAATGTAACGCCATGATTGTCACGTATATTTGTTAGAAATTTATACTTTTAAAATAATGTTTCTCACAATCTTCATTATATTATTATTATTATTTTTTTTTTTTACGTGTATTTCCGATCACCCTGTAAATTTAATTTTCGTAAACGTCCGACCATTATTCTATAAAAGAATTATATATATATATATATATATATAGCCAAAGAGTATTATGCAAAAAAAAAATAAAATAAAGAAAAGTATAAGAGTTATTGTATTAAATTGTACAATAAAAGACGTTTATTATATTATTAATTCCCTATACGTATTATTTTATTTTTCATAATGCTCTCGTTGGCTTAATTTTTGCGCGTATATTCACAATTTTTTCTTTTATAATATAATATTATATACAAATGTATTATTTAAGAGTATTAATTTATATTTTTAATATTTCTTTCGCGTATATATATCGTCGTTTTTATACTTTAGTTTTATTTTTTTAGTTTTGTTCTTTCTAACTTAATTTAGGTGTATGTATATATAGTTAAAGCTATATATATTCATATATTGATCATATTTCGTCGAAGCACAACAAAATAGTGCAAATATTTGTTTCGGATTTTTTTTTTTTAAATTCTAATCGTACCGCCTCGGACTACCCATCAATTGCACACAACACAATATACGAATATATATTATGTACGTTGCAGTAATACGATATATGTAACACGAACGGAAAGAAAAAAAATTAAAACTCCTCCAAAAACCCGTTCTTCCCGCGGTTCGGAATAACAAAAACAACGTCGTTTTCTCCGATATAGCACCGCGTGATGCGTAAAATAGTATAATAGAAAAAAAAAATCGAAACGTTATTGTGTTTTCTGAGGAGATTCGACTAGCAGCAGCAGACTCCCGCAACGAAAATTTTTTTATACATAAAGTCCACCGAACCCCACGTAATTAATAGTATGCCCGAAAGCGATTTTATTGTGCGTGTGCGTGTATATTTATTGATAATTAATCAATTCAAATGTACTGCACATATCGAGTAAAAAAAAAATTGTACGGTGCGTGTTCGTACGCGTTTAAAGTCAACATCAAATTACTCGAGGGTAAGTATTTTTTTATAATTTAACACCCGCGACATGTAAATGTTATGGAAAATACAGGTACATCATCAATGATGTGGCGTGGCCAATCATCATCGTTTTTTAGAGGCAACGCCTTGTCGAATTAGCCATGTGCGTGTCTATCGTTCGCTGCATCCTTTAGGTTTTAGTAGGATTTGCAGCCCTTAGTCTTCTGTGTCATGGAAACAGTCGATTCTCCGTTTTAATCGTCGTCCATATTTATTCATCCTTCAAATATTTTATTAAGAAAATCATTGTGACGGGTGATATGCCCAGTAAATTTGATTTTCCTTTTTATTATATTATATTCATTAGCTGACTTCTATTCCTTCTCTTGTTTCTTCTAGAACTCTTTGATTTTCGTTCCGTCCACGTGGTCTTAACCATCCTCCTCCACAACCACATTTCCATTGTTTTATCAGTTTGTTTTTATCTCTTTTTATTATACTTTTGAAGTATATTATACCTTTTGCGGAAAGCTTGTTTGATGAGAGCTATTCTTTTCTTAATATCAGCAGCTGTTTGGTTTCTGTTTGCATAACTGTGCTTCACATAGACAACAAAATTGCTGAATAGGATTATTCCTCAATTTGATACATTTTATTTCCTCATTATTATTTACTTTATTGAACAACAAAATACGTAACGTATATAATAATAATTATTAATACAACAAGTCGATATAACGACGATATTGAATACAATATCAATCATTAATCGCAAACACGCGCGTTTTCAATTTGAAGATATATAGTTTAAAGCGGCATATCGAACTGCAGTTATTATAACAACGTAATTTCTATATAAAATGAAGGGGGACATAACAGCTTGAGATAAAAACTCGGAACAATCTGTACCGTATCGTTTATTATATATTTATGTATATGTACGAACACGCTGCATCCAAATACACATATCGACTGTCGAGTAGCTGCTATATAAAGCTGATATACTGTATAGGTAATAGGCAATAGCGAATGCGATTAGTAAATAGCAGCTGAGGTTGACGCTTGTATATTTTATAAAATACAATATTTGAATCCAAACATATATATACACACGATATTTTACAATATTTCTCGAGTTTTTCAATTTGATCCGATCGAGACGAAAACCACAGACCCGATTTCCTTACAAAACATAATGCAAGTGTTGCAGTAATATACACGTCTCTCGGTGTTTTTAAATTCAGAGCGAGTCATTAGAAAAAAAAAAACCAAAAGTAGCTCTTAATAGGCTTTATTATACTAATTAAATCGAACAATTACGTGCATTGAAACTATATATTAGGTCCGTTGAAAGAATTATATTCTTAAATCACGAAATCGGTCTAATAATTGATATAATTTCCACATCGTATATATATTCAAAATCTACTATAGAAATCTCGATAAATGATTTTTTTTTTTTTTTTTTGAAATTTACGCGTAAACTACAAGCTAACTATTTAGAGTAAAAATTTGTAAATAAATTTTGTTCAAACGGCAATATGTGTATAAAAACGCGTAGGTTATACATACGTTTTCAGTGTTTGTTTTAAAGGTTATATATATAGGCGGTATACGTAAAAAAAATATATCATTAATTTTTAAGACACTTGTTAAAGGTTTTTTTTTTTCGTAAATTTTTTCATCACAAGTTACTTCTTTTTTACAGAGTTGATAAAAACTATATATAATTAGTTTACCTAACTTGTCTATTAATTATATCATTTATATTATAACCCATTTTTAATGTGTTGAAAAAAAAACTGATTAACTCGTCCAACCTTGAAATTATGTGTCGTAGGTATATACACGCGCACTGCAGAATTACCGAATTACGACACGATTACACAATAATTTATAATAATTCCCACATATATATACAAAGTGAACAATAATAATATTATGTATATATAATATATTATAATTACACGCACGCAAGGATGATGGGCAAAGTTGATAAAATCGACAAGAGTCAATAGTATACAAATAAGAACAGTTTTTCTTATAAATTATATATTATATAGTAAAAAGTTCAAACCTGCAGCAGATTTTTAGTGTTTTTAACTCGATGAATTGTTTTTTACATTTTTCATTATTTTATTTCGTATAGGTATATATATATATAATTTGAATGATTATATAAATAAAACTATAATATATACTATTATATACCTATATAGTATAACGTTTCTGTAATTATTTTAACTGCAATTATGATTTTGACGAACGCGTATATACGGAGAAAATCAATTGATCCGACTATACGTAATAGGTACAGTATAGGTTTACTCATTGATTAAAAATATACTATATATTTACATATTTAATTAATGGTATACTATACTATATTATAGACAACGTAATCCAAAAAAAAAAAAGTTTTGTTAAACGTCGCGTACAATATGACTGTATTCGATACGATTGTAGGTACCTATATATAAATCGGATTTATAATATTCGGAAAATGAATTTGTACGGATCTTTTATATTTTCTATTTTTCTACAAGACAATTCTCCTGCACGATATAATACATAATAATATGAAGACGCTTGAACACGTTTTTACACATATATATATGTTCGAGACGCGCGGTTAATTATAATCGTCTCAGTGGCGGCACCAGGGGTGGGCCAGGGTGGGCCTGGGCCTACCCCAAAAATTCTTGCCCCCCCCCCTAAAATTTATGTAAATTATGTAAAGACTCATAATTATATACGTAATTGGTCATTAAAAATTATCTTAGAAATATTAAAAAGTTGTAACATATAATGTATATCAATGTATTTCAATTGTAATACGCGTATATGTTAACAGAAGTTTAACCGTATCGAAAAGTATATTCAAGCATCACAAATAGACGTTTAAAAATATTGGCCCCCCCTCTAAAATTGGTTGGCCTCAGCCTGGGCCACCTTCTGCAAAAGTTCTGGCGCCGTCACCGAATCATCTAATCACAATAGGTATATAATATAATATTAAATACAAATTATATATTTATTTATATAATATTGATTGCGATCGGCGTGAATAAGATGTGCACGCGTTGTTGAGATATTGTATTTTAGAAATTCGTGACCGGTTAATATAAATTATATTATACGCGGAGCGATCGGCTCGTATTCGGAAGCAAAAAAAAAAAAAGTCGATTAGACGCGCCGACTATAATATAGGTAGGTACTGCTGCAGTAAATGATTTATTGCAGTATCCGCGCGCCATGCGTCCGAAGTATAAAAAGTGCCCGTAGGAAGTAGGCACATGAAGTCATGTACCTAATAATTATAGCGTAATGAAGTGTACTTGTCCCAGGGAATTCACGGTCGCGCGCTCATTGTACCTATACTATTATTGTTAGTATTACGTATGTCGAACTAAACGCGAGTTTGCGCAATTGTGTATAATATACCATTTTTAAATACGCGCATGTATGTATGGGTACGGTTTTTTTTCTGTACCTACCGAATTTTTTTTTTTTTAGAAAAAACAAGCAAAAATAATAAATACGCACGACGTGTCGAGATCGAGGGGACTAAAAAAAAAAAAAAAAATGAAAAAAAAAATCATCGTACGCAATACACTTTTGTTACCGCGGTATAATGAGTAAAACCAAACCGCGGTCGTGAGACTGCGGAGTTATTGTGAAATTTTTTTCGTCGTCATTATTATTGAAAAATCTCCCCGAGAACGATATAATATACGATTACGAAACGTCGGGAAATCGTTTAAAATTGAAATTTACTATAGCTCTGAAAAGCTTCGGAAAGAAAAAAAAATTAATAAACAAAATAAAACCCGCGAACGAGATATTATACATAGTAAAAAATAAATATATTTCATTAAATACACTATATTTAGAACATTTTTTTTTTTTTTTTTAATTGGCGAGTCTTTATTTTATTATTATTATTATTATTGAGTTCAAGGATACGAGTGATGGATTTTAGGGACGATTCGAAGAAAAAAAAAATCTATTTCTCCCGAAGTCGCGTACGGATAATTCAGTGATTCTGCAGTGAGCGTTGTGGACCGTTCCGGTTTACAAATATTTCTTTTTACTATATATTTATATATATATACGTATATACGCTGTACATAAATATTTTTTATTTACCAATTATATATATATATATATAAAATATGCGTTCTTTAAAGAAATCGTATTTAATTAAAAATCTCATTTCGTTCTGTTTTATAATGTAGGCAGGTACCTATCGACGTATAAAATCGACCGATTCAGTTTATTATTAATAATACCTGTCTAAAAAAAAAAAAATTTTCGTTTTTAAATATATTATTATTGCGTATCTTATACAAAAACAACATTAATAAATAATATTTTTTTTAACGAATCATAAACAAAATTTGGCGGAAAAAATCAGTCCTGTTTAAAACGCGCACGTTACAGAGAATATTAATATTATTTATAGAAAAATATTAACTTTAAATTGAGAGAGAAAAAATTTTCTACTTTAAAACCGTTGCAAAAAAAAAATAAATAAATAAATAAAAAAAATCTGTTACACAGTAGTAGTGGGTGGTCTATGCCTTTCACTCAAATAATATTGTAGATATAGGTATATATACATAACATTTTAACAGGATTTTAAAAATACACATTTATTACCATTCATACAGTTATAGTTTATTGGTTTTAGTTTTTCGAAAAGCCATTTTATTGTCGTGTTTGCAGTCTACCTGGTAATACGTACGACGTACTGTTTGTTCAATATCGTTATGAAAACATATAATACGATTTCTAAAAATCAGAATACAGAAAAAATGATATTTTCCAACTCGACCGTGTCATACGTCTGGGGAATAATATTGGCGACACACCCTGTTAGCCGCAACAGGTACTTATCGTATCGACTTTTTATTATTTCGTTTGTACGTCCTACACGACATTTTAAAATATTATATAATGTGTCGAAACGTATTTGGGTACTAAATACACAGGCGTGCATATAATTTACTCGATCATAAAATACCCAAGGAAATAGTAGGTAGTTTTATTTATGTCATTTTTCCTGAACGTAAGTATATTTCGCTATTGTAAAATGTGCGCGGTACAAGTATTATATAATTCTAACGATAAACAGTTATTTTCCATAATTTATGAACCAAAAACTGACCCACAAGAGTTTTTACGGTGATAAAAATTTATTAGTACTTATATCGGGCACGAATCCAGAGATGCTTTAGTTTCCCCACCACCATCCTTTTGGAGGTGTAACAAATAATTTATACGTCCCTTAATGTCCATAAATCGAGAAATCCTAGTTTCGAATGTTAACCGAAAGTATAGAAATGCATGATCTATTTCAAATATGCGCAGTATACAGGAAACGATAAAAAAAGTAGCGACAATTTTTACAAAGGAAAAAAATTGCTTAACATATATTATATTAATCAAATAATTAATAATACATAATAATTAGAAAAAAAAAAAAAATGAACTAAGTTTCGTTGCTGTTCTATGCGGGATGCTTCAACTGTATTTTGATTTTTTTGGAAAACAACACCAAGTCTTTTGCCCTGGAAATTGTTAAAACGTTACGATTACTTTTTTGCGCGTATTAAGGATTACGATAATATTTACAATTGGGCGTTTTGTTTCTTTTGGTATCCTTTTCCGTGTTTTTTTGCCACGCCCGCCGTCCTCTGTGCCGTATTTCCAACGGGCCAATCCAATACCCTCTGTTTGCTCAAACCGACTACTTCGTCGTCGTCGTCGTCGTCGTCATTGTCATCGTCATCGTCGTTGTCACGATTTTTATTAGACCTTTTCTTCTTCTCCTTGTTCAAATTTTTCTGCGTTTTCTCCAGCCCTTGGAAAACAAAAATACGGGAAAACAATTAGTGTCGATTATCGCGAGCAATAATAGCCGGCGGCACGCACGTAGCCAGACAAAAAACTACAAATTAAACGTATTTCTGGTAAACATCGAGTACGCATCGCAGCACTCGATATTTTTCAAATACCCAATAAGCAGACATAACGCCATGGCGTCCTATAAATACTGAATGAATTAACAATAATCGTATAACCGACTGACTTTTCAACAGGAAAGCGTGTTTCAAGTAACGTTTCGCGTCCTTTTTCAATTTCAACGATTCGCCTCCGCCACTGGACTTCACGCTTTTCATGACGGAACACACGCTCATCTTGTCGTCGTCGCCGCCTCTCTTCAGGCTCAACAGCTCCTCCGCCAATTCCATGTAATCGGTGGTCCGTTGCGGTTGTTCTCGCGTTTCGCCGTCGCCTCCATCACTCGTCCCCGCGGCCGCTCTGGCCAATTTCTTTTTGTATCGCCGTATCTTTCCCATCACAAGTCACTACGAAATTGTATGCCAAAAACAAAACAAATTATTAAAAACTTCTTTAGTATTATTTTTTTACAGTAAAGAATCTTCACTTATTCGGAGAGCGCGGCGGCGCGGTGACAATGTTATCACGCAAAAACAAACGCGTTATCAATCGGCACGTGTTTGTCCGGTAACAGGTAACAGATAACAGGTTTTCCAGGGGTGATAAGAGATAAATGAAATATAATAAGTTTTTTTTTGCGCTCGGTTTCTTTCGAGTGTTCCAGTAAAAATACTTATAAGTACATGCATTTTGTTTTTGTCTCCGAACACTCATAAAAAAAATACCAAAAACAAATTTTTCCGAATAAAATTTTTTAAATTAGCAAACTGGTGGAAAAAAACTAAAAAAAATATAATATATTCATAGTCGCTGTAGACTTTTTGAAACATTTTACCGCTTCGATATTCGCTAGTCGAATGTCAGATTAAAAAAAAATATACATTTTTAACAAGAGGCGTATGAAAAAAAAAAATGCGAATTACTCGAATTCCAAGTATTTTTTGAAAATCTATTCGAATGCGTACGTATAATTTACAAGTTAACGTTCAAGTATACTGTTAACGGTCATTCGAAATTTATATTCGCTCTTATTTACACTAATGACGTACTGAAATGTGTACGAAAGGAAATTCGTAAAATTTTGTTTTATTCACCTCTCGCTATCAATTATTTTTAATTTCGGTGCGATAAATCTTACGTTTACGATTCATACTGAATTATGACCGTTTGTGTACCGAACATCATATACGTAAAACAATTCAATGTACATAATAACGCATTCGTAACAGCGGAAAACTTTTAATACGTAATGCGTTTAAAAAGCTTATGAAATTTCGATTTCATGGGTACCATTTTAGTACAAAATTACAATTTTTGTCAAAATTAGAATATTACAATTTTTTTTTTTTTTTTAGAAGAAAAATTTAGAGAATATAAAACGAATTTGTTGCGTGTCAATTGAAATGTGGCCAAGTAAAGATTCGAAAACTGTGTATTCTTAACCAAAAGATAATGAGATAAAAAAAAAATAGTCTTGAGTATACTATAATCAAAATGGTATTTTTGGTAGCTCGAGTAAAGAGTATTTGAAATACTTTTTACAAAATATGTATTTAACTACACAAAAAAAAAGTCTACTCCTTTCGTTTCGATTCCATAAAATATATTTACATCTGTATTCATCGAATATTATGTCGTCCTTCAGACCGTTCTCAATTTTATTATATTTTATTGTATTAAATGTATACTTTATTTCTATACGACATTATCTATTCAATTTGACTTTTAAACGCTGAATTTAAAATCTTTGAAAAATCAGTCAGAATACAACAGTTAAAGTATGTTAGGTGGTTAACAAAACAGATAAATACTAAAACACTCCGTAGTTATTGAATAAGAATAGTTTATAAAAAATAAATAAATATTTTATTCTTTGAAAAATAATAAATGTATAACAAATGCTTATATTTAAATTAATTTTTAGGCGTAATTTTCACTAACAATTCGCCTTTTTTGACACTGTCGCCTTCTCTACGTAAGATTTTTTCAATTTTTCCTTCGATTTGCGCTTTGACCACATACTAAAACAAATTCGGTTAATTAAAATGACTAACATTTCACACTCCCGAAGCGTGTATACATTACATTACTACTTACTTCCATTTTCATGGCCGTTAAGACAACAATAGTGTCGCCGATACAAACGTTTTTACCGACACTAACGTTTATTCTTTCCACTGTGGCTTGGGTCGGTGCCACAATAGTTTCGTTGTTTTTTGTTTCTTCTTCATAATTGTCTAACGATCTTTCGTCAAACGGTAAAATTACAGTAAATTCATTTTGACCGCCCTAATAAAAACATTCATTAATCAGGTCAACAGTATTCGCACTGGTACCAATTTTAAAATTCTATTACGACCACAATAATACCTTATTGAATAAATGTACAGAGTTGTCTACGAACGCAATGTCAGATTTATACATTGTGCCATCTACCACGCAAGTAAGACAGCTTTTATTGGATCGTGACACGTCCAAACTAGCGCTGACGTCTGATTCGACGTCTGTATCTTTATTTTTGAACCGTATCTTGAATCTACTATGAGCTGATCCAACTCCAAAATATTCGACACTAACGTCATATAATTCTGCAATAATATAGAACGTTGTGTTCAACAAAAATGATGAATTATCGTTATGCGACAATGTGTGATTTACCTGCGCAAAGATTGTGTTTGAGTTTGATTTTTCGTACGAAATTGTGGTTTACGCGAAAGCCCGTCTGAGTGGCAAAAGGCGAGTACGGATCCTTTGTGGCAGTATTTCTACTAATAGTTTCGTATTCTTCGTGCAATATTAGACCGACGATTGCCTGAAATGACACAGTCACACATCAGCGATGTTTATTTTATATTGAATATGACTGGGTCAAAAATTTTACCTGCGAAATCGATTCGGGGTCGGGTCGATTTTTCGCCAGAAGTACATTTCTATGTTCCTCTATAAATCCTGTGTGAACATTACCGTTCAACAGTTCAGGATGTGCGCACAAAGACATTAAAAAGTCAACGTTTGTCGACAGACCTGCAATCTTTAACGGTCGTCATATTAAAACAAAACGCGCGATCTAGGTGTAAAACGTTAATAATAATCGTCATTAACGTTTCTCACATTAAATGCGGCCAAATTGTTTTTCAATTTAGCAAACGCTTCCGACCTGGTTTCACTCCACACTACCAATTTCGCAATCATAGGATCGTAATGCACAGACACTTCATCTCCTTGCCGCACTCCAGTTTCTACAC
This sequence comes from Slavum lentiscoides, assembly GCA_032441835.1. Taxonomy (NCBI): domain Eukaryota; kingdom Metazoa; phylum Arthropoda; class Insecta; order Hemiptera; family Aphididae; genus Slavum; species Slavum lentiscoides. The sequence continues at coordinate 4,656,672 of CM063717.1, read as the reverse complement.
GAACATCATCCGACACTGGTGGATATTCCAAGTATTGTAAATTGCCAGCAGCCGGTAAGAAATTGTTATGAGGTTCTTCGGCATAAATACGCGCTTGCACCGAGTGTCCTCTGAATTTGATTTCGTTCTGTTTTAACGGCAACTCTTGGCCTTCTGCCACCTGTGGTTTAAAAAAGTTTATTTTTCTAATGCTATTCGCATTTACAATACGCGTACTTTAATTTGCCATTCTACTAAATCCACGCCTGTGATCATCTCCGTAACAGGATGTTCTACTTGTAATCTAGTGTTCATTTCCATAAAATAAAACATGTTGTTTGTATTGTCGAATATGAATTCCACGGTACCCGCACCTTCGTATCCGACAGCTTGAGCCGCGCGTACAGCCGTCTCTCCCAGATGTTTCCTCAAGCTATCGCTCAGTCTGGGCTGAAACGTTATTGTTACCAAGGTTACAATCGAGAAACGAACAACGACAGGCGGATCTTACGGCGGGAGCTTCCTCCATGACTTTCTGATGACGTCTCTGCACGCTGCAGTCTCTTTCGAACAAATACACGCAATTCTTGTGTTGGTCAGCAAACACTTGCACCTCTACGTGTCTGGGTTGTTGTATGTATTTTTCGATTAGAACTGAATCGTCGCCAAACGAACTTAACGATTCTCTTTTGGCCGACATGAGATTTTCGAAGAACTCTGATTCTTTCAATACGATTTTCATGCCCTGTGAAATGTAAAAGCGGATATATGTCAGGACCCATAGTATTATATGGACGTACATTTTGTACAACTCAAATCTTACTTTACCCCCTCCGCCTTTAATGGCTTTGATCATGACCGGGTAACCGATTTCGTTGGCTCGCTGTTGGAGGAAATCTGAGTTTTGTTCTTCGCCGTGGTATCCTCGAATTACTGGTACGCCGGCTTCAGACATGATTTCTTTCGACTTGCTACCACCGTTCGAAATATACGTTAACTTTGCACAACTAATGAATACACACACACACACACACACACGTTTATCTACCTTTTAATTCCCATACTTTCAATGGCGTTAGGCGGAGGTCCGATGAATATCAAGTCGTTACTATGGCAGTATTGGGCGAACGACGCGTTTTCCGACAGGAAACCGTATCCGGGATGTATGGCTTGGCTGTTTGTCTTGATAGCGGCGTTGACGATGCGCTCTTTGAGCAAGTAGCTGTGTGCACTCGGTGCCGGGCCAACGTGTACGGCTTGGTCGGCCTAGGTAAAAACGACAAAACTATATTGCACGTTACTTTACTGGTTTCGTTCGATTGTCTTACCATAGCCACGTGCATGGAATCCTTGTCGACATCACTGTAAACGGCGACGGTTTCGATTTGCAAACGACGAGCCGTCCTTATGATCCGACACGCTATCTCTCCTCGGTTGGCTATCAACAGTTTGGCAATGCGTTTTGTCGTCGACGCGTTGCGAACGTTTGTCGCGCTGTAACATATTTACCAAAAAAAAAAAAACGATAAAAACGTGCGAACGACGACGTGACAACGAAACAAGTATAAATTCACGTTTAAAAATACGTATTATTATATATATATACTCGAACCTCAGGCGCATTTTTTTTTTTTTTAACAAAATAAAAATTCGAAATACGTGCTGTTAAAAATGAATCGTTTCCTACCTATACTTTTATTTTTTTCTATCGGAATTACGCGTGTTCCCTATTATTTTTCCGTTCGTAATAATCTAAATATTCTAATATTTTCAATAAAAAAAAAACCTAATCGCCGTCTTTACGACTACAACAAAGCAATAATAATAATAATAATAATAGTAAATAATAATAATTACAGGTATATTATGTGCGCAGACACGGCAACAGGTTCAGTTCTTTCTTATCTAACCTCCACTCCGCGCCCGGTGAACTGCCGTGAATATTGTTTTCCAACACGAGACTTTTGAACTGCGAGGTCGTCGACCTACGTTTTGTACGCATCGTCGTTGAAATATTTATAGAAAAGGTAAATAGGCAGGTGATATTACAGATTATTCGTCTAATCCGTGATTACATGTGGTTTTCGACGAGTTCGATTCGCTTGTGAAAACGTGGGGATTTTCAAACGGAAGGGAAAAGAATCGTTTTTTCGCGTTTTTTTGACGGTGAACAAACCGGCGTTTGCCATTCGAACAGTATTTCGCCGGCACTCGACGCGAACGCGCGTTTTAAAGATCTCTGAACGCCCCTGCACTCACCGAGAGGAATCCGGAAGATATTTATTAATTAATTCGATATATCGATTTTTCTACAGTCAAATCGATGGTTTCCTTTCTATACGCCGTTCGATTTAAGATTATACGGCGGACGAAAAACGGTTCACGTTCGCGCATGCGAGGCTTTTATCGGTATTCAATTATGTGACAAAATATTGTTACGTAACGATTATTAATAGTACAGTTAATGCGTTTAGTTTGAAGTAATTTCATTACGTTTTCTTCGACTGGCGAGCAATGAAAATATACGCATTAATGACGTTTTGGATCGCAATACGATTATTACTTTGAAAATAATTCGTTCTTCTACATCTTTATTGAAATTTAGTAATGGTACAAAAAAAAAATAACCCGTCAAAATCGCCGCCTGGCAAAACGAAATCGGTCTTTCGTCGTCGTACAAACGGTGTTCTAGTCGTGAAGAAAATCGAGAGAACTTGTAAAAATGATTGAAATAAGTGTGTAAATCCATCGCAGAAACTAAACGGAATAATTTTGGATCGTTTTAATTCGTATACCGATCACGGGGAGTATTCGGTCAAACGGACAAAACGACGATGGGAGTACACGGGGCACGTTAAGGGCGGGGAACGGTTGTCGCATCACGGTGACCACACGCGGTTACTCGCCGGTTAACCAGTTACCGAGTGTCGTGCGTCCACACTGTTAAATGTTTTTTTTTTTACTCGACAGTCGACACTCGATGATTACACTCAATTGTGTTCACGACGTGAGCGATCGTCCGAATTGGCGTTCATGGCGAATTTTCCTCGGTTTTCCATTTTTTTTTTTGTACTTATTAAAAACCGTATAAATAAAAATTATTAATTTTTAATGTCCGAACAACACACTCCGCGCACTGCTTTGAGCCGAATGCAAAACGTAACTCTGAATCGACAATCGCGAGGTAAGTCTTTCGGTACCATAAATTATTATTTCCTAACATAACGTAAATAATAATGTTTAGATGTGTGAGAGTGGGACGTGAAAAATTTATGTACGTTGAAAAAACAATTAATATTGTAATGTTTATCGCGAAAGCGAGTCGAGAGTTTTAGCGCTCGATGAACAATTATTATGTTATTGGTAGATAAAAGTCACGAGTTCCATTTGTTTTGCCCGTATAATTTGTGTTCTCAATCATTACGAGTACGTTTTTTACTTGTGTTGCCGAAAATGTTTATCTTATTGCGGTCTCGCCGAATCGTTACTTGTAGTTTTTCTCGTCGCATTTTACCTGGGTCTAGGCAAAACACTGTGACCCGGAGTATGAGTCCATACGTCATATTACATGTATAATATATATTGTGAATTGTTGAGTTTGTATCTTATAGAGCTAGTGCCAACGTCTCTAAAACTAGCGCCTTTTATTGATTATATTTACTTTAAAATGTGTATTTATAAGTGAAAACCTACGTTTTGTATTGTCTTAATATTTTACGAATTCAGTTTATTTATTTACAATCGGTGGCTAGAACTCGTGCTTCGTTTGTTTTATGTTAGGAGACAAATGCCAGTCATGGGTCTAGAACCTGTTGAATCCAAATTAGAAAACTTCATTTATAAAAATATCGTTACAATAACTGGTTCGATTTGTTTAACTGTATAGGATTAGGTATAAATTATATGACTACCCTATAAAAAAAAAATAGCATGTGTATTACACGGTTTATCTGTTATCCATTTAGGTATTAATGAAGTACGATCAAATCATATCTGTATAATAAGTAACTAATTAATTTCTAATTAAATTCTAGTTACACAATGTTCACTAAATCTGTGCTGCTGAACAAATCAAAAGTACTTAATTTGTATAAGAGAAATTCAAGTATGGCTGTTGTAAAATGCAATTTGATGGAAAATGAAAAGAAATAGATATTGTGACATATAAGAAAGATCACTATGTTATCTTATGGCCCGAAGAACTAATCGTATGTACTTTTTAGAAGTTTTAATGAATTTAGGTATATTAAAATAGATAATAAATTTATATTTTAAATAATTTCAGGTGCATTATATTTCTAAACTGCGTTGGCAAAGTAAACGACATTTTCTTCGTAATATCATTCGACTTAATATTTAAATGATGCAAGGACAAACATTATTTTAACGGGTAAACAAATTTATATATAATTTTTCATTTTTAGTTTATTAAGTAAAGATTTAATAATATCAAAAATGTAAATTTTTTATTTTATTTCAATAATAATAAAATGAACAAGATGTGTTCTATGATTACAAATTTAATATCTTTAAAGTACAATATGCTGTAATTTATTATTAATTTCTTGAGTCTAAATTAGAATACAGAATTTAAGTTGGTAATTTAATTAATATTATTATTTATGATTTATCACTTATGTTTTATATATTGATGATTTAAAAATAATACAATATCGTATATATAATTTATTCAACGTTAATTAATAGTTTATTTATTGTTATCAAATTTATTTCAGTGTAATATAATTTCAAAGATTTTCCATTAAACCTTTATTGTATTTTTCAGATAACCTGTCAGTTCACATCTGCAGTTGTATCTTACCATGCCTCCAACACCTTTGGAAGGCAATCAGCCTAACATGAGTAACGGATTACCACCAGACGGATCGCTTTCTCTGTCCGTTTTGATTGATTTTATTGTTCAGCGTACTTATCATGAGCTTACTGTTCTTGCCGAATTGTTGCCCCGTAAACCTGACATGGAACGTAAAATCGAAATTTATAAATTTGCTAATCGAACGCGACAACTTTTTGTACGATTGTTAGCCCTTGTGAAATGGGCAAATAGTGCTTCCAAAGTAGATAAATCCACTCAAATAATGGGGTTCCTTGATAAGCAGTCATTACTGTTTATAGACACTGCTGACATGTTAGCTCGAGTTGCTCGTGAAACTGTGGTTTCTGCACGATTACCTAATTTTCATATACCGTCGGCAGTCGAAGTACTTACTACTGGCACCTTTTCGCGATTGCCGGCTTGTATTCGTGAACGTATTGTTCCTCCAGATAAAATTACCCCAGCCGAAAAACGCGAAACGTTGCTCCAACTCAATCGAGTCATTCAACACAGATTGGTCTGTAGTAATTTAATCAGTGAAATGAGTTGCAAGAAAGTGGCCAATGGCCGAGTGACGTTTCGAGTGGAAAATGAGTTTCAAGTATCGTTGACGTTGATGGGAGATAATCCAAATATACCTTGGAGACTGTTGGATATTGAGATATTGGTCGAAGACAAGGAAACCGGCGAAGGGAAACCGTTAGTGCATCCACGTCAAGTTCAGTTCATTCACCAAGTTGTCCAAGCGAGATTGTTAGAATGTTGTAGTACAGGGAGTGAGCCATTGACCCAAGTGTATATGGTGTTGCATTATTTTTGTCAGTCTTTGCAGTTAGAAGTTCTGTTTTCACAAACCAGAGCTTTGTATAAGGATAGACTCGAAGGACATATACACATAACAGAATATACGGCCGGCAAGTGTTTAGTAGTCTCGTATTGGAGAGAACTTTCACGTAGCGTGTCTGAACAATTTGGGTATTCTTTGACGATATATGTTGATGATAAAGAGCCAAATAAACCACTAGGTATTCTACATTCGCCGTCGCTTGGCACAAAAGATGCAGAGATAACAGAAAAATCAATTGGTACAGATTCATTGTCAATGGAAAGATTATTGGTACACACAATTCATGTACGCACAAAAATTCGCCTTTCTGAACTTAAAGTAGAATTAGAAAATCTGTTGAAGGATGTAGAATGTACTTTACAAGGGTCGCCTGCTATCTTATCGGTTGCAATACTTAACCCGTGTTTACGTGCTGAACAGTTATTGATAACAGTGGACACTCATACAGGCATGCTTCAATGTCATGTTCCTGAATTCAATCCTCCGAGTATGATTGCATTACAACAAGCACTAAACAACGAACACAATAAAGTACCTTTGCTTATAAGTGATTTAAGATTTTGGATTACTCAACGTAGGTGTGAGACGACTCTACAACATCTTCCCGGAACGGCATATGAAAGACTGCCAATACTACATCATACAGATCACCCTGTTACGAAAATAAGTCGCCACCGGATGTATATAAAACTGCATAAAATCTCGAATATGATATTGATTGTAGAATTTGCTGAAAATGAGAAATCTCCTTGTAGAATTGAGTATAAATTCTACTTGGCCAATGTGAAAAAGTCTTCGATTGAAGACAATCCTAATGACGAGTCTATCGAGGTAGACATACCAAAATGTATTTGAAGGTTTTGACTTTGTTGACAATTGAAAAGTTTGTAGCTACACACGGTCCGCTCACTTCTGTTATCGAGGAAGATCATGAAAAAACCGATCTAAACAGCCGTAAGAGAGTCATTGTACGTCCAGATAAGCCTAGAAAACAACTCAAACACCCGGCTTACTTCATACCAGAACTTGCACACATCGTTGCTTTGTGTGACGAACGTTTGCCGTTTACGGTATTGGCTCAAGAGTTGACCAAATGCGGCATTAGTAATCAAGGCGTTCAGGTGGAAGCAAACGCCACGACTTTTGTTTTAAAAATTTTATCGTTACCACCTCCATCTGGCATTGAAGTGACAAATCCAAAATGGATATCGTTATGTAAACGCGTGTTATCCATATCTATACGTGTATATGGCAAAGGCACGACCCGATGTTGGACGACTGAATATGTATTTTACGGAAGTCCTTTACCGAGTAGACACAGCCGAGAACAAGGAGCTCGTCGACCAGTTTATATTAATTATGACGTTAGCGTTGCCGAAAACATGTCAAAAACGGTTGAAACAATTTTAAACGACTGGTCCCAGATTGTACATCTATATTTTTTAGTGGAAGATCTGTCACCTTATTTGCAATCCGAGAAGAACAACTTGGCATCGATGATAAGCATTAAGAGCTACAATTATCTAAAACTTATAATTGGGTATGGTACGCATAGACGTTCAACAGCCACTATTCAGTGGAATTCGGCCAGTAACAAATTTAACATAACATTTGGTTCTCTCAATAGCAGCATCAACCCACATAACTTGATCAAAGAGCAATTCGAAGGTTATTTAAATAATAATAAGAAATTATCGTTACTCATACACGAAATGCTTGACACGCTGAACCCTCTCGGCGCAATTTGTAAGTTACCGTCCATACCACAACTTTGTGTATTACAAGTGAGGCCACAGGTGCCAGTCATCACGTTCGGAGTAGTGGCCAATTCGACAAATTTGCTTAAAGTTATTTATGAAGGACAGTATTGCCTAGAGATAATGTTGCGATGGGGAAATTTGGTGAGCATCAGAGATGGAGCTTACAGTAGGTATGATAGGACGTCTGTAATTTCAGAATACACACCCACGCCGGGATTGAAAGCGTTTTTGTCTAAATACGTAGACGAGACGAATGTGTTTAGACGACGATCTCAATCCGAAGATGATAATCCTCCTTCGCCCATCACTATGGATAATGTCGAAGGGAACTTTTTGAGTGGTTCGTCACACAGAGGACCTCAGTCTCCAGCACAAGGTTTACGGTTCCATTCCACTGGCAACACGACACCAGGAAGTAATCCACATACCCCAGCAAGTCCGCATCCTGCAGTCGGGGTGCCTAACATGTCTCAAAACCCTCAGCAGCAGTTTAACAACAGTCCAGTGACGTCGTTTAACTTAGCGTCACCACCATCGTTGCCGTCGGCCATCAATCCTTCGCCTTCAATGTTACCACACCCTTCGCCTGGTTCGAGCTTGTTGGCCAGTTCACCTTCCAATCCTTTACATGTACCGAGCCCAGCTGGAATGTTACCGAACTCATCGCCCGGTCCAGGCTCAGGGTTCGGATTGAGCTCTAGTACTCATCCGCCCGAAGTAAGTCCGTTCCAGTCCCAAAGTATGACATCTCCTGCTGCGTCTAATTGGCCTGGTTCTCCGGGTTTACCTCGTTTATCTCCCGCCAGAGCTCAGGGACAGTCGCCCGCCGGCCATTCTTTGCAAAGTCCCGACCATAAGAGTGGGTATGGCCATACTTCTAGAGTGCTTCCACAAAATCTTGGGCCGGAGCAGTTCCGACCATTATCACGCACGAAGCATTGAACGTTTTGTGTACGCCGACCGTCCATCCTCAGGGGCTTCCCGCGCCCAAACAGTGCCCTTTGGAAAGGTTCTTGGGTTGTGTTTATATGAGAAGGAATCTTCAAAGATTTGTCCAGACCGAAGAGAATCTGATTGCATTGACCTGTTCCGAGCCCGGCGTTGTAAACTTCAAAGTGGAAACGCTGCAGTGTCGTGCTTTTATAAACATGCAACATTTTCAGTCGTTACATTTGAAAATATCTTGTATTCCAGAACAAAAGGACCCTTGGAATGTCGAAGAGTTGAGCATTTTGGAAAAGTTTTTGAAACTAAGGGGTTCCTTGATAAGCAGTCATTACTGTTTATAGACACTGCTGACATGTTAGCTCGAGTTGCTCGTGAAACTGTGGTTTCTGCACGATTACCTAATTTTCATATACCGTCGGCAGTCGAAGTACTTACTACTGGCACCTTTTCGCGATTGCCGGCTTGTATTCGTGAACGTATTGTTCCTCCAGATAAAATTACCCCAGCCGAAAAACGCGAAACGTTGCTCCAACTCAATCGAGTCATTCAACACAGATTGGTCTGTAGTAATTTAATCAGTGAAATGAGTTGCAAGAAAGTGGCCAATGGCCGAGTGACGTTTCGAGTGGAAAATGAGTTTCAAGTATCGTTGACGTTGATGGGAGATAATCCAAATATACCTTGGAGACTGTTGGATATTGAGATATTGGTCGAAGACAAGGAAACCGGCGAAGGGAAACCGTTAGTGCATCCACGTCAAGTTCAGTTCATTCACCAAGTTGTCCAAGCGAGATTGTTAGAATGTTGTAGTACAGGGAGTGAGCCATTGACCCAAGTGTATATGGTGTTGCATTATTTTTGTCAGTCTTTGCAGTTAGAAGTTCTGTTTTCACAAACCAGAGCTTTGTATAAGGATAGACTCGAAGGACATATACACATAACAGAATATACGGCCGGCAAGTGTTTAGTAGTCTCGTATTGGAGAGAACTTTCACGTAGCGTGTCTGAACAATTTGGGTATTCTTTGACGATATATGTTGATGATAAAGAGCCAAATAAACCACTAGGTATTCTACATTCGCCGTCGCTTGGCACAAAAGATGCAGAGATAACAGAAAAATCAATTGGTACAGATTCATTGTCAATGGAAAGATTATTGGTACACACAATTCATGTACGCACAAAATTCGCCTTTCTGAACTTAAAGTAGAATTAGAAAATCTGTTGAAGGATGTAGAATGTACTTTACAAGGGTCGCCTGCTATCTTATCGGTTGCAATACTTAACCCGTGTTTACGTGCTGAACAGTTATTGATAACAGTGGACACTCATACAGGCATGCTTCAATGTCATGTTCCCGAATTCAATCCTCCGAGTATGATTGCATTACAACAAGCACTAAACAACGAACACAATAAAGTACCTTTGCTTATAAGTGATTTAAGATTTTGGATTACTCAACGTAGGTGTGAGACGACTCTACAACATCTTCCCGGAACGGCATATGAAAGACTGCCAATACTACATCATACAGATCACCCTGTTACGAAAATAAGTCGCCACCGGATGTATATAAAACTGCATAAAATCTCGAATATGATATTGATTGTAGAATTTGCTGAAAATGAGAAATCTCCTTGTAGAATTGAGTATAAATTCTACTTGGCCAATGTGAAAAAGTCTTCGATTGAAGACAATCCTAATGACGAGTCTATCGAGGTAGACATACCAAAAATGTATTTGAAGGTTTTGACTTTGTTGACAATTGAAAAGTTTGTAGCTACACACGGTCCGTTCACTTCTGTTATCGAGGAAGATCATGAAAAAACCGATCTAAACAGCCGTAAGAGAGTCATTGTACGTCCAGATAAGCCTAGAAAACAACTCAAACACCCGGCTTACTTCATACCAGAACTTGCACACATCGTTGCTTTGTGTGACGAACGTTTGCCGTTTACGGTATTGGCTCAAGAGTTGACCAAATGCGGCATTAGTAATCAAGGCGTTCAGGTGGAAGCAAACGCCACGACTTTTGTTTTAAAAATTTTATCGTTACCACCTCCATCTGGCATTGAAGTGACAAATCCAAAATGGATATCGTTATGTAAACGCGTGTTATCCATATCTATACGTGTATATGGCAAAGGCACGACCCGATGTTGGACGACTGAATATGTATTTTACGGAAGTCCTTTACCGAGTAGACACAGCCGAGAACAAGGAGCTCGTCGACCAGTTTATATTAATTATGACGTTAGCGTTGCGAAAACATGTCAAAAACGGTTGAAACAATTTTAAACGACTGGTCCCAGATTGTACATCTATATTTTTTAGTGGAAGATCTGTCACCTTATTTGCAATCCGAGAAGAACAACTTGGCATCGATGATAAGCATTAAGAGCTACAATTATCTAAAACTTATAATTGGGTATGGTACGCATAGACGTTCAACAGCCACTATTCAGTGGAATTCGGCCAGTAACAAATTTAACATAACATTTGGTTCTCTCAATAGCAGCATCAACCCACATAACTTGATCAAAGAGCAATTCGAAGGTTATTTAAATAATAATAAGAAATTATCGTTACTCATACACGAAATGCTTGACACGCTGAACCCTCTCGGCGCAATTTGTAAGTTACCGTCCATACCACAACTTTGTGTATTACAAGTGAGGCCACAGGTGCCAGTCATCACGTTCGGAGTAGTGGCCAATTCGACAAATTTGCTTAAAGTTATTTATGAAGGACAGTATTGCCTAGAGATAATGTTGCGATGGGGAAATTTGGTGAGCATCAGAGATGGAGCTTACAGTAGGTATGATAGGACGTCTGTAATTTCAGAATACACACCCACGCCGGGATTGAAAGCGTTTTTGTCTAAATACGTAGACGAGACGAATGTGTTTAGACGACGATCTCAATCCGAAGATGATAATCCTCCTTCGCCCATCACTATGGATAATGTCGAAGGGAACTTTTTGAGTGGTTCGTCACACAGAGGACCTCAGTCTCCAGCACAAGGTTTACGGTTCCATTCCACTGGCAACACGACACCAGGAAGTAATCCACATACCCCAGCAAGTCCGCATCCTGCAGTCGGGGTGCCTAACATGTCTCAAAACCCTCAGCAGCAGTTTAACAACAGTCCAGTGACGTCGTTTAACTTAGCGTCACCACCATCGTTGCCGTCGGCCATCAATCCTTCGCCTTCAATGTTACCACACCCTTCGCCTGGTTCGAGCTTGTTGGCCAGTTCACCTTCCAATCCTTTACATGTACCGAGCCCAGCTGGAATGTTACCGAACTCATCGCCCGGTCCAGGCTCAGGGTTCGGATTGAGCTCTAGTACTCATCCGCCCGAAGTAAGTCCGTTCCAGTCCCAAAGTATGACATCTCCTGCTGCGTCTAATTGGCCTGGTTCTCCGGGTTTACCTCGTTTATCTCCCGCCAGAGCTCAGGGACAGTCGCCCGCCGGCCATTCTTTGCAAAGTCCCGACCATAAGAGTGGGTATGGCCATACTTCTAGAGTGCTTCCACAAAAATCTTGGGCCGGAGCAGTTCCGACCATTATCACGCACGAAGCATTGAACGTTTTGTGTACGCCGACCGTCCATCCTCAGGGGCTTCCCGCGCCCAAACAGTGCCCTTTGGAAAGGTTCTTGGGTTGTGTTTATATGAGAAGGAATCTTCAAAGATTTGTCCAGACCGAAGAGAATCTGATTGCATTGACCTGTTCCGAGCCCGGCGTTGTAAACTTCAAAGTGGAAACGCTGCAGTGTCGTGCTTTTATAAACATGCAACATTTTCAGTCGTTACATTTGAAAATATCTTGTATTCCAGAACAAAAGGACCCTTGGAATGTCGAAGAGTTGAGCATTTTGGAAAAGTTTTTTGAAACTAAAGTAGCCATACCACCGTGCAAGCCAAACACGTTACTCGGCTTTACTAGGATGTTGAACTGTCCGTACACAGTGCTCAAGGACTTCATACAAATAATCAAACTGGAAATGATTCCTGGACTTATTCAACAGCAGCAGATGAAGTGGACAGTTCAGTGGTGTCTGAGAATACCGCCGTCGGCCACGCCGATTGTGCCCGTTGGCAAAGAGGCCCTTTTGATTTGCAGAAATAAAATTTTATTCTTTTTGCAAATCACCAGAATTGGAATCGCGTACAATAGCAACGAAGTACCTTCGTTGGTTCTTCCGCTCGTCTACGACACTGCTACTAATCTTACACAGTTGGCTGAAAAAAGAGACGCCGGTCCAGCGTCGGCGATATCCGCCGCCAGTTCCCATATGAAACGGTTTGCCGAATTCGCACTCAACCACAACGAGTGTTCTATATTTCCGGCTATTCGAGATTTAATGTCAAACTTTGTGCTGCCATCGGAACCGCAACCGCAGATGTCTCCTGCGTCCATGAACATGCACCCGCAAATGACTCCTGGCGGCCCAGTCCCTTCGCCGCTAATGGGACAGCATATGATGAATCAGAATCCAGGTATGGTCGGCCCAAATCCTAACATGGTCGGTCCGAATCCTAACATGGTCGGCCCGAATCCTAACATGGTCGGTCCGAATCCCAACATGGTTGGACCAAACCCGAATATGGTTGGACCAAATCCCAGTATGGTCGGACCAAACCCCAATATGGTGGGACCAAACCCTAATATGGTGGGACCAAATCCCAATATGGTAGGACAGAATCCTAATATGGTCGGTCCCGGATGTAACAACTATGGCGGTGTACCAATGTCGGCTATGGGACCGCAGCACGGCATGATGCCCAACCATCAGTGACATAAAACCTATTATTCAACGTAGATGAGCAAAAATACGTGTTTGTAAGTGAAAGTCTTATTGTGTTTCTGTTTGTAAAAATAAAAATAATTAATTTAGTTCAGTGTTGACGATAAGTGATCATGATGTGTGTGTATTATGTATTTCTGTTCTATTATTTCTTTGATAAATTAATTCGCATCTAAGTAAATTTTTTGAAATTTTAAACAAAAATTCTAATTGTGTATTTGTATTTATATAAAGGTAATGTTTATCGATCTATGTATATTAATAATAATTATAATATATTATTTCAGCATTGACGTTTAGTTAGTATTGTACACAGCTTTATCATTGTATGACTTGTATTTTTATGTATTGTTTACTTGTTAGTATTAATAATTATAATTTTTGATTATATGTTAACGTCATATTGAATATGATGTGATATCGGTTCCTTGTCAAAATTATAGTAAATTTATCAATATTAATTTTTTTTTTTTTGTGTGTGTTTCTAGTAAACTATTTTATTGATTATTATAGAAATATTATGTCGTTTGTGTCATATTGAACACTCGGTTAAAAAAAAAAAAAAATTTTTGTGCATATTGTACAGTACCTGTTATAAAGAACTTGCTAATTTTGTTTTTATTTTTTAAATATTTATTATAGGAAAATAATGATAAAAAGAAGAAAAAATTTGTTTATTAGTAATTTTAAGTGTAAACGAAATAAATTCTGTTAAAATGACAATATTATTGTATTCAATGTCAACTTATTGAATAGTCGTAAATTACAGAATGTACAAAATTTAATAAAGGAGTAAGGATAAATATGTTTATGTTATAGTTTTTATTCGTTATTTGTCAAGGTAGTTCCACAATATCCTTTGAAAATAATAATATTGGCACGTAACCGGGGCGGTGGTAAGCTTCTGGGTGTTGCGAATGCTATTTTTCGGCCACAAATCGAATAATGACATATAGCAAAGCTTTGTTCAACTATATATGTATTATGTATACACTATACATACTTATGCCATACGTGAACGATTCAGTAAAAATCGAAACACAACATTACGATAATATAAAATGCCTTTTATAAAAAGTTTCGATTTACCGTTAATAAAATGTACTTTATTAATTATATAATATAACGATATTGAAATTTGTTTTAAAAAATAATATATATATATGTTCTCTGTGTGTGTGTGTACATTTTACACTAAAAAAAAAAATGCGTCTCGTTATATTAAACCAAAGTTAATTATTTTGCGTACGCTTTACAAAAAAAAAAAATTATAAACGCGTTCGTAATAAAATGTGTTTGAAAAATAGTATTTCATATAAACATTTTGTTAAATTAATATTTTTACGATTTTTTTGTAATATTTAAAAATTGGTTTATATATAAAATATATTTTTATTTTCGTGTCCACAAAATGTTTTTAATGTATGTTAAAAAAAATATAAATGATAGTTTAATTTTTTTTTTTTCGAACGTTATAAGTATACAATATAATATTTAATACTGTCGTCGACAAAATTTTTAAATTTCAATCGTATATACGTGAATTTTTTTTTTTTAAATTTTTTTATTAATTTATCGCGCAACGTATATTTCAGCGTATCTTCCGTTATTTATAATCATTTTTTATCTATATATAAATTTACAGGTGAAAATAATCATTTCAGCTGCGCAGTATGTACCTATACGCGTATATATATATAAAAAGCGGTTCGCGAGGACGAAACGAAAAATGAAGAAAAAAAAAACAACGTCGTCATCGTCGCGCGTATAAAACCACAATACGTCCTATTGTCGTTTCGCACTCCTGCAGAATCCAATTGCGCATCTTCGGCGCACTCGAGTTTCGCCGTATATAATAGCACCTAAAAAATATAATGTGCCCGCCGCTCGCGGGATTTATTAAATGTATAAAAATTTACATTTCAATCGCTGCAGTACAATATATAATAATATATAAATATAGGAAACGTCGATATTATTAATATTGCGCGGGGAGAGTGACGAAATTTTCAATAGAACGCTTTTTTTTTTTTTTTTTTTTTAAACTAAAAGCGTCATATATATTTTTATTTTTATTTTTTTTGTTATTGCCACGCGAATAAATACACGCGATATTATTCGGCCAGAGTGTATATAATGTAGTCCCGCGTGACCCACCGTCAAAACTTTCACCGCTTAATATATATACATATGTACACAGTAAACCTATATATGTAATAAATAAATAATATCGTTTTCGAAAAATTATTTTTTATGTAGGTATATATGCAACACGTGTAGGTTAGGTTAGGTTAACCTTGCAACAAAACGGTAGACCTTAAGATCGTTAAATATCCTAATAGATTTATAGAAATTTTACAATTTTATTACGCGATTTAAATTGATATTTTTTTTTTTAACAATTATTATTAATTATGTGTGTTTAATATAATATAGAAAGCGTATTTAAAAAAAAATAGTAGGTACGATTGTTTTATTTAAAATATTATATTAAAAAAAAACACAGGTAAATTCGTCGTTTTTTTGCATGTATATGTATAAAAGTAATTATAAATTCCAATATAGTGATGTTTCATCTCTTGTACTCGAACTGGTTTTTTTTAATTTGAAAATTATAAATTCGTTCATGTTCATTACACGTATATATAGTTATATATAACTTTATAAAGCGTATCACTTATCGCCACAAAAAAAAAAAAATTACCACGATATTATATATAAAATACACTTGAAACTGCAGTGCGGTTATACGCGCGGTGACGTATATAGTATATACTTTCAATTTCTTTCTAGGGAGGATTTAAGATAAAACGCGTGTAGAACTATTGTTCCATATTATAATTATAATAAACGATTTATTTATACGTAATGTAATGAATTAAAAAGTATTTTTTTTATTAATAAATTAAAACAAATGTGTATAGTAATAAATTATAATACTCGTCGAGAGTATAATAGAACTTCGGTCATTTCCATATATTTATTGGAGACTTCGATGAAAACTTTATCAGGTTTTATTATTTCGTAACCAAACCGCATAGTACAATGTTATTTCCCCTTTCGCAATATATAATTAATAACCAGTTTTAAATTAATTTGTGTTTTATTTAATCAAAACAGAATAAACATACTGACTAGGTATATGTTGCGTGATGCAGAATTCCTCGACAGTAAGTCTTTCCTGCAATTGCAATTTGTATAGATCTTCACTATACACTCTTTTTTTAAAATATCTATAAAATCGTCATCGTTCATCAGTTTTCTATTTAAACACAGTAAATCGTGTTAAATATTGCAGTCAAATGCAAAATAATATTCTAAATTAACCGTTTGGTCCTGGAGGAGGAAGGATCCTTATAAGCCATTGCGTTTGGTTATATACGTGTATATATTTTCTAATAAATAAATATACGTGCAATTTTATCGAGGTATACTAATAAACAATATTTTCTTATTGAATTTTTTTTTTATATATATTTTAAATAATTAAAAATTTTTTAAATTAAATATCAAATGTTCTTGTCATAAAATGTTGAAATTTCATTTTATATTGATTGTACATAACTGAAATTATTAATATTATAACGAAATTGTATTTTATAATAAAAACAATGCGCAATTAGCGTATAGAATAAATATATTGTTAATGTTTCTTTCGAAACATCAGAAAAAATTGTAACCTAACCTAACCTAACCTGCACTGGTTTTATATTATATTATAAAAATATTATTATATTTAATAAATGATTAAATCGATATAATATATTGTATATAATACGCGCGTATGTATATTAAACAGTACGCGTATTAGGTTTTAATTTTTTTATTTTTCGTAGAGCGGAAAAGAAGAATAAAAACGCGGCTCGAAATAATCATTGAATTCAATAATTATTAGTGGAGAGGGGAAAAAATGTATAGGTATTATGCAATTATATATATATAAATCTTCATATATAAGTATAGGTACACTGAATGCGTATATATATATATATAGTTTGTAAAATAACAATATTATAACAACGGATAACAAAACGGGATTAAAAAATAATATAAATAGACGGAGTCGAGCAGAAGAGATTATTATCACGAAAAAAAAAAAAGAAAATATTTGCTGAATAAAAATTTCTCCGTCCGATACGGACACGAAACATAATAATAATAATAATAATAATAATAAGGGGGATATATATATATATATATATATATATATTTTTATCGCTGAAACCGTGTTTTTCATTAGGTTTTCATTATAAACTGCTCTCGTTACTAAATTAAAATGTATTTTTCTTTTTTTTTTTAAATTACAGTTCTGAAGTGACATAATATTATATATACGCATATATATACAAAGACGTTTTATTTCGATGTTTTTTTTTTTATTCGCCGGCCCGAATCGACATCACACGGGGCAATATTGCAGTCGACAAAAAAAAAAAATAATAATACAAAAATTACGCGCAGGTGAGACGTATATAATTAATACATAAAATAAAAATAAAATACTTAGCGTAGATTTTGCAGATACCTGTAGAAGATAATATGCAATTATTAATAGCAGACGCGCAGGGGCGGGTTGAACGGTCTGGAAAATAGGAGTTTTCCAGATGCACTGAAAAAAATTTTCTGTTAGAGGAACCAAAATTTAGTAATAATAACCGTGATTTCCTGTTGGCTCAGTGACAGCAATATGTTTCGTAATGTATACTTACTAATTTTTGTAAGTCATGATTTGTTATACAAACAAAATATTTCGTAATTACCAAGTTATGCATTTCAGCTTTAGCTACAAAACGTTTGTATTGTTTGTATTTATTACTGATTATAGTTTGCGGAACGTATGGAAAGATTAGTTGGAAATATAGAGATAATTTTAGGCACATCAAATTACATTGTTAGTATAACTGAACAGTTTGGTAAAGTCTCATTACTTTATTGTTACGTTTACCTCGAGTTTCGCCGTATATAATAGCACCTAAAAAATATAATGTGCCCGCCGCTCGCGGGATTTATTAAATGTATAAAAATTTACATTTCAATCGCTGCAGTACAATATATAATAATATATAAATATAGGAAACGTCGATATTATTAATATTGCGCGGGGAGAGTGACGAAATTTTCAATAGAACGCTTTTTTTTTCGATTTTTTTTTTTTTAAACTAAAAGCGTCATATATATTTTTATTTTTATTTTTTTTGTTATTGCCACGCGAATAAATACACGCGATATTATTCGGCCAGAGTGTATATAATGTAGTCCCGCGTGACCCACCGTCAAAACTTTCACCGCTTAATATATATACATATGTACACAGTAAACCTATATATGTAATAAATAAATAATATCGTTTTTCGAAAAAATTATTTTTTTATGTAGGTATATATGCAACACGTGTAGGTTAGGTTAGGTTAACCTTGCAACAAAACGGTAGACCTTAAGATCGTTAAATATCCTAATAGATTTATAGAAATTTTACAATTTTATTACGCGATTTAAATTGGATTTTTTTTTTTTTTTTAACAATTATTATTAATTATGTGCGTTTAATATAATATAGAAAGCGTATTTAAAAAAAAAATAGTAGGTACGATTGTTTTATTTAAAATATTATATTAAAAAAAAAAACACAGGTAAATTCGTCGTTTGTTTGCATGTGTACAAAAGTATATAGAATTTTTTTTCATCTCTTGTACTCGAACTGGTTTTTTTTTTTAATTTGAAAATTATAAATTCGTTCATGTTCATTACACGTATATATAGTTATATATAACTTTATAAAGCGTATCACTTATCGCCACAAAAAAAAAAAAATTACCACGATATTATATATAAAATACACTTGGAAACTGCAGTGCGGTTATACGCGCGGTGACGTATATAGTATATACTTTCAATTTCTTTCTAGGGAGGATTTAAGATAAAACGCGTGTAGAAACTATTGTCTCCATATAATATAGTCCATTATAATAAACGATTTATTTATACGTAATGTAATGAATTAAAAAAGTATTTTTTTTTTATTAATAAATTAAAACAAATGTGTATAGTAATAAATTATAATACTCGTCGAGAGTATAATAGAACTTCGGTCATTTCCATATATTTATTGGAGACTTCGATGAAAACTTTATCAGGTTTTATTATTTCGTAACCAAACCGCATAGTACAATGTTATTTCCCCTTTCGCAATATATAATTAATAACCAGTTTTAAATTAATTTGTGTTTTATTTAATCAAAACGGAATAAACACACTGACTAGGTATATGTTGCGTGATGCAGAATTCCTCGACAGTAAATCTTACCTATAATTGCAATTTGTGTAGATCTTCACTATACACTCTTTTTTAAAATATCTATAAAATCGTCATCGTTCATCAGTTTTCTATTTAAACACAGTAAATCGTGTTAAATATTGCAGTCAAATGCAAAATAATATTCTAAATTAACCGTTTGGTCCTGGAGGAGGAAGGATCCTTATAAGCCATTGCGTTTGGTTATATACGTGTATATATTTTCTAATAAATAAATATACGTGCAATTTTATCGAGGTATACTAATAAACAATATTTTCTTATTGAATTTTTTTTTTTTATATATATATTATAAATAATTTAAATTTTTTAAATTAAATATCAAATGTTCTTGTCATTTAAAATGTTGAAGTTTCATTTCGTTTATTGATTGTGCACATACGGAACTGAAATTATTAATATTATAACGAATTTATTGTATTTTATAATAAAAAACAATGCGCAATCATAGCGTATAGAATAAATATATTGTTAATGTTTCTTTCGAAACATCAGAAAAAAATCGTAACCTAACCTAACCTAACCTGCACTGGTTTTATATTATATTATAAAAATATTATTATATTTAATAAATGATTAAATCGATATAATATATTGTATATAATACGCGTATGATGTATATTAAACAGTACGCGTATTAGGTTTTAATTTTTTTATTTTTCGTAGCGCGGAAAAGAAGAATAAAAACGCGGCTCGAAATAATCATTGAATTCAATAATTATTAGTGGAGAGGGGAAAAAATGTATAGGTATTATGCAATTATATATATATAAATCTTCATATATAAGTATAGGTACACTGAATGCATATATATATATATATATATATATATATATATATATATATATATAGTTTGTAAAATAACAATATTATAACAACGGATAACAAAACGGGATTAAAAAATAATATAAATAGACGGAGTCGAGCAGAAGAGATTATTATCACGAAAAAAAAAAAGAAAATATTTGCTGAATAAAAATTTCTCCGTCCGATACGGACACGAAACATAATAATAATAATAATAATAATAATAATAATAATAATAAGCGGGGGATAATATAATATTATATATATGTTTTTTATCGCTCCCAGACCGTGTTTTTCATTAGGTTTTTCATTATAAACTGCTCTCGTTACTAAATTAAAATGTATTTTTTTTTTTTTTTTAAATTACAGTTCTGAAGTGACATAATATTATATATACGTATATATATACAAAGACGTTTTATTTCGATGTTTTTTTTTTTATTCGCGGGTCCGAATCGACATCACACGGGGCGATATTGCAGTCGACAAAAAAAAAATAATAATACAAAAATTACGCGCAGATGAGACGTATATAATTAATACATAAAATAAAAATAAAATACTTAGCGTAGATTTTGCAGATACCTGTAGAAGATAATATGCAATTATTAATAGCAGACGCGCAGGGGCGGGTTGAACGGTCTGGAAAATAGGAGTTTTCCAGATGGCCTGGAATCTGGATCATATTTATGTCATGGTGTTAAACATTTTTTTTTCAAACCAACTCGTTTTGTTTTTATATTTAATACCAATACAGATATTTAAAGGATTTAACAATTATTTTGTTTTAAAAAACTAATGAAAATAATTTTTTTTCATATATGGAATTGTTATTATAGAGAAAGAAAAAAACGGAGAAAATTATTTTTTGTTAAGTATATAGATGTAGTATGGCCTGGATTTAGTTCCCTGCACTCCGCCCCTGAAAGCAGAGTTCGTATACGTAATTTCTTATAAACTTCAGAATATTATATTAAAATACGCTCGAGAACTTGTGATTGTTTTATACTATACACTATAAACCCAAAATCACAAAATATTAATACACTTTTATTGCGTATATATGTGTATTTCGACCACTGCTATACGTTATCTCGTCTTCAGCGCGAACCGACTACTACTGACCGTTACGCACTATACACACCCGTATTTATACAGTTTATATCTCCGATGACGTCATCACGGATCGGCCGCGTCGATTGGTCGTGAATCGACGACCACGCCCATCGCTAGTCTACGCTGCCGCCATCTGCAGGTATGTACGTTAAACTATTAATTTTAATAAAGAATTTTGTAACGGACTCGAGTCCCTGCAGTTTAACAAGTTATTTTTATTTTTTGACATTTCTATTGCTATTCACTTGTGTTTATTTCTTTATAATTATTGACATTTTTTTTTTTAAAGTTTTGCCTATTTAATATTTACGGTCGCTGGTATTCAATTAATGCTCCGCTATACTATATGCAGGAGATTTTTCGTTTTGTTGTTTTTCAATATTTCTCCGCAAACTTTCTTTGAACCTGTATAATATCTAATATATTTCTTTTTGTTTGGCCTATATACATAATAATTATAGCATTTATCACATTATTCTCACGTCGAATTTTGTAAATTCAAAATATGTGTATAGAAACGTATTATACGTCATTTTTTTTTTTAATTAAACACATTAATATAGCTGTGAAATACAACT
Source organism: Slavum lentiscoides (assembly GCA_032441835.1). Classification (NCBI taxonomy): domain Eukaryota; kingdom Metazoa; phylum Arthropoda; class Insecta; order Hemiptera; family Aphididae; genus Slavum; species Slavum lentiscoides. The sequence continues at coordinate 4,634,673 of CM063717.1, read as the reverse complement.
TCACGTGTAATACGCGCGCAATCGCCTATTATACGTTTTTTTTTATAATCCGTATACATATTATCTCTGCAGAATTGAAAATGACTGAAAGACACGCAAGGTATAAAATGGCGATTTTAAAATTTCATTTTGTGAGGCGTAAAAAAGCTGTCTGTTTACACTGTCTTAGATGAGCTACGAAAAGAGCAGAAACCGAATGTCGAAGCTACTCGCGGTATTATTAAAAAAGATATATACGAGCTCCTCCAAGAGTCACGTCAAACTAATTCGAAGCAACAGCGTGAACCGCGAATAGATTATAAACAGCTTTTCTTAAAAAAAAAAAAAAATAAAATAAAAATCTTTTAAATATGTCTTCGGGGTATATTATATTAATCGCGTTCTTTCCATATATTGTTTTCTTCGTCATTTATAATTAATTTTTATAGTTTTTTTTTTTTAATTATTTATACAATTAAAATTATTCGACGAATTATTATTATCATATTATAGGAAATAAATGTTATAATCGGCTGCTGTTATTTACATATAAATTATCCGTGTCTGTAAATATTATTATCATAATGGCGTTGTCTGTCGCTTTATTCCACCCCCCGTTTTTTTTTATTCATTTAAGGATTATTATTTGTATTTATAGAACATTTTCAAAATTATTTATACCCATCACTCGCGTTACACGCGCGCCTTTTGATTTTCGAATGGAAATTTATATATATTTTTTCGTTTACGGTATATATGTATAATGTTATCCCAGTGTAAAACTAAAACAAATAAAAATACTTTTTCGATTTTTCATTCCTTTTTAATATCCCGTCTAAATATTACGCACCATCATGCACCCGAGAATGAAACGGTTCTGCAGCGCGTATATTATATAAAGTAATTTTTCGAGAACACGCACTATTTTTTTATTAATTTATATATATATATATATATATATATATATATAATAAAATCGCGCATTTTTCAAGCTTTCACATATATATATATATATATATATTATGTTATAAATAATAACTAATAAACAAATTCTGACTTTATTGTTATTATTAAAAATACGAAAATTTTCTTTGTGTCGTGAAAAGTAAAAACATATTTTTTTGTTCCACATATAATACGCGTCACAGTGCTCTTTAAAAATAAAACTTTGTCGGAACGGAAAAAATCCGTATTATAATACATTTTTTACAAACAGGAAATAAATTTATGAAAACAGTACTAATGATTATTATTATTACTTCATTTTTTTTTTTGCCCGAGTTTCTCTGAGACGCGACGTTTATATTATACTGATAATGCTTAAATATTCATTGAACTCTTTATATATAAAAACTGCGCGTATTCAATGCGTGCGGATGATTTTTGAATCGTATATGCGATTGAATATGGCAAACAATTTTTTTAATTTTATTATGTTTTTTTCAATTAAAAAAAAATTCGTAAATTAATAAAAATTCAAATATATACCTATAACGATATATTTTAATCGTCGTAATAGTTGTTCGTTAAATGGCGCCCAAACTATATATATACTCCGCGAGCTCTGTAGCAATTGCTATAAATCACTTTTTCAATTTTGATTTTGTGTTTTGAGGTAGGAGTTGGAGAATATTTCGGTGAAAAAAATTTTGAGGTGAGTGCAGGTGGTGGTGGTGTTGGTGGTGGTACATTTGAATATTTCAAACTCTGCTACAACATTAAAATATAATTTGGACGCCATACTGCGTATACGTTATTAATTTTCGGTTTTCAAACGGAACGAGAGATTATTTTAATATTACAATGATATATATTTTTTCTATAATTCTCAAATGTTAAGGCATAATTGTTTTTTTTTTTTTTTGTAATTATAAGCTTAAAAACTATCTTTTTGTAATACATTCGAATACATATAACTATTAAAAAAAAATTCGCAATTTGTCCGTATATACTTTACAATTGCAAGTCATCCACGACAGTATTATGAAATAAATAGGAAATTTTTTTCAACGGCCATTGAATGAAATTTCCATCATATAATATATAAATACGATTCGAACTGGGTCTCCAAACGCACCCAAAATACTCCTTCCGCGGCCCTTTGCAGATCGCGCCACTGCAGTATACCCGCGGTTAGATATATAATTATATTAATTTGTGTACATAAACGAAATATAATGATAGAAATATTATTCGTATATAACCCCATCCCCGTCTATATTAAACGCGTTTTTTTCATTCAGACGAAAAATATTTGTATTTATATATATATATATATATATATGCGGGGTGCGCGGTCGTGTAACATAATAATAATAATTAAAAAATACATTTTAATTTGTACAGAGAGACCGCGGGAAATTGGTATAAATATATATATATATATAGGTATAAATGTATAATGAAGAAAAATATTCATTAAAATATTCTGGACTCCGATATAAAATATTATATAAATCGATTTTAAATTAAAAACAGAAATTCGTCAAGAATAAAGTGTCTTTTTTAATTTGCGTAAAAAACGTATACTCTCGTCTAATAATAATAATTATAATAATAATAATAACGAAAACGGGTTGGTATAATATATATTATACTATATGTACGATTATACTATATACTGAAGAAGACTATGGGTACTGCGACGCGCATAATCGTACGCGCTTTATTTGCTTGTAAATAAAAAAAAAACACTGTTAATGATGCTCGAGGAAGGGGTTTTTGACCTCCTCCCCTTTTTTTTTTTTGGAAGTCACACGACCTCTATTGCAGGTTATGTAGAAAGAATAAAACAGACACCGTCGTCACACGCGTATAAATGTTATAATAGTTGTATTTTATTCATTCATTTATATGTGTCAGGCTCTAAATAAATTATAATAAATAACGAAATACGCGTATAGTAAAAACGAAAACGAAAAAAATTTAATTAATTAATAAAAATGATAGGCGAAAGAAATATAATAAAAACTATAAATCAATACTCTGTAAATACACAATGAATTCGTATATATAAGAGTATATTAAAAAATATACGCGCAATCAAGTCAAAAAGAGTATTATGAAATATAAAGAAATATTATATAGGACTTGTACGCAATTTTTAACATTTTTTTTTATTTATATATACACAAAATTAATAAAATTTTACATAAAAAAAAAAATAAAAACAAAAATCGGTTATTTTAGTCATAAATGTCTAATTATTATATAATCGCGCGAACTCTTTCTCCGCGTTGCAGACATTTTTTTTTTTTACCTATAATGTCAGTTTACATTTTGTGCCGTTTGTCTATAAATATATTATATTATACAATATCTATCATATATATTGACAAAATAAAAATTTTCGTTTCGAGTTCGAGACTATATAAATCTACCGGAGGAAATACAAAAGTGTTTTCAAAAGCGGCAAGACCGCCGCCGTCGGAATCACTATATAGGTATATATACTGAAACCAAAGGATTGCTTTGAAGGCGTTCAAATAGTCTATGATACTCTTATAGGTGATTTTTACAGTTTTTTTTGTCTATTTTTTTAACACGTCTCGTCTGTGCGTATATATATATATATATATATATATATGTACAAAATAAAATAATATATAAACGATAACAAACAGTATTATTTGTGGTATATATTTGTATATTTGACTTATATTCGATTACGCGTTATTCGGTCTATTTCTGCGAAGGCGACGAATTCACGAAGGATGTTAAATCCCTTTATATATTGTTAACAGACGAGATCAAGACATACGAAAAAAAACCGATTATATACGTGTAAAAAAAAAAAAAATTTCGAAGATTGTTCAACACTATATACACCTATATTATATACAGCGGGCGTAATTATGTATATAAATAATACTGCAGTTATATACGCTATTATATAAATTGTATAATGTATTATCAAAACGATGGTGATCAACAATAGGGCGTATAAGTGTAATTGAATTTTAAACGATGTTAATTTTGAATTTTTATTGAAACGCTTGTAAAATCGGTGGTAGATGACAGAAAAAAAAAAAAAAAGAGAAAATAAAGCCGTTTGGTAGATATACGTGTACCTATATACATATATATAGAACGTATATTATAATAAATTGAACAGCGTGGAAATTAAACGAATAAAAAAAAAAAAAATCAAATCTCAACGATTGTATTACACTCCTGCGCCCTGTCGTTTTTATAATATTCGTCCGAGACAGTTGTTGAATTTAAATTTATATAACGTGCGAACGTCTAACAACGTCATAATATTATATATATATATGTGTGTGTATTATAATAATATAGTCGCTGCGCGTGACGTCGTCGAACAGTATATTTATATTAAAATATAAAAATTCAGTGTCACACGCGGCACCGTTTCGTCACGAGTAAAATTCTATACCGAGTATTAAATAATAGGTACCTATATAATATATTTTTAGTATAAATAGGGCGGATTTCTTTATATATATATATATTTTTTTTCTTATCGCGAGCCAGCGATTTTTTGCGCCGAGATTTTAAACAAATTCTATTCCGACGAGTCATTATTCTTTATATTAATATTTTTAATATAAAGAATAACTCGTCGTCGTTGTGATTCGGATTTGTGAATATTGATGTCTTTATTCAAAGTAATAAAAATAAATATTATTATCAGTATTGTCAACGACAACAGCTTACACATTTCCGTCCCATTTCCCGAGATTTACCTTCATACCGCCGTATAACAGACGTTTACACATCAATAATAATTTGTTTAATATTTAATATATTTATATGTTTATTATAATAATTATTTTATATTATATTTTCCATATATCGTTTTCGTTTTAAATGTTATTATCGCGTGAACGTATAGGTACATATATTGTATAATTATTATCGTTAATATATTTATACACGTCACTACTATTATTATTATTATATTATAATAATAAATATCATTAATATATTTTAATGATTTAGTATTAATTTAATTATGTATTCTCTATATCTTAAGTTATTGTGATGTATTATTATTTTGTTATCTCTTACGTTGTACGTTAAAAAGGGCCCAGTCCGTATATTTATAATAATTAAATTATTGTATTATCGTTCTTACGCGTCGATTTCAATTATCTGTATCAATAATTATTATAATTTAATTCATACGCTCGCGATAATTTTTCGTTCGTCTTCTGTGTCATCCGTATATATCCGTATATGTACGCTCAGGGGCGGACTGGGAGGCATGCGGCCCAGTATTCCACAATTATAAACGGCCCAAACTCATTTTATACCGACCTATTTATCGATTGATTATATAAATACACTTACTGGTCTTAGATCTTTGAAAAACACAATTTACCTTATTACGATTACAGTAGTGAATAAATGATATCCCTAAAATTTTAATCAGTGCAAAACAAAAAAACGTAATAACATAGGTCCACGAACAAAATAAAACTTATGTTAATATTCAATCTTTTTATTAGAAATAATCAATTACCTATATTATATTGACATATTGAACCGGCCCGGTGTGCTACAGCACACTAGCACACCCTGCAGGCCAGTCCGCCCCTGTATACGCTATTAAAGCAATATAATATAGGTATGTACGTCTCGTCGCGTCGTTCGTCCGCGGCTAAAACCTATTCGGAAATCTTTTATTATATTTTTTTTCTTTCGTTTTAATATCTGCACATTATAATATATAGGTACACTTGAATTTGTTTATTGTTTGTGTAATTATATCACGGCGGTCGGTGATATTAAAATTGAATTTTTCTTTTTTTATACCTTAATTTATTTATTCATATATTAATTCGTACAATAATTACAATCGTTCGAGCGGATTATAATTTTATCGTGCATATAGACCGCGCGTTTTCAATACTGCAGTATAATATATCATCACCATACATTTCATTTATTAAGCCTATACCTACGCATAAAAATGTAAAAACATTTTTTTAAATATCTGCTTTTAGTAGAGAATCGTTTGATCGTTTTTTTTTTTGAAATTAACATAATACGCTGCGTGCGCGAGAATTTCCATAAAAAAAATATTACCTATATCTTAACGTAATAATTTCGAATTAAAATCGTCGGTCGCCGAATGTACACAATATAAATATCGAAAGTCGATATACTATATATACACGCGTATATATATATATATATACGCATAGTTAAAATAAACAAAAATACATTAAAAAATATTTAAAAAAAAAAATATATATATATATATAGAACGACGTAACGTGCAAACAATATATTATATTTATTATTCCTGAACAAACAGGACAAACAATATTATTTATATTTCTCGAAATATTGCCTGGTTCGTAATAATAAAAAAAAATCATATAATATATTATATTATAATATATTCGTAGTATACATATATATAATAATAATAACACGGATAATTTCATTCGTATGAGATCGCGTATATAATATTTTTAAAGACCCGCTGCATATTATAATATTGCGTGTCGAACGATTCGGCACTGCGTCTTAGTCGTCCGCGGTTCATCGCGCAGTTTTATACGGCTAAAAGAGAGTTGTTATTTCTAACCGGTTTTCATAAAACCTGCCGAGGAGGAAAAGAAAAGAAAAAAAAATTATTATATTACGCTGAAACGGAAGATTTCATTTGATTTTTATTAACGAAAATTACGCAAAGTACGTATATATAAATACGCGCCGGGTTTGATCAACTCGATCGCGTCTCGTCGCATCCTCTTCATCCAGCAGTTTCTCCAGTAATTATTATTATTATTATTATTACCTAGACTTTTATGAACATCCCGCGTAATAATAATACGACAGCAGCAGCACATGTATAGTGATTATTATAGCGTGTAAAACTTTTTACCTATTCTCTAAGGGTGTCGTGTGTCGTGTGTGTGTGTCTTTTTTCCCTATATATATATATATATATATAGGATTCGTCGAGTAATATTTAACAATAATAATAATAATAATTACCATTTTCGCGTAATATACGCGTTATAAATTCACAGTTTTGTGCGAAGTATTCGGAGTAAAAAGTATATCCGAGCGCGTATTGTGTTGATGAACAATTTTATTTTTTCAACTCCAATACACCCAGTGGCGTACGCAGGGGGGGCTTAGAGGTTGAAGCCCCCCCTCCCCATTGACCTATTTCATATTACCAATATTACTAATGATTATAGTGGTCGTAAACAGTTTTATTTATTTGATGATGTTGATAAGACTGTATAGTCGCTTGTCGGGGAACCGATGGAACGCGCAGTGATGTACACGTTTTTCATTTCCAATCGTTTAGCACAGAATAGACACAAATAGTGTAACGTCACATTTACGATTGATAACATGAACGGTTTTTGGCTGATTGTTCCGACTCCAAAGTTGAAAAAAATAACACGACGTTTAACGCGATTAACAAAAAAAAAAAAAACAATTTATTACGCAACAAAACTATTTTAATGCTCATCATTTTTTCAATTATTTATGTAATTATATATATTATAGTCAATTATGTCTACTGAATATTTATTTATTTTCAACCCCCCATTGGAAATTTCTGCGTACGCCACTGTATATATATATATATCAGGGGCGTATTTAGAAATTTTTTTTTGGGGGGCTGAGGCATTGCGTAAATGTCATTGTTGAATTATTTCTAAATTCTAATCCAAGACTAAATCTTAAAAATAGGACAAATTACTAAATTCTCAACATTTTAAAAACTACATGGAATTACTACTAGGAATTTATTAAAAATATTACATCCTAGATTCATAGGGCGTAGGAATACATAAAGAAAGTTCCTGAAATTTGGGGGGGGGCTGGAGCCCATCTGCCCCCCATAAATACGCCCCTACGCAAGACCGTAGCTAGCAAAAATTTGGGAGGAGGGGGCTGAGAGTATAAATATGAAATAAAATAAAAACAATAAACTATATTCATATTTCATAGTAATAACTATATATAAAATAATAAACTAAATTTCGAGGGGAGAGTCTGAACCCTAACACCCCCGGCTACGGCCTTGAGAGTACGTGTATAAATATAACATTAATATTGTGCAATAAACGGCCGTTGCGAACGTCATCCATAATTTTATTTTTCCATTTATTCGACGCGTTTCAATAGACTATATAAATGTGACGAGAAATTTTCGTTTTAAAATATAATAAAACGTTTTTTTTTTTTTTTTACGTTTAACATACAGACGACAATAGTGGCAAAACTAACGTCGTCGCGCGTTCAAATTATAAAAAAAAAAAAAAACAGTAAAGGCTTATATACGCTGCAGTAGAGCTCGCGGATTGTCTTGCCGATTCGAGCGCACTGCGCGCAAGTATAAAAGAACACATTTTATAACATTTCATCGTAAATAAGAGGAATTAAACGACGATTAATCGCTCTTTTCGTTCCTGCAGGCGAACTCGTTTTATGAACACGCAACACTGCTTATGCTACACAATACAGATTGTTTTGCGAGAAGACCAGCTTATATGACTGGTGGAATTCTTTCGCGAGGAAAAGATATAAACACTAGCTATACGCAGTATATAGTACGAGGCGACTGCAATGATGAATACCAGTCGATAATCGTCTCGAATTATTTTCCCCGACACGGTTCGCTATAATATTATATATATAACGACTGCTATACTATTACTTCGAGTAGAACACTACTAAACTGTGTACGGTATTCGCCGTGTATTTTTGTACTGGACGAGATCGTTTTCTTGTATACGCAAAAGCCTTTTTCCCGGGGTAAAAATAAGGAGTGGGTAAAAAAAAAAAGGAAGGAATAGGAAAAATCGGAAATGAAAAACGCTCTTATTTCCGTTGAGGTCTGCAGGGCGCCCACGAATCGAATTTCACATCCAACTATATACTCAAAAATTTATAAGAACAGAAGTACGCGCAATATAAGAAATAAAATATTCACACTGATGTAAAAAAAAAAAAAAAATTGATATTCCAAAGAACATTTCAGAGAAAAAATTTTTTTTTTGACCGGATATAAATAACATTTAAATATATACGCCGGGTATTTGCGTACAAAAAAGTACCTATTTTACGAATGTTTTAAAATTTCTATTCATATTAAACGCAAATATTTGCATTTTATTATAGTATATAATCGAACATCTATTATTTCACGAATTCGAGCGAATTCATAATAATATTATGTTTTATGCCTACTGCAAATCGATTATAGAAATAAATCGATTTTGAAAATCTATTTAAACAACTTTTTCCTCCATCCACTCCAGTACCCAATAATATAATAATAATATATTCATTTTTCGCAGACGCGAATGCCCAAAAGACATATTATTATTGTCATTGGTACTCGGTCATGCGTATATGTATGTATATAAAGAGAGTGACTTGATAAATTGGCATTTGAATTATTTACGGACGCGCGCGAAGAAGGCGAATATTTCGGTATAATATATCGACGTTTGAGACGAGAAGAAAAAAAAAATTCGAATAAATTTCATTTATATAATACTGCAGAGCGTGAAGAAATTCTCGGGGTGTTAAATCACTAGAGAATATTAGATATATTGACGCGTAATCTGAGAACACTGCATGATATACATTTTCGCGAACGGTTAAATCCGCTTTTTTAAACGTAGTTTATATATAATAATTCCCCAGTATATGATCCTGTGCAGTGTCCACGATAATATTAAATAAATTAAACGGACTACGCGATAAACAATAGCTGGTATAGCGAGCCGCGCGGATGCTGTGCAGAATGCTGTTCGCGGTCCGAGTGATGGGATCACTTATATAGTTATATCACTGAACTCAATACATGGAACGCGTATATCAATCAAAATATAAAAATTTGCAGTCATGGATAAAAGTCATGGAGGATACGATGAGATATAATTTTTTCCGTGATATTTATCATGTTCTATTTTATTTACTTTGAGATAACAGGACACAATAAGATGAGCTCATAGTATCGATGTTACCACCAAAATCGGCTATTTTTACATAATGAAGTTGGTAACAAAGACAGAAAAATAGAAACGGAATGCATATAGCGGCTCACCGTAGGGGTCCATATTTCATATACGAGAATTATACAGAATACGCGTTCCATATATATTGAGTTCAGTGCTCTCGGTGTTAATATTAAACGTCACCGGTTCTGATAGAAGTTCGGTATTTGAATTATAAAAAAAAAAAAAGTTTTAAAATTATTGTCAATAGCGTTTAACTAGAGGACAAAAAAAAAACCGTTGTTGATGAACGTTAGTTCGAGTAGAAGAGCACTCGACTGGAAGTCGTTAGATATAATAATTATTTTGCGTTTGAATGCGACTATCGTATTAAAAAAAAAAAAACGATTCTGAACGAAGCTATAATAGTTTATAAATCGCAAATTAATAAATACGGTAAACATATTGATTATAATAATACTAGTCGATTTAGTCGATATACCGTATGTTTGAGGCAGTTGCGGTTTTACGTGATGTTCAAGGGGGGGGAGGGCGAAAATAGAGCCAACCACCTCTGCCCAATGAAATATTCACATCGACGAGTAATAACCAAGAAGAAAGTTCTACTAATGTACTGAGACGAAATGCAGATGTAGAAAAAGGAAGAACAACGTGCACGGAACGTAAACGAAATAACAATAAAACGGGAAAAAGAGAGTAGTCACCAGATAGCGCTACGACACAACATAGAGGGCGTGGCAAGAAGGCGCACATAAATATAGCGGTCAATCTCATACTCTACACACACACACACCGTAGTCAGACGCCAACTATACGTTGTTCACGCATGACCGCCGTGACTACACTGAGCGGTCCGACGGTTTCGTATCGCTATTTATATGCGCCTTTCTGCCACGCCCTCTATATTGTGTCGTAGCGCTATCTGGTGACTATTTTCTTTTCCCGTTTTACTACGGTCGGCTGACGCACTACATCGGTATATGCGGTTGTTTAGTTTGACGCTGACAGAGCGACCGATCGTACGCGCGCACATAATATATATATACTTATCTATGTATGAAATCTTTATTATTTATTTTTTTTATTATATAAACTTATATTATATATATATATATATATATATACTTATACGTAATATTGTATCGTTATTTGAAATATTTCAAAGCGATCGTCGCGACGGAAAAAAAAATTCCGAGCACGAAATTTAGCAGTTTATTATTCTACTCTTCGCGCGTTGTTTATGAAATACAGAATTTACACGCACAAAAAAAAATTCAAAATTCGAAAACCGTGTCAAAGTACCAGTAATTATTCTAAAATTGTTCAATAAATCCGCCTACAACGACAGTATACATATTATATCGAGACAATTTTTTTTTCGTCTTATTTTTTCAACTGCACAGGCTGCAAACGCACATTATTAACGGACATCGTTTTCAAACGTTCGATCGATAAAAATTTACGTTACACAAAATATTGCGCGCCTTTTCGAAATTTCATTAATTAAAATTAAATTATTGTAAATATATTCATAATTTTATGAGTTTTCGATGAGTAAACATATATATATACACTTTTACGGATCATTATCACAATAATAATTATCGTTATTTAAATCCAGAAGAAAAGTCACGTATAATATGTAAACTACAAAGAAACTTCTTACCCCCGCGCTCGAAATGTATATCGGAATAAATACAACGGTTCGCGTTTAATATTCGGTTTGTTCGAATAAACAACACTTGTGTAAATGTTATGATTCGTACAATTTAATTGGAAACATAATAATTATGATAATTCGTTATATTATATACGCGCGGTGTAAATGATGATGAGCGAAGTCAATTTCGTTGCGTCTTCCATCACACCGCCGAAATCTTTACGCCGCGAAATCTGTGTGTTTTTTAATTTTATGAAATCACTCGACAGTACAAATTATTTCGGAAATTCTGGCGAAATAATTTTCGATTAAAAATTAATAACGATAATTGAACGGTAGAAGAAAAAAAAGCAAAACTAATGAGTTTCGAGACGAGAAAATAATTTTAGCAGTCGTTTTTTTTTTGTCTCGCGACTGCTGCGTATGTACTTAGGATCGTATGGAAAACCACGTTAAAATAACCCGTTGATGACCAATTTAGAAATAACAAATACGCGTGTTTATCGACAATATATAATGATTAAAGCAAAGGGGGGTTTTTTTAAAATCTCGGTGAAATCGAAGGGATTTTTCACAATCAATCGTACAAAGTCCCACGTGACGTCAGCTACTTGTCCTTTCGAAATGCGTATATATTCACGACCAACAGGATCGATGATCCGATTGCCGCAATGATTTGGCCGGACATTTAACGAGTTAAAAGTAAAAAAAAAAAAATAGCTAAATTTAATTTAAATTTTTTTTAACTTCACGAGTTAATCGACGCGAAATTTCGAGATAGAGGACTTGATAATGGAAAATCGACGTTACGAGAGCAATTGAACGTTCGAAATTTGCAAGGCTATCAAAAATGTTCTTGTGAATCGTTGTGTCAAACGAACGGGTGTGTATGTCGAAAAAAAGATGTCCTTTGCAGTAACATCAAGACGTCACGAGAATACGACTTGTAAAAATTAATAAAATAGTATAGGTTAATTCTTTTTTTTTTTTAACAATAAAATATATAATTATAAATACCGTGTCTTACACATAACTTTTAAATAACGTTTTTCTAAAGAACCCTGCATCATGACGGGTCTCTGTGCAAAAGGCAGACTGTTTGCGGAAAAAATATCGAATCGTTTTTCATTTTTCGCAGAGAGGATTTTCGCGAATGGTCTATGGCATACGTAAATAGAGTCATTGTAAAAAAAAAAAAAAACTAGCAGTTTGAGTTTATGTATTATAATCTATATATAATATGTATAAGCCCTCCTCTACCGACCGCGAATTAATTTATACAGCGGATTTTTGTTTTTTCAACACGCCTCGAATTATTAGGGTTCACTTATATATAAGAGTCGTTTGTATTTATTACACGCACTGCACCTCCTATAATAATAATGTATATAAATGTACTGCGAATGGTCGGAACGAGAAACAAGAGAGAAAAAGGTCTAATAACACACTATTTTCTATTTAGTTCGAAACCGCGTACACGTTCGAGTAATTAATACAAATGAAAATCTACACGTCGTTATATCTCTATATTGTTCATCCCGTACAAAACATTTTATATAGGCTAGCAAACGGCCAAATTCACTAGAACGACACGATTTGAAAATTTTACTCATTACGGCGTTAAACCGTTTAAAAAGAGGATAAATTGATTTTTTTTTTTTGTTACTAAAACAGAAACCGTTCGAGATTACGTGCTCGAAACGTTTAGTTGAATATATTTTAAAAAAATAAAGATTCGCCGTTCGTTTTTCTGGCACCCGGTCTCTCGCCTGTGGAAAACGTGGAAATCTCGAGGTGAAAACAAAAAAATAAGAAAAATCATTCTGTGCGGTGATGTACTGCAGTGCTGCAGAACGTTCTTTAACGTAATCGCAGTAATTAACTTAAAATTTAATTGTTCTAAGAAAATTCTACGTTTTCAATGAAAATTTAGTGAATTCCGATTAAATTAAAAAAAAAAAAGAATTAAAACCGTTTTTTCTTGAAATTAACTTTTGAAAATCGGCGGCAAATTCATTTCAAATACTATTAGATAGATTTCTAGGAAATTCTGTGTACTCAGTTTTGAAATCCAAATAAAAAAGAAAATGCAACGAGCGTTTTAAACAAATTTTATTTTTCTCGTTCTATTGTAAAAATATATAGGCGAAAAAATAAGGGGGAACGTTATTTTCGGATATGATCGACAAGAACGTCAATTTCTGGGTAAGAAATTAAATTTAAAAATGGCTCGCTATATAGTTCCCGATACGAACTCCTCAAATTCAATTTTCAGTCATTTCAATTGAATTTTATATAGAAGACACATATTGTACAAGTCCGCAATGAAATGCTCTTATACTTGTTTATATAACCACGATTGCAGTGGTCGTAGTCAATGCGATTTTATGATTAATGGTCGTCGTACACTGCAGTAAAATTAACAGTATATTATAGTATATCATCTGTTGTGTCCGTATGTTGTCCAAGGCAACTGTTAATTAAAAATATTACGAGTATTTAATGTTGTAATTCTATAGTTTATGGTCGAAAAAAAAAATTCAATTCTTGCTAAGATTTTTAAGATTTTTGTAGAGAGTTTGTTTCTTTTGGTATACTAATAAATGCGCAGTGTTTTTAATTGTGAAAACAATAGTAGTTTTAATTGCATACGATTAAATTTTTCGAATAACTTATTAAAACACGTTTACGCCATGTATTCAATTTTTTTTTTTTTAAATTAATATCGAGTAATTTATTTTCGATTATCGTTTTTGATATTAATAATAACGTCGGAATGTGTTCCGATTTAGTGACGATAATATTTTTGTAATAAATAATTTCGAATATTCAACGAAAGCGCAATTATCTCACGTAAAATTCACGCGGTTTTTTTTTTATAAAAGTTTAAAGTTATATAATATAGAAATGATTAATATAAATATTTTTTAAATTTATATAAATATATATTCTTTACTCATATATACGCTTACCAAATTAAGTAACATTTTTTTCTCGAATATAATATAGTCGAGAAATGTCAAATCCATATCGAATCACAATACGGGTTTTTTTAAAAAAAAAAGTACAAAAAAATTGTCCTCCTCTCCGCGCCCTAAGTAAAAAACAAAGTGTTTAACGGCCCCCGCGATCAAATGTCAATATTATATAGACGCGCGACGTTTGAAATCGCCTTTTTTTTCGTACATTTTCGAAATTTCGGGTTGACACTTTTAACCTGCAGCCAACACCGTTTGTACCCGAAAGTCCTGAGGCATTTTCGAGTCGTGCGTAACATAATATGCAATTTATTTTATATATATATATATATATATATATGTACATCGAATCCGGCAATGCCTTCTGGCTTATTCGACATTTATTTCAGAAACGTTTCGACCGCTGGACACGGTGCCGAAATTCCCGGGATGCAAACGCTACGTCGAGACGACGAGTGTTACATTTTCGAACGAATTCATTTTATTTATTTTTTTTTTTTAGAAAATCGTTACCTCCACAATATATTATATAATAATTATTATTACAATAATTATTTTTCATGTTATTATATATGAAAAAGTGTTCGGAAACGTCCGTGAATCGTATTTAAATGTTATAGAGATAATATATAATATTCTTTACTTCGAATATCTGCAGCGTTTTGTCGTATATCGCGTGTAAACCGGTCATAATATTTATGTGTTGCGTTCCGTACGCGGATAAAATATTATTATTTATTTTATGGTAAAAAAAAAAAACTGACACCAATACCAGCGAAATCCCACAGTTTTTGATTGAGTTCATGAACCAAACAGCAGTATATATCGAATAGAAATCCGAAAAATCGATTATACAAACTATATACGCGTTCGTATTCGCGTATATACACTATCGCGTTTAATATCAATTCGTTGCAGACTATTTACTTTTGGCAATACTTTCCAGTTTTTACATACGCGTTTATAATCTAAAAACAACTAATAATCACAAAACCGAGAAAGGTTTTAGCTAGAATATATAATAAAATAATGTATCGAAATTTACTTTTTCGATTCTGACCATAGACCGCATATATTATATAGTAGTACTATTAATTATTATTACTAAATCATCTGTACCTGCAGACACGTCCTTGCGATTGTAGTGGAAAACCTAACCGGGAACTAACCTGACCAGCTACACAAAAACACGCGCATTTAATAATTTTTTTTTATATTATTATACACTCGATTTCACGTAGAAACTGTAATATTTTATTATACCCGACATTTATTGTATACAAATGTAATTTTTATAAACGGTGTCGCGTTCTAGACATTATAGTTTTCGAACGTCGAGCTCGATACTCGAAAGCTTTGAGTTCGGACTGGTGCGCGCTTTCTGTGCAAGCGGTTTCGGAACTCGTTTCTAACGTATAAACTGCGAGAACGGACGAGAAGGATTTTCGACGATTTGCTGGGCAATCGAATTACAACTTTCATAGCTTCATTCGAGATATTTCTGGACGATAATCTTCACGAACAGAAATTTTCGATTGAAACGTAGTTTTAAACTACCTTCTGTTTGTAGAAACGTCTGTATAAGGCTCTTATTATTCCGACGCGATGTCGGCCCGTTTATTCGACGGATATCAACCGCGAAAGTCTAATTCAGTCTTTACGTATAGTGTCCGGAACGTAAAAGTATTTAGTAAGTTTCCGAGTATGTACTTGCAAATTTATTTACCTGACAATTTGACGATTATTATTGCACACGCGTATGGTATTATGGTGCGTGTACCGATGCGGATCACACTTTAAGAAACTCTGATTTAAAGCGTTATTATATATTCGGGCGCGTGTAACAGGCGCGGATTCAGGGGGAGGGCCATGGGTGCTCGGGTACCCACTGTCGTCTAAGCCATCATAATTAAATTGATTTTTTTTTATTAACTACTAGAAACAACTATTATAGGTCAACAATTATAAATAAAAGATAATATGATCTAAAAACTATCCATTAATAAGAAAGAAAAAAAAACATAAAGATAATAATAATAACAAAAAAAAATAAATAAGTATAAATAATTTAAAAAAAAAAAAAAAGTAAAACCGTTAAATCATGAAACTTGAAGCTTCCAAGATGAACGATACGATTAGATAAACTACTAGTTCAGATTTAGAATTAATAGGATAGAGGGATAGTCGATTTAAATATTTAACGATTTGAGGGAATTACAAAATTAATTTATATTATAAATATAATATCATTTATGTTATTTTTCGAAATTATTTGATATAAAAAAAAGTTTATAATGATAAACAGTGCAGTGTGTGTTTGTGTGTGTGTGTGTTGTGTATTACTGGAGTTTGTTTGTAGAATTGTAGAATTTAAATATTCAGAATCTGAAAATCTGAAAATAATATTATAACGATTAATAACGAATACAATGAACTAATAACAATAATTATCGGTGATTTCCGCCCGTCGTCGTCACATGAGAGTGTACAACGATAACAACTAACAATATGTATATAATGTATTATACTATATGCTATTCAGTTTAAGATTATACCGGGCGGCGGACGAAAATTGGTTCGTGTTCGCGCAGGCGAGGTTCTATATCGTTATTCTGATTGGCGGAAACCGTCGTGAGCCGACCGATGCCGACAGCAACAGCCAATGACAGAACAGCTATTAGCCGCCTGGGGCGGGGGGAGCAACAGCCAATGACAGAACAGCTGTTAGCCGTCTGGGGGGGGGGAGTCTAGCATCGCTCCGGCTTTCGTACAACGTGCGCGTCCCGGTATATTCTTAAACTGAATAGAATATAATCATATTTTTAATTTAATGTTTAATAAATAATAATATTTGAAAAACTATAGTTAACTCTAATAAATTGAATATAAAATAGAAAGGTATAACGAATTTTTTCTGAGTACCCCCGGTTAAAATTTCCTGGATCCGCGCCTGGCGTGTAGTGTATAATACAGAGGTTCCCAAACTTTTTATGGTACGACTGATTTTGGTAATTTTTTGAATTTTGGCGACCCACCATTTATATCTATAATTGCTGTGTATTTTATAGTAAACTAATATTAAATAATATTAACGTACATATTTTTAAAAAAAAATTATTATTTAAAAATGTAACGCTACCCACAGTTTGGGAACCTCCGGTGTACTATATATATATATATAATTATTAAAAATTCTTAAAAATATGCATTTCCGAAATTTCGATGGTTGCTGAGACGTGGACTACGCCACTGTATACATATTATTACATATTGTCGTGTAATAATCGCAATAATATTACGGAGAGAGCTCTTGTAAACGACGACGACGACGACGGCGATATAGTGTTGAATTCGAAGGGGTTTACTAGCCGTGACTACCGGCGTATACGGGTTTTAGGTCAGAGCTTAACACGCGCATATTTTGTTAATTGGCCGACGGGCGCTGATAGTTCAAACGGATAGCTACGGCAATCAATGTCTTGGTGCCTCGCGAGCGCGGTATCGGCGTAAAACACGCGGCAACACCTCACCCTTCCGCCCACGAGAATGCTCTCTGTATAGTTACTCGCGAGAAGTTACAAGTCGAAGAAAATAAGGTAAGTCCGTAGCAGCAGACACTGCATAATAATATTATAATACACACACCATGTATAATAATAATAATCGATCATAAAATATGATTTCGTAATATATTACATGTAACAGTGGCGTAGATGAGATTTTTTTCTGGGGGGGGGAGAGGCTTTAAAAATTTTTTATATATTATTTATTAAATAATTTTTAATGAAAAAATCCCCCCGTAATTGTGAAAAAATTCAACACGCCGATTGTTGTATAGTATATATACGCGTGTCATATAAAAAAAATTTGTTCAATCTTTATATTGTATACCGCGGTTTTTTTAATTGAAGAGTGGATTTTTATTATATAATACTTGGATTCGGTTTGAGAAAGTATACGTCGAATTTTCTCGTACAGAATTTTTTCGCTTTTACTATACAATCGCAAGTGAAAACCAATATCAACATATATATATATATATATATATATATATATATAATATATTTTATTTATTATATAATAATAAATGATTATTAATATGACATCAATCATTTATATTTATATTTTATATTATATTGTAATGCTATAGAGATTCTGAACTTTATATATTTATAGTAATTTATTGTTATAATATGCACTGAAATCCGTTGCTGCTTTCATAATATCAACGGAATACAATTTCAACGTTTTAAATAGGGAGAACAATTTTTTTGGCGTTAAGCGGCTGGGTCGGAAACTCCTTGCACCCTCCTCGTATTTTTGGAAATTATTCAGTCGATGATTTTTTTTTAATATTTAACTATACATAAATAATAATAATAATAAAATTAATTATTCACGCGGCATATTACCCGACTTGATCATAATAATATAATGCGAATTTTTAACGAAATTTAACACAAAAAATTCGTAATAATTATTTATAATAAACGAATCGATCCGAATTCGGTACTGCAAAATTTTCTTCGTTCATTTTGATTTTCCCCATCATCACAGACAATGTGTGATTACACTGTACTATACGTATACCGCGGTATATTATATATTCGATACGCGTTATTGATTTTCGTTTTTACCGAATAGAACTATAATTAGAAAACAAAAATTATATTTTTAATTAATAATAATATACAAGATTTACATACCTGAAATACACGGACTGCAAGACGTTAAATACCGTCAAAGGGATTAGAATCGAAATAAAAATCTGTTTGCGTTAAAAATACGCGCTTTCGATACAGATATATGGTAATCATTTTTTTTTGTTCTGTCCGAACGACTTACCAATTAGACGCCAAAAATAATTGATTACATTTCCACATATCTTCAAATCTAAATTATTGATTTTTTTTTCGTTCGTTCGTTTTGGGCACAGTGTACGATTAGTGAAAATATATATAAAAAAAACGTGAAGTCTCTATAAAAAAGTATGAAATTTACTCTAAAATGTATATTATATCGTATATAAATTGTGTATAAAAAAAAATTAAAATAATAATGAAACTTAAATTAATATTAAAACGAATATAAATACGCGTCTAATTTTTATTTTCGACGACTGAATTCATGTTTCTCATCGGACCTCGTTCGACGCAATCACATTTTCGCCGTTACTATACGGAATTTGATTTTTATTTCTCGTGTTTCTATACACTGGACACTATTCGTGGTTATTAACTATTTTATATATTTGTCTGTTTTTCCTACTGTAATGCTTCTAAAAAAATCTACAAAAATCTAAAAAAAAATCGAGCTTTGCACAGTTCAATAAACACCATTCACGGTATAGAAATTCTACATAATGCTGATCCCTTAGTGTTTGTCATATGACCCGTTTGTCATCCTCGAATAATTCGAATTTTGACCAAAAATATCTGTATAATATACACTTCTACCATCGCGGCCAGCAGTAGTGTCGGCACACATAAATATTACAGTCTTGTAAAGAATAATTTTGCGAAAAGTATTCGAAGACGCGATTTTAGAATGATATTTCTAAAATCAATTTAGAATATTTATTCGAATAACGTATATAGTTATATATAGTCTACTAAAATTTCATATTTTTTTTTTTTTTATAAATTCCGTGAAAAATTCTTTTCTTATATATATATTGACGCTGTTTTTATTTTAGTCTTGATGAATAAAAAAAAAGCGATAACGATTTGACTTTTAAAAGAAATATAATAAATATCATATAATATTTTCAAAAAAAAGCATATAATAAAAAATAAATTGTAAAACTAAAAATCGTCCTTTTTGCACATATATACAGCCGCGTCGTACACCCTGCGTAAGTTATAAAAAATTGTTTTTTTTTTTTTAAAAAAACCTATATACAGTTTCGAGGATTTTAATTAAAATTTAAATAACCGAACGAGGGCGCACTTCCTTTAGACTTTTATTAATATTATTATTATTATTATTTTTTGCACAAAAAGTATTCTATGGCGACGTTAAAAAAAAAATACATTTCGGCAATTTCGTGACGCGTTTTAAAAATGATTTTTTTTTTTATTTATTTAAACCGTCGTCGTCTCTGTCGACCGCGGGATATATCTCGTGGTCAGACGCCATCGCGTCCAGTGGAATTATATGTGACGATAAGGCGCGACGACACATGGCAGAAACCGGGCTGCAGAGTAAAAAAATCCGCCTATTCAAAGCACCGCGTGATAAATGTACTGAAATGTATATTATAGTCTTGCAGTGCACGAAATCCAGCTCCTTCTCCAGAACGTTTTTCCATCACAAACGCGATAACTTTATCAACGTAGTTGCGTTCTCGCAGGCTAAAAGTTTTCAGAATTCTCCGCGGATTTCGAGCAAAAAATTTGCAAAAAAAAAAAATGACGAGAAAACGTTTAGTAATATTTAATTCGTCAACGCTCGGCGATAAAACTATATATATATTATGTTTTAATTCAAAACATATGTAATATATAGGTCCCCGACAAAGTATAAAAAAAAAGTGTACGTTTTTGTTTTATAAACGTTTTTTATCGCTATTTTCAATGAATATAATATCGCGTTATGGCTCATATAAGTTTCTGCACGCGCGCGTACTGCAACGCGTTTATCAGCGCTTACCGCGTTCAAATTCTCGAATTTATTCATTAATTTGTATATACGAATTTCCCCCGAGTCCTATACGCGGCGCCATTTCAACAACGCTGTATATATATATATATATACGCTTTTAAATAATAGAATAATACACATTGTTACGCTCTATTATAGTGTCATATATTATACAGTTAGCTACATAGCGCAATAAAAATAATTTAATAGACGTTTTCGTATAGTAATAATTACAGTAACAAAAAAAATATTGTAAAAAAAGATAAAAACCGCGCGTCATTTTTTTTTTTAGTACACTGCAAACGCGCAATATTAAATTAGGGTGAAAATTTTGAAGAACGAATTTGAGAAACACAAACGTTTTTTTGTTCCCCCATCAGTAGACGACGCAATTTCGATTCGTACGGCTGCTGCAGAGTCGATTGACACAAATACTTTTCACATTGTAATAAGGCGTCTACAAAGAAAAATATAAAACCGCTATATTTATATATACATCGAGTATATAGGTGAATCGGATAAATTTTCAATTATAATTTGTTTAGCGTTTTTTTTTTTACTATTTCAAACGCGAAACAACGAGGAGGGGTGTGCTTTTTGTTATTATTGTTATGAGTGATTACCGTAATCAATTATATATATATATATACATAAAGACACAATTTGAATATAGTAACGAGTAAAAATATATATATAATACGACCGCGTGTCACGAATCAGACTACGCGATAAATTATCGTCGATAATTCATTTCATACTAATTTGTATACCGAACAATATATTTTTACAATTGTATACGGACAGACAGTTTTTTTTTTGTGAAGAGACGAGCTGGGGTACCTACATTTTTTCGCGTGTCCATGAATATTTATCGTATAAAATCACCGTACGAAAGCCAGAGTTCAATATTAATTATAAATGATATTGTCGAAATTTGACGATCGTATAGTACCTATATACGTATAATAGATGAAATCGGAACGGAAACTTTGCTCGTTTTATTCGGGTCGCATATTGTATTATATACAGTACCGTAAAACGGACGTTGGTGATACTCGGCCATTCTTTCAGCGGCCTTATAAAAGCAACGTCGGTTCGTCAATAATGTACTGATTTGAATAAATTGTGTGTGTGTGATTATCCATATGAATATTACCGTTCGACTTTCGAAAATAGCGGTCAGAAACAAGCGGACCGCTTAGTTTAGTAGTCCCGACGATCAGACGCGAACTACGTCGTTCACGCCCGACCGCCGTCACTACACTGCGACCGGTCCGACGGTTTCGGACCGCTATTTATATATACGCCTTTCTGCCACGCCCTCTGTGTTGTGTCGTAGCGCTATCTGGCGACTACTTTCTTTTTCCGTTTTATAACGGTCGGCTGACGCGCTACGTACGCGCGTGTGCAATCTTTATTATTATTATTATTATTATTATTATTATTTCGCGTATTTCAATGAAATGAAATGAACGTACGGGGATTGATCTTTCTCGTTGTAAACTCGTTTACACGATTGCTCGTTTATTTAACACGTTCGCTAATTATTATTTAACGTTTACTCGTTTGTTCACCGTTTACACTGTGCACGACCGACCGAGTATTTGTCGTAAGCTATAAATACTAAACGCTATATCACGACCGATGATCAACGCGCACCGTCAGCGCGTACCGTACGCGCCGATCGTCGGTCGAGCACTAGTTCCAGCTTTACATACACGATGTTCAAAAGGGGGGAGGGGTGGCGAAATCGGAGCATAACCATAACATAATTGGACCAATTCACGCATGACACAAGTCGGTGCTTTTATAGGTCAGAGATATATTATAAATTTAAAAATTTCAAATCCCATGGGGGACGATCCACCTTATAACCGCCACTGAAATCGTATGAAATCTATGGAACTATATACATCAGTTTAAACTCTACTTTTGCTCACAGTAAAAAAAAAAAGACAAGTGTCGAGACATATTCGTGATTTTTTTTTATCTTTTACATGTACAATACGCGTTTTTATTTCGCGTCGTGTGACGTGTTGCTAATACGATTAAATTGTATCCTGCGAGTACTCATATAGCGTTGTCGTGAATCGGCTATATTCGCCATTTCAGTGGCGCTTTTAGGATTTGCGAGGCCCGGGGCAGGATATTATTGCGAGGCACTTCTATACCTTAACCTAACGTCATTATTACATTTTTTTTTTTTAGCTTCTTAACAAAGAATTGTATCAAATAAATTGTTATATTTAGTTTAAAACGTCGCGTGGTTCAAAATGTATTAGAAAAAAAAATTATAACTACATCACGCGGTTTAATATTACGATATATAAAGAAAATTTTTTTTTTATATAATTCGTGTAATTCAAATATATACGCATATATTAAATATTTATAGTTAAAAAATAATGACTTTATTATATATATTATATAATTAAACGAATAAAAAAATTTTTTTCGCGTAACTTGTTATTATTATTATTTTTGGTAAGCCCTCCCCCACTCCATGAGAGCGGCCCCGTGCCGTTTACACGTATACAGTGATTCCTATATTAGTTGTATTTTCGTAATTTATTATTATTACTTATTATTATATTTATTACAGCAAAACAGGTAAAATTTAGTGTTTAAGTTTCTCTTCGTGCACTTATTATATTACATCTATATTTGCTAATTAGTGAAAATATCGCGTTATTCATTATTGAAATAATTACTTTTGGCGTTACCGCTATTTTACGGAACCAGCTAGCGGCGGTAAAATTGTATTTCGTATACGTGGCCTAATTCTTTTTTTGACTTATAAAAAGAAGAGTTACGCATAACAATTATAAAAAAAAAAATCCGTAAAAATAAATATCGATTTCGCGTTCGGTAATTATTCACGACGTCGATGGATTGCACCGGTAAATAAACATAAATTAAACAAGTTATTTTCTTCGGAAAAGCCTAGGGCAATAAAAATCGATCGATTACTCCACATCACTCGCATCTCGTCTCCCTCCAATAACAGTAATAATTACCGTGCACAGCCGAACTATATTGCAGTGAAATCGCACGAACCCCGCTTCAAACACGATTATATCTACTAATAATAATAAAAAAACGTTCGCGGTTTTTTCACTCTCGATGCGAACCTCGTTTTTCCATACTTTTGCCGCACAAACACAATTCGAAAAGCTCGTCACACAATACAGTGTACTCTTCAGAAGTTCCAAAACTTTTTCAAATAGCTCTTTGATTTCCCACGACACCCCCGGAAGTAGATTTTTTTTTTCCCCAAATCCCCGCGTGTTCAGTGTCGGTACAAAACACGATTGTGCCCCCGGGTGAAAATGTTCAATGGACGCTCATCCCGTTATCCGTAAAGCGTGTAAAACAATATTTTAGACTGGTTATGTACATAGGGGAGTTTATGGCGCGCATAGTTTTTATAGTACAACGTTTTTTTTTTTTTTTTTTGTAAATTGGTCGCGGACGTGTAAGATTAGAAACGAAAAAAAAGACCCCGCTTAACAAATTATATTCAGTTGATTTATTTATCGAAAAATTTAAAATTTAAAACTACATTTTAGTTTCTGGACGGAGCGAGGAATGTATTGGTTTTACAACGACGTGTTTTTTTTCTTATGTCTGTACCCAAAAATTCTACTAGAAGCTCCGATCTTTCCGTGTAGCTCCTTTTCTGATTGAAAATTGCATCTAGTTTGTACTTTAGCGAGGTCATTTTTCGATTTTCTCAATACTTTTTTCAAAAGTCAGGAGAAACTACCAAAAATTACATAAAAACGCTAAAAATGCTATTTCATTTTAATCGATATACCCCGGGCGAATACCCCGGGTGGGCCACACCGACGCTCTGCAGTGGCGTATTTAGAATTTTTTTCTGGGGAGGTGGGATGCAGGGGCATCGAGTTAATGTCATTGTTGAATTATCTCTAAATTCTAATCCAAGACTATAAATCTTAAAATTAGTACAAATTACCAGATTGTCAACGTTTCAAAAACAACTGCATGTTAGGAATTTATTGAAAATATTACGTCCTATGGCCATAGGGCAATACGCGCAATGAAAGTTCCTGAAATTTCAGGGGGGAGGCTGGAGCCCCATCAGTCCCCTCATAAATACGTTCCTGCCGACACTGCGCGCGTGTTTTTCAAAATAAGTATAGCAAAAAAAAAAAAAAAATTTACAAAACCGCGAGAATTTCTAATGTGTTTGTGCTCGAGATAGCGATAACATAATATATATAGACGAAGAACATTTTTTTCGAAAAATTTTTCTCTCTCGTCTCCACGTTTATTTGCTTTTTCGTCACCACTTTGGGAACGTCTGGTGTACTTTATTGTGTGTGTGTGTGTGTGTGTGTGAGGCCAATAATTGTTACCGTTTAGGTACCGTATACGCGCAGCGATTGCCGCGCCGAAGGTTTCCGCGTTGATTACCGTATGGCGTGAAAACACCCGTCGACTTTCTATAATAGTCTCGGGACACGTGAAACTTCGTTCTTTTCGCCTATTCGGTTTATTTTTTTTTATTTCCTTCGTATACTTTTCGATTTTTCGCGCCACGGCGTACACACACGCCCGACAAAATTCATACGCTATACACACGCCTGTTATCCTGCAGTGCCATTACACCGCCGTACTGCAGGAATCGTTCGGCGCAGGCGAGCGTATCCGTACCGGCGGAGTGAAATATGCCGCTGGGCGCGCGTTCCGGAGGAGATCGCGACGGCGGTGACGACGGTGACGCCGCGAGGACGGCGAAGAAATTGGGCGCCGTGGCCAAAGCGGTGACCGTGACCGTGCAAGTGGCGGCCGAAAGACATGGCGGACACGCCGCGCAGCTGCAGACTAGAGACGCGAAAAACGGTAAGATTTGTTTTTTTTTTTAAACTGTAAAGCTATACGGTTACTGGCAGTGACGTTCCCGTCGAATTTGTTGAGCGCATACGCAGAACAATTTTAACAACAATTTCAATGAAAAAGTTTAGGGGGCTTAAAAATAGAAAAAGAAAAGGTTTTTCATATGCCAGTTCTATAGGTGATCACGTCCTTGCAGGTATAACGAGGGAAGAGTGTTAATAATAATAACAGACAAATTTTCATTGTTTTTAAATTGATTTAAAAATTAAAGGTATTAAACACATTTACTTAGATTTTATTTAAATATGTTTATTGAAAATTGTTCCTTATCCCTCCTTTTCTACCTAGACTACGCTATATACATATATATATATAGACACGCTAGCGTGCGTAGCCGTGGAATGGCTGCTATGATCCGCTCGTGTTTCCACTCCTCCTAAACACCACCCCCCAAAAAAAAAAATCGTTTTTGCTATTTAAAACGCTGAAATTTTATCTCGTCGTTATTGAAAGTAATAACGAATTTCAGTGCGTATATTATAAGAATATATTACCTGAATTATATGAATCTCGAGCACATTACAATACGCTATATACGTATGCGAAGGTATACGATAGATATAATAAATACTCGATAAGGAATATCGATTTTTGTCTATACTCGATTGCGTAGAAAATAATTCGAAATTCTCTACGAGAAAATTCGATTGTTTCCTAAACAAATAGTAATAATTTTACACATCGGTATTTCGTGATTATTTAATAATAAAAATATTAAGAATTATTATTTATTATTCGTATTATTGTAATGGCGTAATAAAACACTACGTACGTACATCGCACCGCGAACATAAAAAAATAAATATTATTCATAGACACACACGCGCAATTAATTGCTTGCATATGTAATTTATATATATATAGGCATTTTCGTATTATTCTAATAGTGTTATTATCGATTGTCATCGTATATTTTATGTACTTTTAAACACCTTAAAATGCGGACGTACAGACCATAGATGTTCGTAGAATTGCGCACTTACAGCGACTGAAATAAGCTATACAGTACGTAAAGTCTGTTCTAGGACGTGTGTTGCAATTCGAATTTTCACACTATATTCACACACCTTATAAGATACAAAGCGCCCTTTAATATGTTCATTTATATATAATAATATTTACGGCGATCAGTACGCGCGTGTCGATATTATATAATATTGTCATATACAAAATGATATAAATATCTATATATATATATATAAATAAATGTCGATTCGGCTGGCGTCTTTTGTATCGACGACGATGATATTGCTGTTTTCAAACCACGTCCAAATATATATATATATATATATATATATATATATATATATATATTATATATTTATATATTAATATTTATGTACCTATATGAATAAATACACATAGTATACATCATATTATAATATATATATATACGATCGACCGAATAATATAAACCTCGTTTTGCGAACGGCACGTGATTTTCGAAATATCCGACGGCGAAATATTCCTCTCGCATATACGTATATTATTATATATTATGCGTGCATGTCATAGAGTAAATATTATTTATAGAGTTTTCTCGTATCGCAATAAACCGAGCGATTGATATACGTTATATATGCGACACGCCGTTATGAAACGGGTTATATGTGCCAGTAAACATTCTATAGAAGAACGGCGTGAAGGATTGTTGTACGTAGTAATGGCTGCAGTGGTCCTCGAAAGCGTTTTAATCCTCGCGCAACAAAACATTTTTTTTTTTATATATATATATTTAAAACTATTATATTTAAAAAAATTTCGTCGTTAAATCTATTTTCAGAGCGAAATATCTATGCCTAAACGTATATAATATTACGACAATAATCATTATAGGAATTCGCGATTTTCTATATCGTGTTATATTTCGCGATTATTTTATTTTTAATATATTTTATTGAGGTTTGTCGCGACATTATAGAAAATATTTTGCGACAAATTTCGTGTAAAAAAAAAAAAACAGTATACCGCCTTAATTTTTAACGCGAATTGTATAATACTCGGTAATAATATAATATATTTTTTAAAGTAATAACTGATATTTTTCGATGTTGAGATTGACGTTTATTCGTCGGAGAAAGTTATTACTTGTTATCCACCGAATAAGATTTATTTGACGAGCGAATATATGTTATCAACGTAAAGCGTATAGTTGATTTTGTGATAACATTAATTATTATTACGCCACTTATCACTTACACAACGGATAATTTTACATTGGAAATCAATTATCGTTTTTTTTATTCGGAAGTTTATTTCCCAATAAAACGATTCGTCGGAGTCTGTTTGTTTTACTGCGGCCGTACTCCGTTGCCGGAGAATTCACGGGCTCTACGAGGGATTTCTCATAAAGCATTATCCGATCGTCTTATCCTCGTCGGTATAATACGATAATGGTCACTTCGAAGGATTGAAACACGCGTTATCCTGCAGCGAAGGCGTCGCGACAAACAAACAAGAATCAACACTGCACGTTCTTAGGACGGAAAATACTCTAACTTTCGCGTGTACGGATTTATATACATCATATAATATTATTAATGTAAAGTACTTCGGTCGGCCAGACACCGTTTTATTATGCATGTTTTTTCGAGTGCTTGTACCTAAGTTTACCGCTGCAGAGGTGGTTATACGGCGAGTTTTTATTTTATTTCGCACACAACGCGCGGTTTAGGTACGGTATAGCCACAGCCTCTTACACGCTGTGTGTTTGCCGGGAGCAGATCGGTATTGGCACGGTAAAATATTGGTATATATTGCATCGAAATGGTAATATAAAAAAAATATATATATATATATATATATATATATATTTTCGATTTCGTTCGTTTTCGTTACGTGTATATATGTATATATACACGTGACGAAAACTAACGAAATCGAAAACGTCAATCGCGCGTTTACATAGATACGGTTTTAATTAAAATATATTATACGTGTACATATTGCGCGCAGAGACAGAGCAGAGGAATGGATTTTAATTTGAAAAACAGAGCATTTGTGCCGGAATTATCTCGGGGAAATATTTTTTTCTCCCGAAACATCGACTGTGCAACATCGGTGGCGTAGAATTTTATCTTTCGTCGGAAGCGGAAAGACTTGAAAAAAATTAACAAATGCTTTAAAACACTTCATATATATAAAATATAAAATTATATTTCCTCCACTGCGTGGAAAAAAATATTGAATCGTTGCGGGATAATTCAATATTTTTTGTTTCGCCGATCAGAATCTAGGAAGGTACATTAAACCAATGGCTTTTTGAAAATTGTCAAAAAAACATGTTTATGCTCCATTTTCGCCCTCCACCTCCATTTTAAACATCACGTATAAGGCTGGAATTAGTGCTCGACCGACGATAAGCGCATACGGTACGCGCTGACAGTGCGCGCTGATCACCGGTCGTGAACGAGCGTTTAGTGTTTAGCTGACGACAAACTCGGTCGGTCGTGAACAGTGTAAACGAGTGTACAACGAGAAAAGATGAATCCTTACGTTCATTTCATTTCACTTAAATACGCGAAATAATAATAAATAATAAAGATTGCATACGCGCGTAATACGATCGGCCGCTCGGTCAGCGTCAAACTAAACACCCGCATATACAGACATAGCGCGTCAGCCGACCGTAATAAAACGGGAAAAGAAAGTAGACACCAGATAGCGCTACGACACAACATAGAGGGCGTGGCAGAAAGGCACTTATAAATAGCGGTCCGAAACCATCGGACCGCTCAGTGTAGTCACGGCGGGCATGCGTGAACAACGTAGTTCGCGTCTGGCTGCGGTGTGTGTGTGTGTGTGTGTGTGTGTTTATGTGTACGGCGATAATAATACCCACAATCCACATTAACCTATGGATGCGAAGCCTGGACGACCACTAGCAACACAGTAAGGAGACTAAGAACGGTTGATAATAGAATATGGAGAATGTATTACTCAAATTTTTGTAACATGAAAAATTGAAAAATATATTTAATTTCTAAAAAAAAATTCAGAATAATAAAATTGAAATATTATAAAAAGAACTAAAAAAAAACAATATAATGTATTAAAATAATTACTCCTCAAATACGTTTTACCGTAGAAAATAATCTTTCGCAAGTACCTACATGTTGTTGCTGGCAATACTGCTAAAATTAGTGATAGCTTACTAATATTTGGAAACTACCCACGTCAATTAATTCACAATCATTAACTACGAATATATAACTGCCAAGGTGTGAAGGTCCGGGTCCCCTCGAGCTTCCCCCCCCCCTTAAATCCGCCACTGGACTCAACGATGTCCAAGTGATCATTAGTCATATTAGTATAAAGTAGAGAATAAAGTGCATTGAACACAAATCTTAAACAACGCTTTTTTCAGTTTCAAAGAACGCGTTAAAAATGAAAATTTTAAAAAGTTTAATAAATATAGTGAAATACGAATTTTCGTCTTCATATTGAAATGAATGTGAATGTTACGGTCAAAGTACACTAACGTAACATGTATTTGTTAATTTATAATTTCAATGTGCGTTGAATTATTGTACCATTAAACAGTATTTTTATTACAAATTATTATTATTATTATTAAAACAAAATGTATTGTCTTATTTTTCGTTCAATTTTATTGAGTATGTATACGAGTTTTAAATTATTTATCGTAACATAAAAATATTGTCTGTGAAATAATTTACGTTTTTTTTTTTTTTTGGAAAATCGTTTCTACAATAAAAATATCTTTTAAAATGAAACGGTTCTATATAAACGTCATCGGCTGTTATTGCGCAGTATAATTTATACGAAGTGTTTGGTATGTATAAAAAAATTATATTATAAATAAAATCAACGAAATTCACGGCGAAATAATTTGGAATATTTTGTTCGGAATTTTGTTTGACGAATATTTTTTTTTTAACAAATATAATGTATTATTATTGTACACGTTCGTTTTTATCGAATTCGTGCACGGTTTACGACATATTTCAACGACTCGAGTAATTTTTTATTTTTTTTAATATTAATTTTCCAGCTCTCCGATACGCGTGCGTGTGAATACTCGAAATTTTTCATTCGAATTTCATATTATTATACGCATTGTCCTATTAAAAGTCATTATCGAATTATGGGTCAAGGACGTCCGCGCGCACGAATCGTGTTATAATCATTTATATATACAACGTAGTAATATATAATTTTTTTATCTAAAAAAAATCTCGAAAATCAATATAATCGCGAGTACAATAATTAACGAACTTTCGTTATACAACTATAGGCCCGTTTTATACGGTAGGTATACAATATTTTGTAGCTCGACACGCGCCGTTACGGTGAAATCATCGAGCCAATCATTTATTTTAAATTTCCGTTTCTTTACTAGCAAATTCTGGGAACGGACTCGCGAATTCTAGCGAATTGAGAGGAAATTTTTGACGCCGTTTTCGTCTCTCTCGCTTAAAGTCGGTGGGCAAAATTCAAAACTTTGAAAGCTCATATCTCAGCTTTGGGCGACTAGCAAATTCTGGGAACGGACTCGCGAATTCTAGCGAATTGAGAGGGAAATTTCGGTAAGATTTTCAAAGGATTTGTGTGAGATGGATGTGTTGCCTGAAGTTGGCCTCCCCTCGAACAGTAGGGAAACAATGACTGGCAAATTCTGGGAATGGACTCGCGAATTCTAGCGAATAACTCGCAAAATTTCGGTACATATTTTGAACGGTTTTCGCAAAGTGCAGGGTGGGCCAATTTCACGGACGTTTAAAAATTCGCACTCCAAACAGACACCATTCGTGCGCACGTATGACGTTATATATATTATAGTCAAAGTCACTTCGTGTCGCATTTAATATTTTTCTCAAGCCCGTTCTTGTTTCACGTGTTTAATTCAAAAAAAAAAATCTGTCTCAGACGTGAAATTAAGATTATGTTCGATAGCAATAAACGCACGGTTTTAAGCGCGCAATATTTCGTTGTTGTCCCGTCAGAATATATTACATAATGGCCGGTTAACTTGTACGAAAATGCGAATATATATATATATAAATATGTTTTTGTTATGAGCGAAAATATGTGCAAAGCCATAATATAGCCCACGGAAAAGTTCAAAGCGTCCCGAATTTTTATTGTTATTTTTTCCAAACGCGCGATATTCAAATACGCGTACCAGTGGCGGATTAAGCAATTTGCCGCCCACAAGCAGAAGGAAATTTGCCGCCCCTTTATTTTCATAAATGTTTTTCTAACCAGCAAAATGCATTATTTAGCAAAATACAGGTATATTATTATTTAAATTATTATTTATTATTTAAAAATATATAAAACAGTTAGACATCAAAACATAAATATGAATATATTATTAAAAAAGTTTTCTTTGCCGCCCCTAAAATTTTGCCGCTCCAATCACCTGCTTGTTCTGCTTGTAGGGAAACCTGACGCTGACGCGTACGCAATAACGTCTATTATTATATGCGAGAAATCTTTGAATCATTATCCGACGAATTTTTAGTTATTTATTTATTTTTTCGCTACAGATTTAGCACTGGTCACGGCTGCGTATACAAGGATACGCTAATGTAACCGTATCGATACAACAGAGAGGTATTCGAAGAAATAAATTTATTTTTGCTAATATAATATTTTATATTCGGTACATTTTGTGAAAAAAAAAGCTAAAACGATATATTCTATATATATATATATATTTAAATTACTTGTAATTAAACGATAATATAAATTTTTATTTTTTTACTTCTTTTACATTATATTCACTATAAAACGCATGTTTATAAGTAATGTACTGCGCGATTTCGGTGGATCCGACACAGTGGCGCAATACGAATTGCCTGACCGGAGCGCCGTGTGCCCCGCGTTTGTCGAGCTGTGTTTTTTTTTTCAATACAAACAATCATTTTTGGCTTATCAAAATTATTAAAACTAGAAAAAAAAAAAAAAATTGATACGCGAATGATACGTTTGAAAGTAAAATAATGTTCTATGTTTATGAGGCACAGAATTTCGGAGGACGTTTAACGAGATCCCGAAACGAATACATCGATAAAAAAAAATTTGAGCGACGATCGAGTTTTTGCTAATCCACGAGTCGAGACGAGAATAACGAAAATATTATATTTAATCGCGTTCGTTCATTTAACGATAAATAATAATAATATTATTACGAAGCTCCGTATTTCCGTGTATCGTTTTATCGAATGCGCCGTATGCGATTTATAATTATCGCTTTCGAATTCATATCAAAAAAAAAAAACCTCTTAAATCTTTATCCGATGAGTAATTCACTCAAACGACATCCACAACACTGCGCCCCGCGGCTACCTTTTTTTTTCTTTCTTTCTTTCTTGATTTCCTACTCGAACAGAATATTAACCAACGCTCAGTGATGATCGCATAAACTGCGGTATAGGTAAAACACGAAGACGTTTCTTCAAAGGATTATTTATTGCAAATAAATGATACGCTCATCGTTATTCGCGCGAGACCTACGCGTAGTATTTTGTTAGACTCGCGCGTTTATCGATTTCTGTATATAACTATTTAACTCGTTTCTCGTGACTTAAACAAATACGCGCTAATTTCTTGTTATATACCACCGTTCGCCGAGTTCAACATTTGAATAGATTAATTATTATGGTGGTCGTTAACCAGTTCGCTAACGGTCTATATACCTATATACGAACGGGAAATAAATTATATCTGTAATAATAATATCACCGTCGTTGTTCCGCGTCGGATTGTATATATAATTGCAGCGTCTGCAGCAGGGCGCAAAGAGCGTTATTATTATTATTATTATTATCATTATCAGAGCCGCGCGGGTATTGTTTCCACTCGAGTGAGAAATATCGTTTGAACGTCGTACAAACGATAATGATTTTATTATTTCGCGCATTTTTCGTATTATTTTTTTTTTCGCACGCTCCATATCCGCCGCTCTATTAAATAACGTTGGACTTTGATTTTAGATTATCTTAATAAAAAAAAATTTTTTTTTTTTGTTAAAAATATCGTAAAAAAATTGTTCGTATTCACAAACTCTTATTATAGGTTTTTGGAAATAAAATGTCGAGAATCCGAGCACAGTGCGCCCGGTACAGGAAGTCTTCCTTTTTCCAAGCAACGACAACAAAATTATAGCGAAATCGCACGATTCTATATATATAGGAGTTCTATATAGGATTCAGAATTCTAGGAGAGAACGAAAAGTCGACGCGCGTTAATTTTTTTTTCTATATTCCGTCGTCGCTTCAAGTTGTTCTTTATTCGCACACCCCGACAGGCACTGCTCAACACGGATTATATCGTACCGGTGGAGGGGAAATCGGGCCGCGGGCTCTCGTTTTGCGCGCCGAGACCTTCGCGAAATCGCACCAACTAAAAAAAAAACCAGGTAATTCGTTGTCGTCGCGGTTGATTACCTACGATCGATCAAAAAAAAACCACGCCTTAAAAGAAAACGGTAATTTTCTTTTCTTTTTTTTTCTCTTCGAATACATTCTGTTCGCGCGCGTCCGTTCTTCGGCGTCAGACGCCCGCGCGCGCGCAGCACATACGATTATTCATTTTTTGTCACACACACACACACACACACAGTCGCCCGAAATAATAACTCGTACTCATCGCACGACAATACGCGCTTCCGCACTGCACGCGCGCTGGCACGGCGGAGTGCAGTGTGCAGCAGGCGTCGTTGAAAGGCGAGAGGAGTTTTCCGATCACAACGCACGTCGCACACGTGCACACACACACACACACACACACACACACAATATTTTACTGCTGCGCTTCGGGCACACCGTTTTTATTTTTGTACCGCCACGGCCCGACGGGTGAAATAATTATCGTCGCGTGCGCAGCACAGTCCGCGTGCCGTCGATCGTTTGCCGTCGCGGAAAAACACCGTTTTTGCAATACACACACACACACACACACACACACACCGTGGCGCGGCGTACACACAAAATAATATACTGAAGCGATTAATATTAAATAGGGGGGAAAAAAATATATATTAACCGATCGATTCTCGTTCGGCGGCGGCGGCGGCGGCGGCGGCGGACTGTTGTGGTGCGGAATCTCGAGGACGACGAGACGGATACGTTTTCGGCGGAGTGGAACAATTATCGCGCGGACGGTTCGCGCAGTGTTCGCGGATGAAGTCCGTCGCGCGGCCGGCCGACGATCGTACACGCGACGGACGATGCGGGCAAACGGATCGCTCACCGCAAAACGTTTCGCCCACCGCCAACAACACCACCGCCATCGCCGCCGCCGACTCCAACGCCGCCGCCGCCGCAGCCGTCATGTGCACGGTACGCAGGCGGACAGGTAATAATGACACACGTCATAATATTCATCGACCATCGATCATCGATCATTACCGTATACCGTCCGGAGGTATGGTCAGGTCGGCGAGCACGGACATGGTTTTTCTCCAGAAATTCACGTGGACGGCATTTCAAACCTTTATGAGTACCTCGGGCGTTTTTCTGTCGAGGGGGGTATGATAGGTGGATCGGGCATTTTTTTTTTTTATTTATCCAAGACCATGAGCGGGTTTACAAAAATACACGTATCTTTAGGCCAGGCGCGGATCCGGGACAAAATAACGGCGGGGAGGGGGAATTTTAAAATACATTAAATTACATTTTGAATAACACCAACACTTGATTCTATTGATCATTTCTTAATTATAACATCACTATTTTAGATCATTCCCGCAGACTTGATCTAAATACTACTGATGTCCAGTAATATTAAAATAAATAATTATTATAAATCTCTCTTCTCTACTAAAGGCCTTGCCTTGTCGTTGCAAATCTGGTTCTCCATTCTTCTCTGTTAAAAGCCAGTCTTTTCATGTCTATATGTATTGACCACAGTCAGCTATTATAAATCAAATAAATCAAAACACGATTTAAAAAAAAATTATTTATAAACGAACATTCGTAATCGTGATTATCATCTATACATATACAGTCAATGAAAAGGGTTTCTACACTTGACTGGTTTGTACACAACGGTTACCTAAAGTTTATGATACGGTAAGACCACAGAACAAGACCGTGGTTATGAGAAAGAATAAAGAAGACATTTCTTATGATTGTTATTCTTTCTACGGGTTTAGTAAGTAATTTAAACTGCGCTAAAGTAAATGCGGGTTAGTAATTTTTTCAACCGGAAATCGACAAGATTATACAATACCATATAAATTTAGACTCCAGATACAGTCAGACATCGAGCGGTTTTTTTTTAGCGAAAAATCGCCCCGATCGCCCCTCCCCTGGATCCGCCACTGCTCTAAGGCCGGACGTTCTTAACAGGCGCGGGTCCGCGGACTCCTATAAGGGAGTCCGTAGATGGCGATGATGGTCATTCGGCAGTCCGAGGAGTGGCTGCGTAACGAATGAATTCGTTTTTAAATTCATTCAAATTCATCGACGAATCGATGAAACTATTATATGTAAATTCTTGTTGTGATAACTTTATCGAATGCGTCGTATTGAATATTTTCGTAGATAATCAAATAACGAAACCGCGAAACCCGATTTCGTCGCATAGAAACGTACGATATACATGTACGCATTGCTCTGTCCCGTACGGTCCTTGATTTATAATAATTTCGTAATTGGGAAAAATCTACATAGAGTCGCGTACCGGAGCGTAACGCTTTACGGACACCGGAAGGAAGACAGGAGCAAAAATAAAAAAAACTACGGGAGAAATTCTTAAAACGAGTCGCGCACATCGTACATATATATATATAATACGACAAACAAGTGTTTTGAAGAACAGAGTTTTCTAAAAGCTCTGCCCGCTGTAGACGGTTTGAAGAGTAGGACTGTACACGAGACGAGAATCTACTACGGGAAGAATAATAATATAAACGAGCGCGGACGACACTGTACTATTATAATACGAATGTCGGAAAGGAAATGCAGATGAGCTCTTTGGACCGCTTAAGACTCGATACAAAACCGACGGATGTGCTAGAATAAAATCAAAACGTTCCGTAAGATTTATCGGCGAAATTTTACCGTTTTGTTCGTTAAACGCGCAAGCGGTTTAAGTATTATTTATAAAGGATAACACTCGTGGGATTTCGCCCCCCGTTTAAGGTGTTTATCACCGGCGATTTTACAAAATTATTGAGAGCCAATAAATTTTTCATTTTTTTTTTTTTTGTTTCTATATAAAATCTTTATATATATATATACCTGCAAACGGATTGTGGAACGAGGTTTTTTTTTTTATATATATATAACCTCTACGAAACTTAAATAATGATGAGCGTCTCTATATATATATACGATTATTTCATTGATTTTTTTTTATTTTTTTTTTTCGAATAATATAATGAATTGTATACGTATGAATAATGTAACATTGACAGTGAAAATATTACCGAGCGCACTACGACACGCGTACGGTGTTCACACATTCGTATATATATTGTGTATAATTCAATAAACGTATATAGGTACGAGTATACTGCAGTAATTGACTGTAAAAAAAAAAAATCCACTCGTTTTTCCCTCGGTAAATTAATAGTTAAAAAAAAAAAAATGATTATTTTTCGAATTTAAAATGTATTATATATATAGTTACTGTGTATGCGTTCGAAAATAATAATTAATACGCGACTTTCGCGCGGTGTTTTAAATAAAATTATATAATTCCGTGTAAATGACTGCAGTCGTATTTCGCATACAGTAACTACGTGTATATTATATGACGCGATAAAAGTGTCAATTTAAATTCCGAAATAAATTATTGAATTCATTAAACGGGAGCGGATTTTTTTTATTTTCTTCTCTTCACTCAATGTCAGTGTATATATACGTATATACTATATACGCGTTATTCGAACTCGAAAAGTTGCGAATTTCCTGCGAAGAACACGGACCGGTATACATATATACGATTTTGAATTATTTGTAATATTTGTATGTACGCGCGTATTATGGCGTAATAAATTTAAAAAAAAATCTTTTTCCTATATCGTTAATTATTGATATAATATTATATATATATATATGCGCGCGGTGAATTATTGATTTCAACAAACATTCGTACGTATACTCCACATTCGTTAATTTTTTTTTTATTTCAAAAAATTAGAAACTTTTTTTTTTTTAGTTTAAATATGTATTGTAAGTATTTAAGCGATTTTTGTACACTTTGTGAATATTGTCAGGAGCTCATCTATAGGATTTTTTTCGCGAAGAGTACTAAGATTTTTTTTCTTTTAGCGAGTAGATATCATCAAATTTAATAATGTTTTTTTCCATACGTAGTTATCCAGTATCTATCGAATCACGTAACTGACCACAATTATTATATACAATATATTTTTTTTGTATCTATTTAAAGACAAAAAAACAAAAATTGCTTTCTTAAATTCGATTTAAAAGTAGAAATACTTACTTTATTATTATTTATACTTACTCTTGTGTTATAATTGTAAAAAAAAAGTTGATTGTGTAGAAAATATGACGGGTGAACGAATCATTATATATATACGACAAATTCAATCTCTGCAACGTTTTCATTAAACGTATACACCTATATCAAAAATAAAAATCTCACTTTCTCCAATCCGACAAGTTTTTACACGTTTTCTTTTGAACAGCCGAGTGTCTGCGGATAAAGCGATTACAAGTTATTTATTCGTAAACGTTCGAAAATTAAATTCGATAAACGTTAATTTGTTTTTTTTTTTTTGGGGGAATTTTTTGTCGAAATTTGTATCGTCGAACAGGAATTTTCTTGTGCGGATAATAACCCGGTAAAACGATGTACTTCAATCGAAAATATCGCTACGGGCAAAAAAATAAAAAATATTTGCCGCTGGCAAAATATGAATGTTACGATATTAATATATTATATGTTGTACTCCAGAGTTCCTATATATATATATAGTAAATTGTTTGTTTTATATCTAAAAAAAAGGACGCGGGCAATGCAGGAGGTGCTCTAACACACTATATAGTAGTACCCTTTCTCTAAATTCGACCCCCCTCCTCCCGAATATTGTACAAAGCAAGAATTTTTTTTATTAAAACTAGTTTATAAACACGTATTTTATCCGTATATACGAGTATATAATACAATATATACACTCGTATATTAGAGGAACACACGGCGTTTTTTTTTTTTTGAATTGTTAAATCGATTTTATAATAGACATTTCGTATATTTTCGAGTCGGTATTATTATATATTTAATCCGTTCGACCGCATATATAGTTGTAAATATACGCGGCGTAACACGGTACGACATTTTATCCATTATTATTTTCTTCGTCTCTCGAAACTTTATATCGTTGCTATATATAGCAAACGAACTTATCTTACACAATATATATTATATATTAAGACAACGTAATTATAACGCGTCTTTGTGCGTGTAATTTTAATCGTTTAATGCGTCATATAGGTATATATATATATATAGTTCTCCTGACACAAAAATATAAATTAAATTTTTGCTCGATTGAGAATCGCGTAGGTATATTATATAAGATGAAATTACATATAATATAATATTAGCAGACGCCTTGAAATACGCGCGTGTCAATTATAATTATTATTATTTTGTATTGTTATTGAAGTCTTAGACGACGTCTTCGATAATTCGATAGATACAATATACTCGCGGTAGGTTCTAGTATCTACATATAAGCAGCGAGTTTCGCACATTTTTCCCCTTACCTTATTACCTTTACCTCTTAGCCTCTTAGTCTAATCGCCGCCGACACGTTTTGTCCGAACAATTCAATACCTCTTGATTTTTCCACGAGATCTCGCGTATATCTCGCTATGTCTTTTATTTAATCATACATATATTTAATTATCCTTTTAACGCGAATTTAACAAAATTTCGACACATTTCACTCTTCAGTCTACATTTATACACTCTGTACAGTAGTACTGCGGAGCAGACGTGCCCAACCTTTTTCAAATTGCGCGCTGCATAATTATGAACTTCACGGTTTTCTTGTTCATTCCGATACAATATCCAATAAAATATTATCTTTGCGTTCACTCATCGAATTTATGACCTTTATTCGAGTTTGTATATATTATTAAATTATCGCGTGATGTGTTAAAAGTATATTGGATATTTCCGCGCGAGTTAACTGCAGTTATATTGATTTCGTCATTAGAAAATTCAGGTTCGCGTTTCTTGTTTGCAAAAAATTTAATTAATTAAAACGTCTCAAAATATATACCAAACGCCGCCGTATTTTTAATGATAATAACTGGAGTCTCGCCTATTTTTTTTTTATTGAGGATCATAATAAATATATAACCATGTGCTCGATACGCTACGAAACCGTTGCGGTCTTTAAAGAATTTAATATGGAAATATTTTATATCCTAAAAATCTAAAATATTAATTTTTTTTATACTCGAATTAAAAATTATTGTAATTCTTAAAAGCTTATTAAAATAACATTTTTTTTAAAAAAATTATAATTTTTATTGATGTATAAACGTCTATTACGGCGGTATAACAGTAAATCTCGGGAAATGGGACGGTAATGTGGTAAGCTGTTGTCACGACAACTAATAATAATACGTATTATCGAAAAGAGTGTAAATACCGCATAGACATATAAATAACTAGATCAGGAATCGGGCTAAATGCTTGAACCTAACATGAACACATTGCGTTATTACCAAAGATGTTATAAATGTGATAGAAACTCCCTGGTATAAACATTTGTCCGTTGATTATACGCGCGCTTTCTTCTACCCCGGCCCATCCCCTCCATACCGCGCTTACCAATACGTGTCCCGGCCACCCCAGACCTGGGTTGGACAACGAAAAATTTTATAATTTCTTGGAATAAACGATAACATATATTTTGTCTACCATGGAATTCCCGCAGACAAGTCTATCTCTCTCGCACGTGTGTTGACTTCATTGCATTACATATATCGCGGCTATCATTCCTGGTCTAGTTGTTTATATGTCTATGGCAAATACGATATCGAAGGATCTCGCTAGATCACTGTAGGGCACGAGTCGAGTTTAACGAAAACGTTATTGTTCGAAAACGCGTTGTTTCGCCATCTTTGTTTCTACCGTGTGCGCGTGCGCGACTGCGGTTTCTGGCCGCCCATCGTTGCGCGTTGCCGCGGCGCTCCCAACGACAGTCCATTCGTATACTGGCCGCGGCTTTGGTGTGTTGTCTGTGCGTCGTTTGATACTTAGAATATATTATATATTTTTTAATAGCGAATGTTATTGGTGTCGCGTATTTATTATTATATATATATAATAAAATAATAGCCGATCAATGCCAAAAAAAAAAATATACATATATTAATTAATTTTGGAAGAGAAATGAGACCTGGAATGTGTATATATCGTTCGTATAGCGATTAAATACGCTTTGGAAAAATAAGTGAAATTCGGAAACAAAACTTTTAAAAAGTAAAAAAAAAAACTTTGTTTTGTGCTAAATATTAAGGCGCATTGGGGTGTTGTGTTGAAATTTCGAGGTAAATAAATAATTGAAATCGGCATTGAAATTCTGTCCAACACAACGCCCCAATCCTTCAATATTTAGCACGGAACCGAGTTTTTTACTTTAAAAATTTTTTTTTTTTTGCTGATATTATATACAGAGCTGTGTCCTGCGCGAACTTTACCGCTTTACGGAAATCTATATAATTCATTTAGATTTTCATAGAATTTTATATTTTTAGAATCGGTATACACGTTTTAACGTTGAAAAATGGTATTTGGAAAAGCTTCGTGTGGGCGACAGGCAGAAATTTTGTCGACAAAATTCAGGGGATCATTATTCGTTCGCAGCTGACTTCCCGGCGTCGATCCCGACTGCCACACGTAGAATTTCTCTTCCTCCACCGCGCAAAATTCGTAAGGAGTTCTCTCGAAATTATATATTTTTCATTCGTCCATTGATTTCGAGTCAAATCAAAGCGTACATCGCACGATTGAATAATTTTACTGTTCGAATATTTTTCGCAGTATACATTACCGTTTACTATCACATTCTTCCATTTATTTTTACGAGTTTATAATATTTTAATAATATTGATATTCGTCTTTGTATATATACTTGCGTATATAATATAATATTTGTATAGTTATTCGGAGTTTACGAAAACTATGTTCAAAAACAATTTTCCCGCGTTATGCGAATTGTGCAGAGCCCAACGTATATTCAGATTAACCGCGATTCAATTAGATTTATTAAAAATATATTATTTTGTTTTTTAAACAGTTGGAAACTTTGACGCGTTTTTTTTTTGTACTTATTTCGCGGGGACCACTTCTCGTCCGTTCTGTAGGCGAAAAGCACTCGGCAATAATTAAATCGGTCGACGTAACGTTAATATTTGTGTACCATATTATATAGAGATGATATAATTATTACGTGTTTTCGCTTATTGTTTGTATACAATATCGAGTGTTAAATTCACAATCGGTTATTAGCGCAGTTTCTTATTATCAAAGCTTCTCTTGAACTAACGAAAATTTCGTCCTTTGAATTGTTTAGCTATATACAATATATAATACAACCGGCGGTGTTTTTTTTTTGTCAGTTATACGTGCGCTCTCGTCCTCCTAAAAACAAGAACATATCGAAAAATAGACACAATAACGTGTATATGTAATTGCATTTCAAAACCGTTTTTGAAATAAATCCACGCGCGTAAAAATAATAATAATAAAAGGTATATATATATATAGAGAGAGCCGCAGGTGTCGTGGATTTCGGCTCGAGCGAGTTACTGTTTAGACAGAGAATTTGTAGGTATATAATTAATGAATTTGCGAGTAATGATGAATTGCGCAATTGTATATTTGAAAAACTACTGTGAACTGAGTTAATTTATCGTATTCAGTAAATATATATGATAAATGTTGTTGAAAATATTGTATTGAGTGACCATTATGTATAATAAAAGAATTTATGGTAATTTCTGACAATACACCACTTTTCAATTTCGCGTATACGCAAACGACGTTAATTTTTCTAACTGAAATTCTGATTTTTGACCTAGCGCTGCAGTTAAGGGTGATATTAGAGGCCATATTTTGCCAAAGACTTTACCTTCCGTATCGGGCCTTAATTTCTTTTTTTTTTACACTTTCCACGTGACTACAATATGTATAATAATCTACAATGTATATATTATAAATATTTTCTAAAATAACGATACTGGAAATTTGTTTTAATTAACGTGGAAATAATAACACGCGTGTAATAGTTTTCTTTAATTAAAAATTTTAGCTCTTATAAACGTGAACATCATAAGGTTTTAATGGAAGAATTAAAAAAAAAATGATAATAATACGTCCGGGAATCTTTCGTATGTATTTGAATTCAAATTTTAAAATACTTAAAATTAAAAATCGTGACTAAAGATTTTTGAAATTTCCAGAAGAGTTAAAATATCCGTACACCGTCTGAACCTTAAATTATACGCGTATAAAAAGACTGGACATTTCTGAATTGCTCTATTTCGCCAAAAGTCGTCGAAAATGTATTCTAATTTTTTTTTTTTTTGGTATATATTATTATATATTACAATATTGAAATATATAATCGTCAAAAACTTCGAGCATATTATGATTTTATTATAAGAAGGCGTTTTTTTTTTTTTGTCAAAATAATAGAAAACGTATACTATTACACTATTGTAATTATTATTCATTTATACGTTGCGAGTTAGAAATCAGTAAAAAAAATATGTATATAACATATGATCGCTCTAACGAAAATCTATTTTAGAATAATTACAGATTATAATTACTATATGATTTAAAATTCTAAACAATCTCTGTGAAAAAAAAATGATCTAGTTCACTATATTTCGGATTGTCACAAATCCTTCGTTGAGTAGATCTTTACGTCCGTTTTGACTTTGGCAATAGAGTCGTTCAATCGGTTGTTTTCCGTTTTGCATCAATTCAACGAGTTTATAGACATACGCCTGTAATACGAAATTTTTGTTACCAATTTTATTATGATTTTCGTTACTGCAGCGTTTTCGATCGACCTAACTTAAAACCTAATCTAACCGCAGTGGTTACAAGGCCGATGTATTATAACATTGACGGTCGATCATCAGACGCATATAACAGACACGAAACATAGATGTATAGAAAAAAAAATTACACTCTTCTACTGCAGATTACGCAATTTATTAAAGTATCGATCGGATTTCGTTGTAAATTTATTTTAGTACATTAAACACTAGGCCTCGTTTTTCTTTTTTTTTCAAAACGTCAGTT
The DNA here is from genome assembly GCA_032441835.1 of Slavum lentiscoides. Lineage (NCBI taxonomy): Eukaryota > Metazoa > Arthropoda > Insecta > Hemiptera > Aphididae > Slavum > Slavum lentiscoides. The sequence goes on along the minus strand of CM063717.1, from coordinate 4,590,250 downwards.
CAAAAATAAATAATCTTGCACGTTCGCACGTTATAACTTTATATGCGTACAACACTATACTGTTGTAGTATAGGAATAGGACATAATGTACTTTAAGGTTTAACGAACCAGCTTATTCGATCGCGGTCAAGCGCGTCTTATTGCGGCGCGCTGCGGGATTAGCCCTTCTGAATATTCACGAAGACGTCGTTGTCTCGAACCGATAGAAATAAATTAAATTTACGAATTCGTTCAAAGATATTATTTCGTTTTTCGCAATACTACCGATTTTTTTTCGATAGAATGTTTTCTACAGTTTTCGGCGTTCGAATAATTTCTATGTATTTTTTTTACGCGTCCCCCCTCTTCTTGGATAAACTTAACCGACTTATAAGTGTACGTATAGCGTAGTCTCCGGGACAACGACTCGTTCACACGTTTCCCGCGTGTACGTTATGAGAAGAGTAAAAAAAAAAAAAAAAATAGAAAAGAAAAAGAAATGGTTTAATCGAAATATACGCTGGTCGCCGTTATCGAGTTTTCGTTTACGTTTCCATCATCGCGTTATTAAACAAAAGTATATGTACGTTTGATAAATAACTAATTAATTTATCGTTTGTTTTTACAACTCGATCGCGTTTTATAGAATAAAAGCAGTTGCAGTATTATATATAGTCGTAGAATCGGTAATGAAATTTCACTTTTTATATATATATATATAGGTACGCAAACTTTAAATAATAATAATTGGTTTCGTGTACGGAAAAGTTTTTTTTTTTTTTTTCTGTTAGTTCTCTGCCGATATTGCACGAGGCGAGGAAATATATATATAACGTATATAAGAAGAAAAAAAAAAAAAAAATCTCCGTTCGCTTTTTTTTCCAAACAACTGTCGCGGCGGTCGGCGGGTTACGCGCGCGCTGCGTGTATTAATTTTTAACGAGTCTCGTGACGGAGAATATTATAATATATATATATTGTTTTTCGAAATTAAAAGAAAAAAACTTTTGCACCTTCTTTCGCGCACGCACGTCCTATTAAATTGTTTTTTATTTATTTTTCACCGACACAGTCGATAGCGTTTTTCGTGTATACGCGCGCCGAAAATCCGAAAATAAACTGCCAGCACTTATATATAAACACTTAAATAATACACCGTCGTCGACGACGAATCCAGAAAGAAAGTGCACGCCGCACGTTTCAGTCGTACAACGACGGACGAGACCGACTCAATGACGGACAACGCGGCCGAGAAATCGTTGTCGAACGACGACATCGTCGGCGGCGGCGGTGGTGGTGGTGGTGGTGGTGGTGGTAAGCAAGTTTTATTTCGAGTAGTTTGGAATGTAAAACCTCGAAAAACGCTTTAAAAGAAAAAAAAATGCTTTTATGTCCGCGAAAATTCAAAATCACTCGCCAAAATTTGTTTGTTTTTAATAATTTCGGTATAAATAATAATTATTTTTAAAGGAAAAAGTTTCACAGACAGATCTCATCGACTCCGGGCTTCTTTTAATCTGCCAAAAAAAAATTAATAAAATTCTTACTATACAATATACTGTTTTCCGATAATACGACAATACCTACCTTATAATATTTGTTATAGTTACATATTATATATGTTGTTATTCGGTTTAAGAGTATACCGGGCGACGGACGAAAATCGGTTCGTTTCGCGCAGCCGAGGTTCTATCATCGGTATTCCGATTGGCGGAAACCGTCGTGAGCCGACTGCTGCCGACAGCAACAGCCAATGACAGAGCAGTTATTAGCCGCCTGCTGGGGAAACAGCCAATGACAGAGTAGATAGCATCGCTACGGCTTTCGTTCGACGTGCGCGTTCCGGTATACTCTTAAACTATATAGAAATCGTGTCGGTGTGTAAAAATCTTAAAATAAAATTTCGATTTCGTTATTTTCGTGTCCAAAAACACCAAAAACGTTCTAAAAATTTTTAAAAATAACCCGAAAACCAACAAGTTTTTTTTTAAAAATGCAAAATAAGTTTTCTTATTCTCGTTAAAAAGTGCGTAAAACGGATTCGCGACAATGCGTAGTGCAACGCACAGTAAGCTTTGGAAAAAGTTATAACGAAGTAAATAATTATGTCCGTACACACTTATTTTATAACATGATCCAGAGGCGATTCGAGAACGCGGTAAATACCTACACCGCGGTCCGTCGAAAATTTGGGTCCGAATCCGGCATTGCCAGTAACAATGAGAAATATCGACGTTTCAATATGTCTTTAAACAGGATGGACAGAGAGACAGAGAGAGAAAGAGAGAGAACTGTAAAAAGCTCGCGGAAACATTTGTTTTTTCTCGAAAAATTACTCGAAAATTTCAAGTGGCCCTCTTTTTTTTTACTCGATTTAGTCGACTAGACTCTATTAAATGGGTTCGCTTGTATTGCGTGTAAATATTTAAGGAGCACAGAAAAAAAGCCCCGCAAATATTCCTTCTAAACTAATTTTATATAATGCATTTTTTTTCTCCGAATGTATTAATTAATGTCCGTTATGATAGTAGACTAAAACAAAAGTATATTTACCTGACTGTATGCTAAATTGTTTGTGGGACTATATGGCCTATGGTTTTGCTATGTAAACGTTTAATTTGTCCCGATGAATTGAGTTAATCATTTGTCACGATCGTCTACACGTGTGTAGTTTCTTCGACGAATATTACACATTATACAATTTTCTTTTGAAATATTGTGAAAAAAAAAATCTTCTTTAAAAAAAAAACAACTGTCTATTGCTTGTAATTCGTAAGGAGACCATTGCAAGAGTCTCAGCTTATTGGTTTTTAAGAAAATTTTTAGAAAAGTAAAAATATGTACAGAGACTAAAACTACTAATAATGTAGCCATTAGCGTACTGAACTTACGGTGGATACTAGTCAAGCATCTCGTATAAAGAAAAAAGATACTGGCAACGCCACTGCAGCGTGTTATATTGTGAGTTATGGCGTTACATTTCGATTATTTTTTTTTTTTTGTTTTTTACCGTTTACGAAAACGAAACGACCGTTGTTTTGACAGTTGATCATATTATGATACTCTGCTGATAATGATGATTTTTATTTTTTAACTTTTTATAATAATTTTACATTATTATTTATAAGTAAATCGCGGAAGGTTTGAACTTTGAATTTATAGGGATTTCGAAATTTTGTCGTATTACTCAAAACATGATTTGTTTGTATACATATTTTTTTACATATAGGAATACTTCGTGTTTTATAAATACAGTTTTTTAAAAGAAACGACAGCGTTGAAAATCTAATTATACTGATTACTTTTAATTTTTAATTTACTGATTAAATTAAAAAAATATTATAATTAAATTTACGTAGACCTGACAGTCAAGTGATATACACCTACGTAACACAATCAAAATTAGTAAACATAATTTAATATGAACGCGAGAGGATCGTTTTTTTTTTTTTTATAATGTTAACATTCAGAATTATTATATTTCATAATTGTTGTTACTTGTTTTACTATATACAGTTCGCGTATAGGTCAATATGCGTTTTCGATTAAAATATGTTCATTTCTAACATATCGCTCTAATTAACGCTCCTAGCGAATATTCAGTGACAGGACTAATATTGCTATTAATAGCTTCTTCTTTTTTTTTTCCAAAAGTAATTTCCACACATCCGCGTTGCGAAATTGTATTTGTTTATAGTTTTTTGTTGTGAAATACTTTATATATATATATACGGTTTTCATGAATAACTATTTTTATACAGTTCAAAAAAAGGCATTTTTTTAAAGAGAAAAATAAGGGGGAAAATATTCGTCGATCAAAAACTTTTCTTACTATTTGGTAAATTATTTTCTATTTGATGTTTTTTGGAGCGAACACAGTTTTCGAATGCAAGGATATTTTTATCGTGAGTAGGTAGTACCTGCAGGTATAGATCGTCTAATAATAGTCACACTTTCATAAAAAAAAAATCGTAAAAAAAATAAATGATCGATTATTAAGAGAAATGTTCATTACGACTTTTATTTTTCTTCTGAAATTCAACTCAATTACTCAAAAATATTATTAATGAAAAACGATATTTTCTTGCGTGCGGAAATTAATTTCAAAAAAATTATAAAATATTGCCTAGAACCAAAGAGTATTTTATACGCTACACTCGGTACAATAATAATTTAATTTACGTTTGTTTGGATTTTGGAAAATAATAATAATAATAATATATTGTTGTTGTTGGTTCGCGATATTCATTATACAGAGTTCTCAATAAATATATAACGTTATACAAATGATGTTTTTTTTTTTTAAACGCGCAAATCGGTGTATTTTTATTTTTACATAAATATACGTTTTTTTCATATATAAATACGCAACCACGTACCGTGAACTGCAGTATCCAATTCAACGTATGACACGTATTTGATGAATCGTATATTCCTCGATACACTTGGGACTTATTTGAACGACAGGACTCGGAGAATTTAAAAATCGGAAAATAATATGTATAATCGTATAGAATTTGAAGCGTTGAAACCGAACCATAAAAAAACATATTGTATTATTATAGATTACTAATCGCCCGACTAAGCGTACGTATACCTAATGCGCGAAAATTTTACTCATCCAAATGTGTGATTCGATGAAATCCGTTTAAACGGTCGTTAACGATTTTTTTTTTATATAATATTATCGGGCGATATACAAATATTTACTCTAATAAACGCGTGTTTTGTGAAAAAAAAAAAGAAATTAACTCGAGCATATTTTATTCCGTGACAATGTGCGGTGTGATTCAATCGGAATTCGTTTAATTTATTATACCTGCAAAGTTCTGAAATGTAGTAAACAGAGATAATCCGTAGCAGTAATGAAGCAGATATTATATTAGTTGAAAACGTCATCGAAAAAGAAATTCCCGGTTTTGAATAAGAGGGAGAATAAAAAAGTTTTCTCAGGTTCTGAACAAAGCGAAGGGTGTTTTACAACGATGTGTTTTCTTTTTTTCATTTGTCTATGAACACTTTTTCGTGTAGAATGAAACGCTCGGATGATTTTGATACATTATACGTTCGCGTAACAAATCGTTTCTTTATTTGACACGTTATTCCGCGTGTCCTGCAGTATAGTAAATATAAACTATACCGAAAATTGTAAAATACCTGCGGAATTGTCGTTTTGGAAAAAGAAAATTTTTGTATTTTGTTTTTTTTTCAAACCTCTAAATATGGGATTTGATGTTTTTAAATTTAGTATATCTCTGACCTAACAGCACCGTCATGTGTCATGCAAGTTGGTCCAATTATGTTACGGTTATGCTTATTAATAATAATAAAAATAAATAAATAATAAAGATTGCATACGCGCATACGTAGACGAGTATACGTTATATGCGCGCGTACGATCGGTCGCTCTGTCAGCGTCAAAATAAACAACCGCATATACCGACGTAGCGCGTCAGCCGACCGTAATAAAACGGGAAAAGAAAGTAGTCACCAGATAGCGCTACGACACAACATAGAGGGCGTGGCAGAAAGGCGCATATAAATAGCGGTCCGATACCATCAGTGTAATCACGGCGGTCAGGCGTGAACAACGTATAGTTGGCGTCTCACTGCGGTGTGTGTGTGTATAGTGTATGAGATTGACCGCTACTTATATGCGCCTTCCTGCCACGCCCTCTATGTTGTGCCGTAGCGCTATCTGGTGACTACTTTCTTTTCCTCGTTTTATTATTATTTCGTTTACGTTCCATGCACGTTGTTCTTCCTTTTTCTACACCTGCATTTCGTCTCAGTACATTAATAGATCTTTCTTCTTGGTTATTAATCGTCGTTGTGATTATTTCATTGACAGAGGTGGTTAGCTCAATTTTCGCCTTCTCTTGAACATCACGTATAACCGCAACTGCCTCAAACGTATCGGATATCGACTAAATCGATTAGCAATTATAACCAATATTTTTATCGTCTTTATTAAATTGCGATTTATGACATATTATATTTTCGTTCAGAATCGTTTTTTTTTTCTAATACGATAGCCGCATTCAAACGCAAAATAATTATCTAACGATTTCCAGTCGAGTGCTCTTCTACTCGAACTAGCGTTCGTAGCATCAACAACGTTTTTTTTTTGTCGTCTAGTTAAACGCTATTGACAATAATTTTAAAACCTCTTTTTTTTCGTGTCGAATCATCGGATTCGTATCAGAACCGGTGACGTTTAATATTAACACCGATCGATAGGAAGAGGGAATCCGACTGTTTCGCCATGGCATTCAAAATTACATTCGACCCGTCGTCGTACCGCGAAAAACGCTGTATTTACTATCGAAACGAATACGCGAGACGCAGCCGCCGCCGCGGGCGAACGCTCAATAATGCGCGGAATTAGCCGTTTTAGTACCATTTTTTTTTTTATATTCCGATCGGAGCGCCTGGAGCACTGAACTCAATACACGGAACGCGCATTCTGTATAATAATTCTCGTGTAAGAAATATGGATCCCTACGGTGAGCCGCCGTATGCGTTCCGTTTCTATTTTTCTGTTTTTGCTACCAACTTCATTATGTAAAAATAACCGATTTTGGTGCTGACATCGATACTACCGAGCACGTCTTGTTGTGTCCTGTTATCTCAAAGTAAACAATAAGACATTTGAATATGATTGAGACACTTGTGACTGTTTACACTGATATTATATGAAAACCAAAATCACAAAACAATGTACACTTTTTACCACGTACACGTATTTCGACAACAACGTTGCCATCATCAGCGCGAACCACATACTAAAACAGTTATACGATATACACCCGTATTTATACGCAGTTAATATCCAATGACGTCAGCAAAAACATCGCGGCAGCCGATCGTGAGTCATCCGCGACCACGCCCTACCGCGATTCTATGCCGACGCCATCTGGTTTACATTAATTTTAGTAACGAATTTCTTAAGGGACTCGAGTCCCAGTTTAATAAATTATTTGTATTTTTTGACATTTCTATTGCTTCTCTTTTATTTAATTCCTTATAATTGTTTACATTTTTTTTAAAGTTTTACTGATCTGATATTACGGTTAGTGTTCAATAAGTAAAAAAGTATAACGGTTTTATAGTGTGTGGTTCGCGCTGATGATGACAACGTTGTTGTCGTAATACGTATACGTGGTAAAAAGTGTATATTATTTTGTGATTTTGGATTTCGTAATATCAGTAATAAAACATGATAAATATCATGGGAAAAATTATATTTCATCGTATCCTCCATGACTTTTATACCGTATAGAACGCGTATACGGCGGCCTCCTATCCGGGGTCGTGTTTTGATTGATATACGCGTTCCGTGTATCGAGTTCAGTGGCCTAACAGAGACGCACAGTGATACATGTATCAAATAATAGTTTTGCAATGACGTTTTGGCCATTTTTTTTATAAGCCAGTTTTTCTACAATAACACTACAATATCGCGTATAACGTGGAAAATTCTCGAAAAAAATCGTACGGTCCCGTAGACCGGAGAATCGAAAGAGAATAATATTTGCGCGATTGTGTATATATATATATATATATATATATATATATATATGTAATAGTACACAAAATATTTTGTTGTCCGTGAAACTTTTACCGGTAGTTTTTTCGAGAAAATCTTATGAAACAATACCACGTGTATTGTTTGTTTTCTCCGGTCTCGGTATTAGATTTTCGTTTTGAACGAACGCGAAAACAGAATATTTACATAGTGCGCTGATGCTGATAATGTACGCGTTATATATTTATATTCCGCGAACCCGTTGAAATACTACCTAATAATATATTATATTGTTCGAAGGATCGAACCGAGTGGAGAAAAAGTATACGAAGAAAATTTGACGTGTATATTTCATAACATTATTGTTGAATCTCTTCCGAGGAAGATATTTTAATAAAAAAAAAAAACCTGTATATAATACGTTTAAACGATATTCGCGAACTCCGTAACTCGTCTATAGTATATATAATTCAGATTCTGCAGAGTGAAACGAAGAATATGTATTGATGCGTATTGTCTTGTCCGCAAACACTTTTTTTCGTTACGGATTCGACGTATTCGACGATTTGGACGCGGTCAATTTGTTGTGTTTCAGTTCGGAAAACATATTTAAACTTATAATATTATAAAAACGAAAAATCTTTTTTTTTTTTTTTAAACTATACTTTTTAAGTGTGCTAAATTTGAATTTCGAAAAACTACGAAGAAACAGATATAGTTACTCCGCTCCGAAAAGGTAAAATAATGCTGGAAATTATCTAACAACACCCGTTCTATAGTGAACCACTCGAAACGCGTCTATATAAATCGCTGAATTTCTATCGGAGTAAAGTGAAAAGTATTTAATTATCCGAAATCACGTGCATAATACAGACGTAATCGAATGACTATATAATAATAACGCGTTTTGTATCGCATTTTATTATCGATTCGCCAATAAAAAAAAAAAAGAAAAAAACCTCAATTAATTCGTGTAAAATTTAATATTAATACACTTAGATTTTCTTTTGATATTCAAAATAATATAGCGGTAAAAACTCCGTTACTTTTACTACCTACGCGAAATCGATTTTGATTTAATTTTACGTTTTTACGTAATACAATAATACAGACGAATAATCGAATCGATATCTGTTATAAAAAAAAATAATAATAATAATAAACAAACAAATAGGTACTAATAAAATATAGACAAAATTAAAAAAAATTAAAAATAAATAAATAAAAAAATTAATTAATAAAAATAATAAATAAAAAATAGGTACTGTCAATTATAATATAATAAGAGTATATATTTTTCTTGATTTCGAATCCGTCTGTGTCATGCGCGGTGTATACTGTACAACATCATATAAAAAGTAGAAAATAAAGTACAATTTCACCGGTCATATATATTTTAAAACAATATTACAAATACGTGACACTGTATTATCTAATATATATATATATAATCATGTTTATTGTCCTATAAAATGCGATGGCTAAATAAAAGGCTTCCACATCAAATGCTCTATCTCGTCCACTACCTTTGTTTATTATTCGACTTTTTTTTTATATTTTTTATTAATAATATAAAAAAGAAAAAACCATATATTATATTAAAAATTGGTCGAACAACGGTTTTTTTGCTTCGGTTTTCATGAGGTTTATTCTAGAAAAACTCAAGTATATGGACGTACGCAAAAATTTTAGTATCTCGCGGGGTTTTTTTTCTTCATAAAAATTATTAATATTTTAGTGTGCGTTTGTGGTATATAAATATTAAGTATACATCGTATTTTATCGGAAAAAATAAAGATTATATATATATAAAAAAAAACACGTTGAACGGTATTCGAAAATAAAAATTAATATATTTCAATACTCCTGTTATTCTAGGTCTTTCGACAATCCGTTAAAAATATATATTAATGAATAGTTTTTGCTATTTTCAGATCGTGTTATGTACGCGAGAAACCAACAGTACAAATACAATAAGGAACCAGTGACGGGCGGCCAACCGATAACTGTGGGACAAGCAAAAGTGAGTAATAACATGCACATAATTGCTCGATAATTTCCATTTTCTCGAAAACTCCGAGATATTTGTACGCACGTGAATTCGACTCGAAATGGAAAAGTGTAAAACAAAAAATAAAAATTATTTCCACAAAGAATCGATAGAAAAAAAAAATGTTTAAATATTTAATTCTGCGCCGTCGGACATTGAAACAATATTGGGATATTATTTACACTCTGTCAACGAGCGGTGTTTATGAGCTGAATTTACAATTTCGGCACGCCCGAAAATGTATAGGTGTATTACGAGAAGTCTTGAAAACTCGTCTGGTTCGAGTCGTTGAAAAACTCGTATGTGTTAAGAATATGCCTCATAATTAGAAAATAAGTGTTAGATTTAACAAAAATATTGAATTATCTCGGTTAAAAAAAAAAAAAATTATATATTTTGTTTTTCTACAAAAATTGGTATTTTAAAGTAAAATTATTTTACAAAATAAAACACATTTTTTAACGCCTACATATTATTTACGGTTATAGATTGTTTTTTTTTAAATTTCATTAGACGCACGAAGTACGAGCACTGCAGTAGTTTTAATCTTTTCGAGCCGTTTCCGTAATAATCGAAATAATACGCTCCGAACTTCGATCAAAAAATAAATAAACAATAATCGTTTCCAACGTGTCACTTCACCGGATAACAATTACTGTAATTAACTGTGAAGTATTAAATTTAAACTAATCGACTCAATTATAGTTGACGACAATAAACGCGTTAACTATAGTCGAGTTAAAAATGTAAACAAAACTCAGTCGGTATATGAACGTCCTTCGTCCGTATGGATTTTCTATCGTTCGTTATTCACACTGAAACATTTCAATATTATTCGGGTAAACGGGAGATGTTTTTATTTTTTTAGAGGAATTTCGAATCCGGTCCAAAACGACATCCACCTTATAACAAACACTCGTCGCGAAATCACTCATCAATCGAGACGGCAGTGTACGATGCGTACTGCACACACAAACGTGATTAAATTCAAAAATAAATATTATAATAACGCCGTGACGCGATATTTTAGTCGAATATATGATTATTATTATTCAGTAGCGTAGGCAAGACGCAAGTTCCGACAGGGTTTTTATTGAGGCATAATCGCTGCAGGTTCGCGAGACGTCCTGGGTGGCACCGCCATCTCACAGTTTTTCTATGAATCCGTTCGTTATATTGTCACATTTCAGACGCGAAATACATAGCTAAAATAGACCAATCAAATATTAAAAACAATAATTATGTAAAGAAAATATTTTTTTTTTTTTTTATCGCAATAATTATATTGTGTATTTAAACAAATACAGACGAAATTTACGTATATTTCATCGTCGCGCAGTCTATTTAACGTGGAAATAAAACTAAGAGGAAACGACGACGGTGAAATAATATTATAATAATAACGGACGAGTCGGGCGAACCGAAAACCCGGAAAGAATATTAAATTGAAAAAAAAATCCAACAAAACATACGATCTAATATAGTAGCGGATGAAACTATACTGATTTGAGCTGAAATCATAAACATTTTATGCATTTTTTAATCTTTAAAAATACAACTGGGAAGGAAAACGGGAAATATATTTTCAAAATATACCCAAAATAGAGTTTTTTTTGGTCATTTATTATAAACGGATTACAACGCATTCACATTGGAAATCGGTTCGGACGTTTCATTTAGAATAGAAAAAAATGTATATATAATATAAATCCTTCTGAAACGTCGGGGAACGTTGTAACTGCAGAACGCGCGCGTAATATGTCAAAACTCGGCCGTTAATGCGATACAATATTATCGTTTTTAATAATCTCAATTTTACGTCCGGACGTTCGCTCGGATACGTTCTGCGCGATATGTTTAATACTGTCTCAAAGCGTGTTTACGGTGATAATAAATTTTTGAAAACACGACAGTAACGTAATAACGTGTGTGCAATGTGCAGTAAACTACGAATAAAATTGACTTTAAGTACCATTTTATGTAGTCCGTACGCGTATCACCTACGTACATAAACATTTTACCTCTATAATAGCACTGATAGTCCAAAAACAGTGTCGCGATGTATTTGAGTATACGAGTGTTTAAATTCCGTTTTTTTTTTTTCTAGTATTAAATTCGTTTTTAAAATATTTTTTATGATTTTTTTTTTTATAATACGTTATAAAGTATAAGTCATAAAGTAAATTAGTCCAGCCCCACGACTATGTGTTCTGTAGGGGCCCATCCTTTGTGGTGCGTCTCGAATCGCGTTGAAAAACATTGATATATTCCTACTTAATCAAAACGAGTTTGCTGAAATAAAGAATGTGTAGTGCTCGTTCACTATAACGCGAATGGTTTGTTTGTCGTACAAAAGTACTCTCAACGATTTTGATGGATTTTAAGAAAATAAGAGAAATACATCCTATCGACAATAATAATTGGTTTTTTTATAACCTTTCCAAAACGTACAACTTTTAAGCAATCCAACAGTGTATTTAATTTGAAATTATCCGTTAAATTCCTTGATCAATATCGATTTTATCCCGCGAGTGTAAAAATCATTCTAACGTACGTATCGCGTATTTTCGGTACCAGGTGCAGAGTGGTGAAAAAATAAAATACCGATGAAATACCTTTTAAACGCATTTAAACGTTTAATGCGACTGTTTAAACGAAATTATAATACTCAAGTCGTAACGTTAATTTTTGTTTGTTTTGTTTTTTTTTTTTTTTTTTTACCAAACAAGGCTTTACGATCGATCGTGTTCGGAGCGTGCGACACGCCGCCCAGAGGCGAATGGCTGCGCACCGGATTCGTGTTCAGAGAACCGGAGAAGGAGCTATCGTATGGCCTCAGGGCGCGCAGAAATGGTACCAGAGGCATGCTGTCTGCGATACAAGGATACGTACTCAAACACCTGTTGTTCGCCGGCAACAACAGCCCGTAATACGCGTTTTTTTTTTCTGGAAATATTAATAGAAATTAATCGAATATACATTACAGTCATATGTGGGGTCGAGGTCGATAGTGTTTGTATTTATATGGGAAAAAAATCTACAAGCTATACGTTCGAAACCGTAAACTCGACGTTTATAAAATATAATTCGAAAGCGATGAAACGGAAAATAATCTTTGTGATAAAAAAAAAAGAATGTATCGTTTGTCTAGAAAACTGTACGTTCACTGTTGTTATTCATAGGAAGAGTTGGCTGGGGTTAGAAACGGTTATTGACCGTCGACATACATATATGACGATTAGTATAAATCATACGTAAAAAAAAAAATTTAATTTAAAACGTTTAAGAATTGTCAGTTTTTTTTTTTAGGCATCACTAAAAAATGTGCAGTATAGCGTTGTCTGAAATATAATTTATGAAAAAATTTAACGTTGTATTTACGAGTTACCGAAATGCGCGTAACAGTATAACTTTTACCTTTTATTTTTTATCCTCGACCCCGTAGTTACACGATCAGTCGGTTTCACCAACGTTTTGTTAAAGGTTTAACTTTTCGTTAATTGTGTTTAACAATTGTTTAGTAAAAACTAGGTTTCGCCGAGATTCGTTAGCCTTTAAGCACCGTTGTTTAGGTAGTCGATCACCCGAAACGAGATATTGTTAAAATTTTAAAACTACAATACATTAGGTTACAATAATCGTCTATTTTTAATATTATATTATCACATTCCGTGATGATCAACGATAACGTTAGAACATCGAGGTAACCCGACTGACGTTTTGTTGTCTCAACATATTAGAATTCAACAACATAGTATATAACGTAACGGCGAAACTTGTATTATTAATAATTTAACCAGACGTTGAATTTCAAACAAACTGTTAACCGACACGGTGTTAAGAGAGTATTTAACAATAGTTGGCGAAACCGGCTAAATACATTTTTGAAATTTTAAAAACCGCGTTTCGTAGTAATAATATTGTCGACGGACCGTCGTTTTTTTTCTCATCTCCGGCTCCTCGTTTAGATGCACGAAACCGTCCAGACAACAGCAGTTCGACGCTTTTTGCAAATCGCTCACGGAGATCCTGTGGAAAGTCGGCGAGAACGACAGAGCCACGGTGTGCTTACCGCAAGAAAACAGTTACGTGCCGCACTCGTTAAACTACTTCCAGGACAACGTTACCGAAAAAGTAAGGGGATTAGAGAACGCGTCTGCGGTAAAGGCTTAGAACTTAACTGGAAAATATAAAAACCGCGGGTGCGGCGGCCGAATTAGCCGTGTCTGAAGGCGTAAAAATGCGCCGGCGATAAATCCTTTATACGCTCCCAACGATACATTATAATATGCGCCAGGAAACATATAACACAAAGAAAGGAGCGCACAAAACAAAAAAAAAATCCGGCGAATCGTTCCGCGTATTTATGAAACGAGAACGAATTTATTAAAACCTAAATTATATATTTTTATAATATACCTGTTAAAACACACAGCCAGGATATTAAAAAAAAAAAAAAACTCTCCTAGTACTCGAGACGTTGATGTGTGAACGTCGCGTGAACGGTAAAAATGTAACGGAATTGTGATTGTGAATATTCGTATCCTTATTCAAAGTAATTTATCGACAATAAATATTATTATTAGTTGTCACGACAACAGCTTACACGTTATCAATTATAAATTGCGTGTAAATTAATTAATATTATTAATATTGCGTGTAAATTAATAAATATTATTATTAGTTGTCATGACAACAGCTTACACATTTCCGTCCCATTTACCCTCATACCGCCGTAATAGACGTTTACACATCAAAAAAAAAATTGTCGACGTTTTATATACAAAAGATTTATCGTTCGCTGATTTTTTTTTTTTTGTTGCTCAATGCAGGCAATTTTTAAATTCGTGATAAAAATTGATTTTTTTTTTCTGCTTCTCGACCCTGCCAGTTTGATAGAGAGAAATTGGTAATTAATGATTTGAAAATTTCGTAATAGAAACAGCGATTTGTTTTTCGAGAATCGGAGTGTTTTAAAACTGATTCGCTGCGAACGAAAAACATAATATAACCCAACTCTCGTTACCCCTCCCGGCCACACCCTTTACTACCGCGTCAGCTACAGCCTCGACGAATGATATTCGAAATTTTATACGTCTCAAATTCGCGTTATTATTATTATTATTAATATAGAACGGCGAAAATTGTAAGAAATACCGACACAATATACGAAAATTGTATAATATATTATTAATTAAACGATCCGAGAATTCAACGTGACAACGTTAAAGAAACGTTTCACTTTTTATGTTTTTCGGTACTTAACAGCTGTTACGTAGCTCTGTGTTAATGATTATTGTATTTAAATTACAGCTGCACTTGTTCGAGTTCACCAACATAGAAGACTTGGAGATTTTTCTCAAAAGATATTTACACTTGGTGAGTCATCCGCGTTTAATACGTAAAATATTCTTCTTTGGAATATCTGAAACCGCGTCCTTCGGCGGCATTTCTCGAGGAAAACAAACAATAACGTCCTTATTACATAGTTTCAGGACGATCCCGGGCCAGGATCTTTATTGTTGCTGTACAGTTCGGTGTTGACGAGAGGAATATCCAAGTAAGTACATTTTTCAATTTGTTTTATAAATGATAAAAAAATAAACGCGCGATTTTCTTCGTGATTATACGAGAAATATTTTACGAATTTGTTGTAAATTACGGAGAAAAGTGTCCATTTATTTTGTTTTGCGTTTGACAGGTTGTTTTTGGAAAAAAAAAAAAATTAAAAATTTACGTTGAGCAATTACAGTTGGTAAAGGTTTGAAGTATAGTTTTTTTTTCGGTTTAGTCTTTACCTATTAAAATCGATTAAACGTTTGCATAACACTGATTAAAATTAACACGTCTCGTGCTTTGTACTCGGTATTTTGTTATTACGTTTATTATTTATATTTACACTAATTACGCAGGTTTTACCCGTTTCAAACGGCTCTTTTATCCCAAATAATGCTCGTCTGTGTGATAGGTCATAATTAGAGAACGGAATGTATCGTAATAAAAAATAAACACAAACGTGTATTTAGAAGAAGAAAAAAATGTTTTGTTTAGAATTCAGAAGAAATCCTTACGTCTTGGTTGAACGAAAAATAAATAAAGTGTTATACATAAAAAAAATAGATTGTATTTACTTATTACATCTGATTATTGCATGAAAATGGTGAAACGACATGTTCTCTCGAAGTCGTAAATATTTAAAATGCCGGCGATTCGATGGTCACTGGTTACAGAGTGTTTTTTTTTTATGTAATGACTAAATAAACGTCCCGCGCCGACCGAAATGTATGTGTAAATAATTTATACGTGGAGTGTCAAATTACAACTTGAAATCGCCGAAAAAAATCAAATATTTATAAAAAAAAAAGTATTTTATTTAAAGTTGTAATTACAATAACGTCCGTCGTTCCCCGTAGTCGTAACAATAACATTTTTAATTGTATCGAAATAATAGGATTGCGTCGGACTTAATGGACGAAAAAGTGTATCTAATATCGAGCGCCGAAGAAGGGTCCATATGCATCGTGACTCTAATGCTGACCGGCAGAGCCACGCCTAATCTCCACAACGGTATCGTGAACATTGGCGACGAACAGCATTACGTGAGTCCTTTGCTATACTGCAGTCGTGGTGTGCGAGAGAAAATTTTTTTTTTCCCCCCGACAATTTCCATCCCCGCGTTTATGTTTTTGTTACTTCTTCGATGGTGACGGAGTGCTCGGATAATCCTGAAACGTGTTACTTTCAGGCAGGGCCCCAGCCAAGGATAGGGGGCTTCTCAGGTTACAACCCCCCTCTATTGGCTTTGTAATACTATACTTAGAAAAATCAAGGACTCTTTTTTACATAATATACATATTATATATTATGTATTTTATTTGAAATGTCTGCGAAAAATAATAAATTTATTTATTGATACTGTTTTTTTTATCATATAGTGTTTTTCTATCTGTTTTAAAACGGATAATTTTTGATCTTAAACCCCCCGCTCGCCATAAGAAAATCCCGGCTGCGCGCCTGCTTTCAAGTATATTAGCAAATGACAAATATACGATAACTGCAGTTGGATCAATATTGAAGACAGGTGTTTTTTAGATATTTCCAGCGATAGTTTTCTTAAGCGTTTAGAAAGAACGATAGGGAAAAAACGATCTTCAGCTAATTTTCTATACGTATATTCGTTTTGTTATTGTATTTTCAAAGAAGTAAAAGTGCAACACGATCTCCGACAACTAAGCACATTATTTTAACAATATTTATCCCGTTTAAAAATAAAGTAGTAACTCACTCGAGCTGATTTATATCCACAGCGCTTGTGGCTCGATAATTTAAAAAAAAAATGTTAAATTATAATACGCGTTTGTTGTTTTTTTGGGGGGGGGAATCAACACTACAAATTACGGTAACATTTTTTTTCTTCTATTTTTAAAGGCAAAATTGAAATTTCCGAAATCATTCAATTCAACACGCGCTATATTTTTTATAATTTTTTCCTGTTCGATTTTTTTTTGTTCTTGTTTATTTCGAAACCGTTTTCCAGTGACAATTTTTCACTAGATTTTAAATGACTCTTGCTTTTTTGGAAAATATCGTTATTACAAGCGGTACAGGGAGCGAAACAAAAACTACTTTAAATTCGTCTCTTCTGCAGGCCATACCGCACTACGGGATATTGGCCAGAAGCGAAGTTGGTCTGCTCGTTCATTACGAGGAAACGTCAACGCCGGCACAAATCACTCAGATACCGGGTTCCCGTTTGAAAACGCCTTCGTACCCGATTTGGATAACCTGCGCCAAAGGACACTACGGCATACTTTTCAACACTAACAGAGAACTGTTACGAAATCATATGGCCGAAAGGAGGTACGTTGTTAGTCGTGAAAAATACGCGATTTCAAAAAATATATTAAATACGAATCTCGCGAGCTGTGTGTCCTGCACAGCAGTGCAGAATTTTCTTAGTTTTTTTTTTCAACCAGTTTCTATTCAATTATATTCGATAATTTAGTATATATTTTTTGAGGGGGGTTTTTTTTGTCATTTAAAGTATTAATAAAAATATGCAAAAAAAAAAACACTCCTAAACAGTATTACTACTCGTATTCGAATAGTGGGCGGTAAGTTTTTGGAATGTCGTGAACCGCGGGACGGACTAAGCGTGTTTTAGAAGCGGACCCGGGAGAACGGAGAACGGGCAATTAACAAATCGAAATCCCCGACTTTCCGGGTCGTAGACTAATTACTTAAATGATTACGCATAACAGTCAAAACTAATAATAATTATTAATCAAATCAGTAATCTCGTTAGAAAACAAATAATACGTTATGTACAAATAAAATTAATATATCGGACTTTACGCGTAAACTTTAGTATAGAACGTCACAGACCTTTTCGTACGAGGAACAATTTGTTTTATTTCCGCACGTTCCTTATCACTTCACGATTACTGTACGTCCTGTCATCTCCTTCGATTTAAATATGTAAACAAAAAAAAAAAACTGTAATATTTCCAATACTCGTGTGTCTTTTTATGCCCATTTTCAAAGAGGACTGTTATTTCCTATGATTCGAGTATAAATTTAAAAAAAAAAAATGCATTTAAATTTACTGTTTCATTCGAATACTACTTACGTAAGACTAAAAGAGGAAATTTCGACGGTTCGACGAGACGTGAGAAGTTTCTCGACTTGTCGCTACTCGACTCGACGAATGATATTACATACTAATAATAATCATTTTCGGTCTGCCATATAATTGGGCTCCCGGATAATAATGTTCAATTCTCATTTCATCACAATGTATGAATGTTAAAGAAATAATTTTTTACACTGGTTGCACTGGAGACTTTGTGTGTGCGTAATTTTGAACAATACGCAACATTTTTTTTTTTTTGTAAATTAATTGTGGACACTGGACGTATTCAGACGATTTATTTATCGACAATTTAAAGAAGTCAAATGACATTTTTTTTTTTTTAAAAAAAACAACCTTTTTTAAAACGTATACACGTTAATATAACTGCGTCAAGACACTTGTACACATTTTAAGTTATTTAAATATATATTTTTATGTCGAAACGGCGTATATGTGTAGTCTTTTAATTTTTAATCCGAAGACCCAAACACGTGGATTATTATTTGATCTTCGTCGATCGAACCGAATTGAGTTTTCTCCGGCCGTCACACATACAGACTGCAGACGAGATGTATTCGATTAAAAGAGAACCTGAATTTGGTTTTTTTTTTGTAAAATCTTCAGCTCAGAAAATACACACGTATTTCATTGCTAAGCGCGTAAGGTTAATAAAATGAGGCGGATTTCGAAGTCGTTTCATACAAAACTACATACAGAAATATTTCGGGTAAACAATAAAATCGTCGCAGTTTTTTTATTTTTAACATTTCTCTTGTTCTGCACGTATAAAAACGAAATACCGCTTCGTTCTCTTCCGTTGATTTGAAATATTTTCAATTTTAATTCGCTACATTTCCTATAACCGTGCAGACACTGTTTAATAATACGACGTTATATTCGTATTTGTCGATCACGAGAAATCACGCGTTCATATCGTTACATAATTTATGCATTATGTAATAATAATCAACTACGTTTTGTGCCTATAGTAAAACCGTCGGGTACGCGTGACACTGCAGCCGGTTTTCTTTGTCCATATATATATATATATTTAACGATTTATTTGTACAGAAAATATAATTAAAATCGCCTATGTATAAGTTTATAACGTAACGCGAGTATATGTATTTACTACGACGTGTTATACGGATCTTATTGTTTTTACACACATAACGTTTTCAGAATAAACTTTTATTTTAATTTTTTTTTTTTTTCCGAAAATAAGTGGTGCGCGGGAAAACGTTTTTTTTTTTTTACTCTTTTCTCGGAAGACATTTTGTGACACAGAAAAAGTACTCTAAAAGTTTCGTACGTCTCCTCGTCTGTACGTAAACGCTGGAACTGCGAGATGTGTTATTACAGCAGCTGCGTTCAAAAAGGTGCTTTTTGGGAAATTGCGTTATTTTGTTTCCGAAGAAATTTATGGCAAGAAAAGTAAAAAAAAATAATAATAATAATAACGCAATAACGGCCTGTGCTTATATACGTTAGTTGTTTTTTGTTTCATTTTGAGGGAGGAACCGCGAGAATTTCTCTCCGAACGCATTGATCAATGTGTCAATTTTGAATGTTCGATGAAATAACACACGCGTTTCAGTTGTTTCCTGCAGAACTCTCCGAAGTAGCGATGCACGTCATCGGGGTGTACGAAATCGTTATTATTCTCCGGTCTCACCCGTTGTATGCGGATCGTGTGTACTCGATGCTCTGAAAAACCTTTAAATATGCGTGCATTTATGCCTTAAAAAAAAAAAATCACTAAATATGCCCTTAAAATACGTACATTCGCTAAAATACGCTACCAAAATGTGCGTTAAAAACAAAAAATTTTAAATGACAATACTGTCATGTTTTATTAACTATTCTATCATATAGGTACCTAAAAGATACCTATTAGGTACCTATATAATATAATAGAATAATTAATAAATAACGATGAAAAAATTATCAATTTACATTGTTAATACTTCTTGATGATATTTTTAAAAAGAATTTCGCAAGACAGACTCACACCGACTGATTAAAATATCCCAGTTCGTGTAATCCGCGTGAAGATAAAATAACCTCGGCGTTTCATAATATTTCAAATAGAAATTATCGACCAGTAGGGGAAAAAACACGGCCCATTCATTTCATCGAACGCTCATTCAGATATACGTATACGTATATATATATTTTTTTTTATCAGTTTTAAAGATAAATTGAAAACTATAATTTTTCTTAATTACTATTGAATTCAGCGAAATATGCTCTTAAAATTAAAACGTAACACGCGCTAACGCGCGAAAAAGAGCTAAATACGCAAAATACGCACACAAAAAAAAACGTCTATAATCACCACCTAGTACCGTGAAACGAATTTCTATATCACTGCAGAGCTGTGTTTTGAATAATTATTTAAAAACATGCAAACTCCCATAGGTCCCTAGTGATTGCCGTCATCTAACCCGTATTAAGGTGTCGGTTTAAAATTCTTACCGAAATACTTGACTTATTCCAAAAAAATATGCGGCTATTTTTCGGCAATAGAAACAAAAAAGAAAGAAAAATCTTCGAGACAAAAGAAAAAAAATTCCATCTTTTACGCACCGACCGCGCGAGAATCGAGTTTTTCGCTCAATTAATTATTATTAAAGTAATTTTATTAATAGTAATTTTATATAATATAATATATTATTTCCTCCTGAAACCCGACAAACGCAACACATTTTACTCTATTCAACGTATTTTAAAGCGTTTTTTTTTTTTTTTTGCTGTAATAATTACTAGAATCCCACGCTACAGTTATTATTGTGTTTTAGATTTTTTTTTTCGATATTTTTTTTTACAACTAAAATAATACATTTTTTCCCGTAAAAATCTAACTGGCCGTTTTACGAGTATATTTTTATGAAAAAACAAAATTACGTTGTTTTAAACGTTTATTAAAGACTTTAAAAAAAAAAAAAATTGAATTGAATTTTTTGAAAACCTTTAATTTTTTTTTCATTTACTGCGAATAATATTCGAATTCTCGGACAAAGTTTAAAAACCGTTTTGTAACTAATGACGTATAATTATAAGTTTTATATTAATTATGAGTTGTATACACCGGAAAACATGTAAAAAATCATAATTAGCTATTTTAATTAAAAAAAATATATATATATTTTTTTAAATTTCGATTTTCCAATAATTATAAAATTATAAAAATAAGTTAATTATTATATATAATTATCAAAAGTCATTTCGTTCGTCGGACGTGCGCGACACCCTGTATACGTACAAATCGATGTAATTTATTAATTAATACGTATCCTATATATATGCGAGGGTCGATGTAATTTATTTTTTTATTTTTTGCCGCCTAAATAAGCGGGGGAATAAAAAGTGCGAACGCATCGTATTATATTACCTTGATAGGACGTGAAATTTTACAAAAAAAAAAAAACCAAAAACGAAGCTGTACCATATTATATATATGTATAATATATATATATATATAAATATATAATATTTATTATTATACAATAATATCGTATGTGTTAACGAATATAATATAATAACGTTATATGAATAATTACAAATCGTAAACGATAACACCGCCCACGCACATGTATATCGATAACTGCGTCGTTAAAATAATTTAACGTGATTTTTACGTATTTTTTACCTTGACCTTTAATTTTATCCCAGAAAAACTCGCGCGTACTAATAATAATATTGTTAATAATAATTTTTTGTAAATATAGTATACCGATAAGAAAAAGAAAATTAACAACAAATTACGGCTGCGACGCGTTTATATATGAAAACATTAAAATACGTTTTAACTGAACACCGCGCATTACACTACTGTATATACTGTAACATATTGTTCAACACGTGCCCGAATACGATTTAAGTGGATTTATATACAACAAAAAAAAAATTATTTATTTCTTTTAGTCAATTTACTCTTGACGTTTATTTATAAAATAATAAACTGCTCGGCGAGTAGGTATACAGGTATATTACATAAAATGCGTTATAACGAGTGTCAAAAGAAAATGACGACAATATTATATTATAATATTATAATATAGTTTACTGTGATATTAGCAATAATATATTCGATCGGGAAATAAACGTCTAAAGTCCGTCGGCGAATGGTCGCGGTGAAACTCATTTAGATAAAATACCGATTTTATTATAAAAATAAAGACTATCAGATCGTTTACGTAACAATAATAATTATTTGTTTCAATGAAACGATTATTATCGGTGGTACATTTTTATTACACAAATATACTTCGGGAGTTTTTTTTTTTAATAAGTGTAATTATTATCGTTATAATAATTAAGTCCGCAAGAACCGAAACTCGACTGTTTTTTTTTTTAAATCGAGAACTATTTACAACGTTTTTTTTTTCTCTACACAACTTTTCGACTGGTATACATATATAAGTGCTCTGATTTTGTGTACACTGTAGCGAATTTCGCTGCGAGTGTTACTTATAACAGGGAGATGGTTTTTCGGTTTTATTCGATAGTTTCGAAAACTATACCGAAAAACGGTGATTCTGTCGAAATTCGATATTGCGCATTTTACCCCGTAGCGAAAACAATAATGGTCTTAAATTATATTGTATAGTCTCGAAATGTACAAAAAAAAATGTCAACGAATTTCCTCGGACGTTGAACATTTTTATGAGGCATAATAGGTCCTACGTATAGTCAGTCTTCAACTATAGGTATATTCGAAAAAATTTCGAAAATCCTTTACGTATTTTATTTTAACGAATAATATAGTAATTTCACGACGTAATATCGATTGATACGCTGTTTTTTTTTTTTAACTTTGAAATTACTCATATATACGTCGCTTTTCGGTTTCGAAATTGATTGTTTCGCTATAAGTATCATAAAAAAAAAAAATCAATTGAAACCGATTATAAGCTCGTTATTACTAACCCGAAATCGGTTAAAAGTTTGAAGAAACCAAAAAAAAAAATCGTAAATTAATTTATAATTTTCATAATATGAAATAATTTGAAAACGCGTATGATGTAATCGTTATGGAAAAAAAAAATACATAATATTGTTAAAAAAATCACTATAAAAGTACGTGGAAAAAATTCAAAATGAAAATTACGTATTGCGATAGAAACGCTGCTTTTTTTAACCTAAGGAAAATGCATTTATCGCCTATATCGTTTCGAGTATAATAGTTATAGGTACTATTTATAATATACTGCAGCAGGAGTAAAATCGATTGAGTATTGTTTAATTAACCGTAAAATTTAATAATTTATTGATACGTGCGCGTAATTAATATTCACGTGTTCATTATGTAATTAATTATCAATATTAATTATTATTATTACTATGTAAATTTTCCGCGTTAATTAATTAAATAACGATTCTCGTGTGAATCGAAGTAAAAGGAAACCGCGAAAACCTCACGAGGTACGCGTATATATATATATACAATATTTTATTGTCCAATTAAGGCGTAATTTTGATTTTTCTTTTTATATATAAACAAAAAAAAACAAAAAAAATTGTATTTTTTTCTTCAAACTATTAACTTACTCGTACGCTCGTATACACACACACACACACACACACACTATATACCAGTCGAACGGCCGTACGTACCGAAGTCCAAGGGAAACGAAAAAAATATAAGAAACTTGAGAGCTATTATTATTATTATTATTATTATTATTATTCGTATTGATTATATATATATATATATATATATATAGGTGAACGACTTGAACTTTGAATCATAATTACAAGTTAATTAACTGATCGATAGTTCGATTCGGGCTCTCGTTGCTGTCCGATCGGCATAATCGTTTTATTTATTTTACGACAATCTGGAGATTTATGTTTATAAATATATTTTATTATTGTTTTGTGCAAGAAGAAAAAAAAAAAAGCAATAAATCCGGACGAGATTCGTTCAGTAGTTATTTATACATTTCATACAGACGATCTATGCGTTTATTAACATATCGAAAAGGGCATTGAACTATAATCGATATGTAATATATTATATACGTTTATTAAATATTGCTTTTTTTTTTTGTTCGATACACTCGTGCTATAATAACGCTTGAAGAAAATCGTCGCTTTCGTGTAACTATTTGATTATTCGTCTGTCGATATAAATACGCGATTTTACGTGCATTCAATAAAGTAATAATAATTTATGTCATACTATTTAAATCGACAAAATATATAGGAAAATTTAGTTTTTTTTTTTGAGATTTAATTGACCGAAAATTTGAAAAAAAATGTTTGCCATCGCGCGTTAATATAACTAATTCAGTTATTTCAATATAATCTCTAAACGCGCTTATAGTATATAATTTAAGATATAAAATTATAGTTTATAATTTAATATAGAGACCGCGCGATTAGAGAAAGAAGTACGGGGCAAAGATATGTGCGAGAGAGAAAGAGCCATTTAAGGTTTTTTCATGGATGAATAAATAATCATGTATCACCGTTCGCTGCGGATCCGGACATATCTTGCTGCCACAATTTTGTTTTATCATCCACGAAGAAAGCTCTTCCAAGTCTGTCTCACTCATAGATCTATTAACTATAATATTAACAGGTCTATGGTCCTTCTCGCACATATCTTGGCTCTAGTGCATTACATGTGATACACTGGTCGTTCGCGGTCTATATATTATATGTTTATGGTTTTAACTTACCTTTTTTTTTTGTAATATTTAAAAGACATTTTTTTTACCACCATCTCTACGGAAATAAATTGCAGCGAATCGTTTTTTTTCACCGTTTTGCGTAAAAAACAAAAACAAACATAAAATCAAAGGGCCCTGTGCACAATTTTTTTTTTTGGTCCTGGGGGTTTGAACCGAAAATATATGTACGCCACTGCATGTGATACACTGGTCGTTCGCGGTCTATATATTATATGTTTATGGTTTTAACTTACCTTTTTTTTTTGTAATATTTAAAAGACATTTTTTTTTACCACCATCTCTACGGAAATAAATTGCAGCGAATCGTTTTTTTTCACCGTTTTGCGTAAAAAACAAAAACAAACAAAAAATCAAAGGGCCCTGTGCACTGCACACGTTTAATTTAACTAATTATTATTATTATTATTATTATTATTATTATTATTATTATTATTATTATTATTATTATTATTATTATTATTATTATTATTATTATTATTATTATTTATTAATAATTACATTTTAATTAATTATTTTCCGCAGATTTCCGTTGACGTACTATTCGTGTAGCGGTAGCGAGAATTACGCGACAGTCGACACGCGATCCCACGAGGGCGAACAGACGCGGATGAAGGCCACGGACGACGTAAACAACACCACTTCTCAACTGTTGTTGATCGAGTGTCTCATACATTCGAAGTGAGTGCGCGTTTCACCCGAAACGTTGTACGCGTTTTTGTTTTTTCAGAGAAAAAAACGTTATTTAGATTCTTTAATTTTTCGAAAAAATACTAATAAACCGCCGTCGGCGTCATCGGTTTAATCGCGTTTTCTGCAAGAATATTGAACGAGAAAAAAATTCCGACGGTCCAAACGCGTTTGACCCGCGTACACATACGCTTTAATCCGTTATACCGTCCCGCCCGTTATTACATGATAAATACCCGAGTCATAAGTTTTCATAAAAAACGTTTTTCATATTAAAACGAGCGTCATTATTATTATATATATATATATATATATAGCCGTTCTAGTAACAACTATGTACATATACGTACGCCTATAAACACTGCAACCGTTCATTAGAGACACGCCTGATTACGTCATATGATCTCGTTATCCCCATAGATAATAAATATATGGATAGGCCACTCCTATTATATTGAATGTGTATGGGGTAGTGGCACTGAACTCAATACATGAAACGCGCATTCTGTATATTCTCTTTTATGAAAAATGGACCTCTACAGTGAGCCGCCATATGCATTCCGTTTCTATTTTCCTGTTTTTGTTACCAACTTCGTTATGTTAAAAATCATCGATTTTGATGCTAACATTGATACTATAAGCACGTCGTTTTGTGTCCTGTTATCTCAAAGTAAACAATAAAACATGATAAATATCATGGAAAAAACTATATTTCGTCGTATTCTCCACGAATTGTATACCTTATAGAATGCATATGGCGGCCTCCTATCTGGGGTCATATTTTAATTAATACACGCGTTTCACGTATTGAGTTCAGTGGGTAGCGGGGTCCATTTCAAAGGAGAGAGAAGTCGCTATTAGAGTGGTTCTCTTTCTCGCACGGAGTATATTTTAAGGTTATGTAACGAAATTATTACGTTTATTATCTGTGGAAATTATACGCGGTGATAACGGTTATTTTCAAATTTTAATATTACATAATGTATAAAAATGTATGTAACATTGCCGAAGTTCTCCCCGATGACTGGAATGCCTGACTTGACTACTTACATATTCACTTAATTAGATCGATCCCGCACATACAAAAGTGCTTATTTGATATTTTTATGTTTATTATTTATTATCGCATTGCGGCATTTAGGCATGGAAGAAACAGTAACTTAAAATGGAAGAAAGACTAAGCAACCCCACACAATACTTATGAAATGACCGAAAGATAAGATGTAATGACTCATCCATATATTTTATTATCTATGGTTATCCCGAAAATTTCGAAACGGGCTGTGACGGAATTTATACGGTATTGTTTTATATTATTATAGAATCGGGTAACGAAAAAAAACGGATTTTTCGTTTTTTTGTTTGTCTTCTTCGCCAAAAAAAAAAAACGCAGAAAAATAGATCTATAGCAACGCGTTTAGACGTATTGATTATTCGAGTAGTACGAAAAACAAAAAACGTTCGTTCGTACATGAAATAAAATAAAAATGAAATTATTATTTAATCGATTTGATTAATTATTATAAAATTCAAATAATAGTTTTGAAATAAATATAGGTTATACACTTTTTTAAACCAAATTTTATTTTTCCTAAACTCTAGAATTCTAGTTTTCGTAAATTTCGTTTTTTCTTCGTGGCACTATATATATATAGATATACGCTTATACTTGCGCAAAACATAATATTAAGCCACAGAACTTTTTTTTTTTACACCAGTTCTCAACACGTGCGTATTTTTCGGATTCTATGTACTGCGGTATAGTTACACGACTATTATACTCAATGCTTATGTAAACTAAAAAAGTAGAAGTAAAAAAAAAATAGTTGTTTCTCAAAGCCCTATACAAGACGCTTAACTTACTGACTGACATATGTAATAAATATACAATAATTTTTGAAGTGTAAACACACAGATTACCGATTACCCAATAAATCGAATATCGATCGATAAATTCCGTGGAGGTCACTTACCCTGGCACCACAAGTTCAAATTATAAACTTAAAAAATATGTCACGAATTAGTAAGTAATTCGTAATAATTCGTAACCACAAATTCAGAATTTGTAACCTATTTTTTACACGTAAAAAACCGTTTTTTAATTCCGGGTGCCAGGGTAAGTTTACCCCAGCACCCGGTTTTTTAATAATCAACCTAGGAACTTCAAACCGGTGTCAGAAGTTGGAGTATAATTCGTAATAATTCGTAACCACAAATTCAGGTGGTATTTCATAAAATTATATTTTGTAAAATCGAACCCGCCGAGGATAATATAATATATACACATATAATGGTACTTACTATTATTATTCGTGTCGTTTGTATAGTTAACGGTGACGATTTATACATTTTTTTTTTCGATTTCTGTTTGACTTGCAGGTGGGAAGGAGCTTCGGTACAGTGGACGGGCGTTACAAATGCCGTGAATTAACGAATCACGAGAGTATTAATGATTAATATTATACAACTATAAAATATTATTTATTGTTCAACAAATATTATTATTATTATTATTATTATTATTATTATTATTATTATTATTATTATTATTATTATTATTATTATTATTATTATTATTATATATTAATATTATTATTACTATTATTATTGTAATCGTATAACTATGTACGCAGTAAACATCGTTTTAATCCGGAGAATCGAACAACAAATTGACAAAAATGTTTTAACGGTAAATGTATGTGTACACGATGAAAAAAACAATACTATAAGGCGTCCTGTAATATTATAATATATTTTTTTTTTTTATTAAAAAATAACAGGTATTAAATCACTTTACGATGCTCTAATTAATTTGTAAATAATTACGAAACAAGTACTACAACAAAACAAAAATACAAATATAAATACATATGACCTAAATTAAAAATTGAATACTGATTTTTTCATTTATTTATTTATTTATTTATTTTGTTTTCGGAACAAGACGTATAATGTTATTATATACGTTTGTTTTAGTGAAGACGATAGAGTATATAATATGTATATAATATATAATGTCGCTGGTTCTGGATGCTTTTTAATAAATATTTATTTATTTATATATTTTTCAATAACATACGTCGGAATTAAATACATGTATATATATATATGAAATGAAAAATAAATAAATAAATAAATAAATAACAATAATTTTTTGGCTTTCTACGATATTAGGTATTATTATATAGGTAAAGTTAACAGATAAATCAATAATATTGCATTATAAATAAAATATATCCATAAATAATAACGCTGTTAAACCGACGAAATCCAAACGGGTTTCATTTAAGACCTGTAAAAAAAAAAAACAAAAACAAAAACGCCCTTATATTAAATATAGTCGTAAAACAGTATATTGTTATTATGCTAAATCGATAGACATTGTCGAAATCCGTTTCTTATTGTTCACAAAAAATAAATAAAAAAATCGACATTATTCGAATTCAATTAAAACAAGAAATAAAAATTATTAAACAGAAAATTAAATGCTATACACGTTTTGCGCATACCGCAATCGAAGATCTAAATTACTATAACTACAGTAATTCGAAGGCTGCAGATTAAATAATAAATATTGTTCTATCAATAACGTTTATATTTTATTTATTATTCCGCTATATCGCAGTAATACGATAGTGTTGAGCGCGTGTATAATACATTATAAAAACGGCTCGGATATTGTTACATTCGCTGTGTTTTTTTTCCTACTATTTCAGTTTTTAACAAAATTTCAAAGAAGTTTCGATTCGATATTTCATTGACATTTCACGTTTTAAATGTGAAATTTTTACTATTTTCCGTACAAGTTCTTTTAGATTATTTTACGTTTTTAGTATTTATTTGAAAAATACAAAAAAAAAAAAAAAATTTCGCTATAAATGATCACATGTCATGAGAATACATGATGTACCCAATTCGTTTAAGTATTTTTTTTCTCAGTAAAAACACCATACCGTCTGTTGTTGTTGTTGGTGTATTAGCTACGCGCATTTTTCAGGATTTTTTTTTTTTTTAGTAAAAGCGATTTAAATACGTTTCGACTGCAACGACATCCGAGCCCCAATCATAAGCGCCAATCGATTTGTCAAATTATTAAAGCGAATATTATTTATTTTTTTAATTAAAATAAATACACATACCTTACTGGATCTCCAAATAATCGAACAGTGATCGTTTTCCTAGGTTCTTCAGTATCTGGTGGTTCTGCGACAGCACTTTCTGGTTCTCGTCTACGTGTCGCCGGGCCACCTCGTACATTAACTTTTGCCGGAGCACGTCCAGCGAGTTAACGATGGACAAACTCGGCCGATTCCTCGGCGATTCGCCTTGCGTCGCGCCTCCGTTGTTCCTCTTCTCCATTTGAGCCACGTCCAAAAAGTTTTTCTGCTTTTTTAGAAAACGAAAAATCATTTTAACTGCGATAGAGGCACTGCATAACGAGACGGGCGTTTTTTTTTTTTTTAAATTTAAAATTCAGTGGCGCGACCATAGGTTTTGAGGAAACGGAGTTTTTCTATCGAAAATTTGGATTTTAATTAGAGTATCTCAATCACAACGTATACGTA
Source organism: Slavum lentiscoides (assembly GCA_032441835.1). Lineage (NCBI taxonomy): Eukaryota > Metazoa > Arthropoda > Insecta > Hemiptera > Aphididae > Slavum > Slavum lentiscoides. Next base: position 4,560,108 of record CM063717.1, on the reverse strand, counting down.
TATGAGTATAGCGAGCCGAGGGATGTTGTGGACGTCGCTTAAGTGAATTAATTGGATAAAGCAGTTTTAGGATTTCGTTATTATATACTGTATGAATTTGAAAACAATTATATATAAATCGCATCGCATTCGGAAAAAAAAAACGATTCCGAGAGGAGTTTCGGTGTAGTATTATTATTTATTAAATAGTAAATCGTTTCAATTTTACACTACAAACAGGCCTAAAAATTTAATATGTTTTTTTTACTAAATTTTTTAAATTGATTTTACTAAATCCGTACACATAATTTTTTTAAGGCCAATTTTTTTCCTTTTCCGAACAAAATTAATTCGTAAAAAAACCAGACGCACTCGTATATCGAAAATACTTTTTCAAGGAGCGCACAACAATTTGAACGATTATGACGAGCAAGTGAAGTTCGCATTTCCTACACACGCGAACACGCGCTGTGAATGTTATCCGCGTCGCTCTGTTTTGCACGGTCAGTTCGCATTTCACACAGCAAATTTTCCACATACTATATATAAGTCAAAACTAAATTTACCGAAAAATTACAAAATATGTTCTTAATTTTTCTTATATGTACTAAAATACCCATATTTGCAAAAAAAAAATAAAATGTTTTAACATAACCTTGTGTTATAAAAACGTATTTACATACAAGTTTTTCACGCCGTTCTGCAGCGACATTTCCACAGACAAATATGAAATAACTATAAATGTCCTCGGCCCTGTACACGTTCTCGGGGCACGTGACAATAACGAAAAGATTTTCGTTGAACAGAGTAACGCTCACAAACGTTGGTACTCGACATTATTATATCGTATTGATACGAAACGTGGACGAAAAAATAAAAATTAAAAATTAATTTCAAAAAATATATATATTTGTATTTACGCGTATTGGTACCGATTTTCGATCGACGAAACGGTCGTGTGAGTCGCATGACTTTATTAGTCCTGTTTAGATACAATACGATTGTATATGTTATAACGTCGATTGCACGACAGCTATTGGATTTTACTGGTCGACGTTATTTAATTTAGATGCGACAATCTGGGTACCGACACGTCGTAGGCTTATTTTCGTTAAGATTTAATTTAAAAAAAAAAAATGTTTTTTTAACTGTCAGAAATCTTAGTTTCGTGTATGTATCTGCAAGTACACATATATTTAATAGCAGATTTTTTTCGGTATTATTATTATTATTATTTTGACCGAGTACGGACACAACGTGCTTGGAGAAGGCCGGAAAAAGTGTTTTACACGTTCACCTGCACAGAACTTGTTATAATATACGTATATTCGGCTCACTGCAAATAATCCGGCCAAAATACCGAATGAAAAACCGCGAATGAAAAAAAAAAAAGCGAGAATACGTTTATTTTGCTTGATTTATTATAGCGTAAAGAAAAAACAAGTGTTTGTATACGAATGTATATAAAAAAAAAAAACAATTAATTATTAAAAAACTTTACCGAATTATGAAAACAAACGAAAATCGATTATTTAATGATAATACAGTCGTTTAACAAAATATAATCTATTTTTTTTTTTATATTAATAGTTATTAGCCGGTATAGCTATTACAAAACACAATCATTTGAATAATAATTTATAATAGAGCACACGTACGTATTTGTTGCGCAATTATTGATCATTTTCATTTCTCGTTTTTATTATGCGCGCGCGCGTAATATTCGCCGAAATATTTTTCGCTCGATTATTATTACTTTCGCGCGATTATTTTTCAGCTATTTCGTTGTTAATTACATGTTTTTTTCTCCTATAAACTTCAATACAATATATAAAAGTACGGTCCGGATTCGTATCGCAATACCGTCGATTATTATTACTGCCTATATAGCGTTTAGGAATTTTCAAAGCGAAACGAGATATAGTTTTTCAATATTTAATTCACGGACGGCGCCTAATTAACTGCCTCCCCCCAAAAAAACGAGTATGTTATATTATAAAATTAATTTATTTAAAATACGTTTTCTTTTACTTTAAATAAACCTCAACGCTCCCTCTGTTGTAGATTTTGAAAATCCATCATCTTTTTTTTTTTTTGTACTTTTATATATACAGATCACGAGTGCAGTTTAGCCGTTAAAATGCAGGTATTAAAACACTCAATAAATTTAAATGAATATACGCAGAATATATGTTACTTCGTGATGACCGCTCGCGCCTCCCCGTCAACCGCGCGTTCACGTCCCCCGTGTTGGGAAACACTGCTTTAAAAAAAATTGAGCGTGAAACTGCAGTATAATATATAGTGTCGGATAATAATAATTTTACAAAAACGTCATAGACGGACGTTTTAAATTTCGTTCTCGAGTCGCCGCGGGCTGGGCATATAAAATATTCGGTCTCCTCCCCTGCAGGCGTGAAACACGCCACTGATTATTATTACAAGCCTCGTCCGAAACCCGAAAGCCGGTCGCCACGTACAGAACGAGTAACGGCAGACTTTTCAATAATAATAATAATAATCAGTGGCGTAACGTGAAACTCGGTGGCCCTATAGGGTCTATAAGAGACGAAGGCCCACTTTATCACAGAAATTAAATTGTCAATAAGAATATTAATTATTATTAAATAGTGATCCTAAAAGCAAAATAAAAATTTTAAAACTAACCGCCCGTTTGAAAAATAGCGACGTCTGTAAAATAATAAACGGCACCGGGTTTTTTTTTTTTTTGTTATTTTAAATTAAATTAGTTTCAATATAAATATTATAAAAAAAAAAATGTTCGGGTGTTTTTTTTTTTTTTTAATGTAATAATTAAGATGCTTTTGTGGCCCCTCAACTTGGACCTATATTGGAGGCCCCGGGGCCTAAATACGCCACTGATAATAATAATAATAATCGCAGTATGTATACTCACGTCCAGAAGTTCCAAGTCGGTTATTCTGGGATCGTACCAGCGCGTGTTCCGGACCAGCGGTTCGTAGATGATGGCGCTGTCGCAGCACCACGTGCACACGGCCACCAACGTCCAGGCGATCGTCAAAAGTTTCATGGCGACTTGGACGACTCGGACGAACGGACGAACGGACGAGAGAGAGAGAGAGCTTCTATAGCCGAGTTCGACGTGCCCGCTGTCACGACCGCAAGTTTACCGTGTAAACAGTATCTGTAACCACAAAAAAAAAAAAAAAACACAACGCTTTATTATACAAAAAAAAAACACAATATTATTTTAACGTCGATAATATAGTAATTATTAAAGGGCGGAAAGAAAAAGATTTACGCGAGTCTGCCGCTGTGACGACGATGGTGGTATTTTTTTCCCCGTTCCGAACAAACGCGTTTTCCAAACAGAAAAAAAAAACCACCCCCTCGATATAACGTCTCGTTATAGAAAAAAAAATATATATAACGGTCTCGTCGTTCGCCGCGCGAAATCTCCTCCGGTCGTTATTTGATTTCCAACACCAGCAACATGATCGCCACACCGGTGGTGGACATGTAGTCCGTCACGGTCACCGTACGTCTCATGGCGCGCGCGCGCGCGTTTCCCGAAGATTTTATTCTCTCTCTCTCTCTCTCTCTGTCTCTCTCGTTCGAGAGAAAACGAGCGGGAAAAAATTATTATTATTATTAAAAACCGAAATCGCAAAACAAAGTGGCGAATATTATTTTTTTTTGTTGTTGTTAAACCGTATATACGCGAGCGCGCGAGTAAAACCGCCGAGCACTGCGACGGCGAATCGAACGAACGCGCGCCCGCTCGTACTGCAACGAACGAATGAGAAAAAATTAATTTTCGTCAATCGTCGTCGTCGCCGCCGTTTCGGATTATTATTATTATAAATAGTAATCGCGGTTGATAAACGCCGCGGACGATAGACTTTTCCGTTGTTTTTATATACACTCCCACGAAAACAAAAAAAAAAAAATTTTTCTATACACAGATAACGCGCGCGCGTTCTTATAATAATGGATATTTGTACATTATCGAAAAGACCGAGAGTCCGCGGCCTCTTCCCTCCCGTCCCCTGCAAATAGTAATAATAGTAAACCGCTGCAGAATCTCCACACCTGCAGACCCACCAAACAATATATTTTATATTTTTATCATCGCTCTTTACGCCGTTATTATTGAGTAACGAAAAATAATAAAATAAACATTACGTTATTGTTAACAACAATTTCGTTTTTGTTTACCAAAAGCGCGAACGCGTTTTAACACCGATATAATCTATATATATATATATATATATACATATATCGAGTGTCCGTCCGCGGTAATTTATTGTGTGTTTTATATAAAATATTCTCTATATACATATATTATATCCGTATTTGTTCTCGAACGTTGTTGACACGGTAAAACGAACCGTCGTATATTATAATATATAATATGAAAAAACGAAACGCTCGTTATTATTATCGCGTTATACTTCGTCGTAGGTGCGCAACAGCGTTTTGGACGAGACGACGTACCGGCGTTATTGGGTTTTCTTTTCTTTTCTTTTTTTATAGCGTCTCCAAGTTGTTCTCTCTCTCTCTCTCTACCTCGCGACGTACCTATACGCGCGAAACCGGTCGCGTTCGCACGGCACCCCGCTGTTTACAAACGATTTGCGCTGCGTTTGCTTTTCACCCGTAATACAAATAGTAATACTATACGCGCACGGTGCACATTATTCGTGTCTCTATTAGCATACGGTCGCATAATAGTCTAATAATAGTAATTTTTTTCTACACAAATATTCCGTCACGCGTGTATTCCGCGTGTATACACACTACTGCGGGCCAGCGAACGCGCGAGCTGCTGCTGCACAGTGCTGCCAAATGGTACGATCTTGGTGGGGGATTACGATAATTTGGAGACAAGTACGATCCCCCATCAAACCCTGTGATTGGTCATGAAGAATACGATCTTTTTAAAAATAAATAAGTGTAAGAGAAAAAACAGATTTTGCAATCAATCATAATAAATGTGCGATATTTATTTTTCCTTTATCATGTTTTGGACAACAGTTACAGCCCATATTTCTGCTGAACCATAGATATTATGCTAGTATATAATATAATATATTAACCCATGTCTTACACTCGTGTATCAATTGCTGGAAATCAGAAAAATTTACATTCCTCTCGATTAGATATGTATGAACACAATGGTGCCCACTGCCCAGCACTGAACCATTTTAACTCTACTTACAATTTAAAAATACTTTAACGTAAATAAAATAAAATTTTAATTTCAGTACTCGTAAAAAGTAGAAAAAAGTTATAGCCGATTATTATTATATGATTGTAATACTTAGCTATTAAACAAAGACACAGAACAGATGTAAAATCTTGTGAATAATGTATTTTGATAAGCTAAAAATGTAAAAAATCGATCTAAAAAAAAAAATAAATTATATTTTACACCCGTGTATTTCTTATGGAATGAACCCGTGATAACAGTTTGTTTTGAACCGTTCATGTTATCAACTGTAAATGTGACGTCATTACTAATTGTGTCTATTGATAATTGATTTTGATATGCAAATATGCAATCACTTTTTTTGGTACGATCTTTTTGTTAAAAATACGATCTTTTGAAAATTTTCCCCCATTTTTTGAATTACCATGTTTGGCAGCACTGCAGTGCTGCAGCAGTACCTAGCGGCGTACGCGCGGCCCGCGAAATCCGCCGGGGCGCCGTTTCCGTTTCGAAACGGGGCTGCCGGATTTTCAGGCGGGCCAAATATTATTTTCACACCGGGCGTCGCACAATCTTGTATTTTAATACAAATAAATAATATTGAAAATTAGAAATTATTACAATTTTTTTTTTTTATCGAGTTTTAGCGATTCTCAGAGATAACTCCTATAGGATACATGTTATATGTACATTTTTGAATTCTTTAATGTAAATTTCTATTTTTCTCGTCTGTTCATACTGTACGGAACACGTTAATTTTAATAATAATAACAAAAAAAAAAAAAAGGTCAAATTATGGGTTTAATAACCTAACCGAGCAATTTGGGTTCAATTTTTACAAGCGAATATAATAAATTATTACAGTGGCGCGGATTAACGTACGATATAGGCCAAGTGGGGCCTAGGGGCCTAGGGCGCCTTAATTTTAAATCGTATATAAATGGCGCTGCAGTCCACGATGTCCGCAGCGCTATTATAGTGGCGAAAAAACGAAATTGCCGTGTTCCCTTTTGCAATAACGCTAAAATAATAACAATTTTTCGCCCAGTTCGGCACGATTTAGAAAGAAAAAAAATCTTAGATTTTTAAAAGGCGCTATTTTATACAGGGCCCAGGGGCGCTAAATCTGATAATCCGGCACTGAATTAATAATGTCCGTTTTTTTTTTTTTTGCTTGCCCGCGCGTAATAATTTTCACCCGACGCTTTTTATTAAAACGCTTTTATACTTTGTACGGCTATAAATTGCAACGTATTAAAATACGCGACTGACTTAGAAATTAGTAAGTATTGCCGGCGCCGGATCCCGAAAAAAAAAAAAATGTCTAAATTGAATTTATTGTTTGTTTTGATCATACATATGTTGTGATTTATAATTTTGAATTACAAATTGATTTAAAAACGGTTACCCGCAAGCAGCAAATCGTAGCGATTTATAAAATATTAAAGGAAATGTACATTTTTCTGCGATTATACGTATGTGATGATTTCAAGCGAGTTACATGTTCAGCCATTCAAATACGAATTAAATAGGAACGGTTGATAACAACCGGGCTTTTTGATAACGACCAAATTTGATAACAACAAATAATGACGTCATGGATCATTTCATTCGTTCCTACAATGATTCATTCGTGCGCGGACGGCATTTCTTCCGTTTTGACGTACGCGCAATCGTGCGGACGGCGATTTCCAAAATTATCACAATATTACACTGAGGTACAGGCGCTAGGTTTTGAAAATTTCACGTACAATCAGTGCCGTCCTAACCTCAATAACGCCCTAGGGCAATAATATTTGACGCCCCCCCTCTCCAAAAAAAATTGTACGACTAACGTTATATCTAATTACATAATTTTATATATTTTAATAGTAAATACACTCATCTTCGAAATCATTATACGGATACAAGGGAAATTAATAACTAAAATAAAACAACAAATTTTTTCTTTTTTTTATTCATTTCTTTGACGCCCCCTGCATTCATAGTACTTTGGACGCCCTAGGGTACTTGCCCCCCACCTTGGGACGGCTATATGCGTACAGTTCTATCCAACTGCATAATATATTTCTTATTTTCTTTAAACTTTCCGTTAAACAATTATACCAAAATAATAAATATATTATAGTTATTTTTTCGTCTCGTATTTTAAAAAAATTCAACATAGTATTTATTACATTATCGTAAAAAAATCAAAAAAAAAAAAATATATATATATTAAAAAAAAATTCCGGTTTATTTACGAAAATTATATAAATTTTATATTTTAGAAAATTTTTTTTTTTTTATATGAGAACCGTCTTATCGATTTCACAGGGGGGCTGCGGCCCCAGAGCATCCCTGTACAGACGAGAATTTCTTTTAGATTTTTTTTTTTAGATTTTGAACGGAGCGACGTGTTTTTTTTACGTCTGTACCCAAAAATTCTATCGAAAGAAATCTTTACGGTCATACCAGGTTTCCGGTAGCGAATTACATCGGGTACTTTAGAGAGGTCATTTTTGGTTTTTTTCCAAAAAAAACTACCGAAAAATCACGTAAAAAAAACCGGTAAAAACGCGCGATTTCGGTCGAAATCGATTATCGTTATTACTTTTTCGCGATTCTGAGACTAATGCGCGGTTATAGAAACTCGAAATTCATACGTAACATTATATTGAAAGGTCATATTTTTGGTTTTAAACGATTTGGAAATTTCGGATATCGGAAGCACGCGTTACTTCAACTGTATTCGAAAAAGAAAAAAAAAACTCTCGAAAACGTTCAGTCACAATTTTCTTTTATAAACAACATTTCGAATTTTCCACACAAAGCGTATTGTGTTTTTTTGCGGAAAATTATACGTTTGTTCAAAACTAGTGTGCCTGTAGAGTATATTTTGACATTTTTTACCGAATATACGTAACTATTTCTGCTGTATTAACGAAAACAATTTTTGAAAATTCGTTTTTGAAATCGTATAATAATTATACTACGAACTGCAGTAGTAGCTCGGCGAACGTCTCGACGTCCGATTTTTCGTAATATTTTTCTCGAATTTCGTTTTCCCGTTTAAAAATCTTTCCCGGCTGGTTGCGTCCCGGGAAAATGTTTTTCTGAAAAATACCGCTCTCCCCAAAAAGACTTTTACTAAATCACGTTGATTTTCCCGTGAGAATGCGACTTTAAAACGCGAATTTCGCTTCGGTTACCAGCTTTCGGCGATACTACGACTCTTCCCGGCAATAATAATTTTCCCCGTACCAGTCAAATTGTCAGTTTTCAGTGTTTTATATACGTCCCGATGATTTTCACCGTTCTCCATTAAAAATATTGCAGCACGTGGGGGAATATTTTTCAACTCTAAACGCGCCGTTCGACAGTTTACGCCACACCGTAATAATAAAAAAAAATATATATATATATATACATATAACAACTACCTATATATTATAATACGTTACTTAATTAGTAATTTTAATTTTATCGAAATAACTCTCGGAGTTACAAAAAAAAAAATTGCAGTGAGAAATAAAATTTTCTACGTTACGTCATACATTAAATTCGACGAGATTTTAAAGAATTAATAACTCGCTCGACTTTGTATGCACGATAACGTGTTTCGGACCATTTTGAGCGAGTTACACGTGTCATTCGTTTGGATTTTCAAAGTCCACAGAGCGGCTACAACATAAGTTGAATGCGTCGAAAGAGTTTTGAATAACATTTCTCGTACAGAGTAATATTATGTAATAATAATAATATATAATCGTGTAAAAACGCCGCGATTAGATTATAATGGGCCGGTTTCACCAGCATTTGTTAACGATTTAACGTTTTATTAATTGTATTTAACAATTAGTTAGTGAAAATTAGGTTTCACCGAGATTTGTTAACCTCAACGCTTTGTTAATGTTAACCACCCGAAATCGTCTTGATAAAATTTAATCGGCATTTTAAAATCCACTATAGTAAATTAGGTTATAATGGCCTATTTTTTAGTATCACATTATCACTTATCAGTTATCACGTTTCGCGATGACCAATAAGAACGTTAGAATCAAGGTAATCGTTTCGGTGACCCAACTAACATTTTGTTACTTAACAAATAGAATTTAACAATAATAATGTAATTGTGAGACTTATATAATTTAACCAGATGTTAAATTCGAACAAATTGTTAACTAACAGAGTGTATTTAACAATAGTTGGTGAAACCGGCCCAATACGTTCAAACGGTATTTGTTGCAAATACGCACGAGGTGTACGCGTAATATAATACACTTCTAAAAAAAACACACTACAGAGCATAGATCTATAATATATAGACCGCGCATTAGTAAAATATATTGAAGCCGACATAATATGTGCGAGAAAGACAGCCTCTGAATCGAATTTTGCAAAGAGATTTTAAACAATTTTATAACACTCCTTGACAATAAATTAATATTGATAAGGAGGATATTTATCATTGTTTGTTTATCATAGTAACTTGTAAATGTTATTGTCGGTCTGTGTCGTTTTTACGCTTTTTGGCTATTGTAATTTACAATATTTCAACTTTTCTTCCGTTTAAAAACATTATGATTAATATTTGTTTTACTTCTACTCTTAAAATTATATAGGTTTCCAAAAGATATAACACTGCTTTGTGAGAAATGACGGATAGCAGCATTGAACAAAGATTATACATTTGAGCCTAAAAAAAGCCCAAGTACGGCATGTTAACATGGCATTTATCTTCGTCGCCAATGTAAAATATCGAATAAATAATAATTGCACGTGTAAATTCGCATAAATACAACTGTTATTTGAACCACAATTTTCGGACGTGTACGCGGAAAAAAAAGGCGCGAGAAAGAACGACTCGCGGCACACCGTCCATAACAAGTTACTGTATCGAAACCCGTAGCGGATAGCGTGGCTAAATATCTAGGTATGGCAACAGATTGTCCAAATTGTGACACGGTCTGCGCATCCATGGAAAAAACAATAATATCGTATTTTTTTCCATGGAACTGGCACCCGGATTATTATTTTGCCATTTATGTAGACAGTTATGCCATACACAACATTAACAAATAATACGATAAAGTTTTTTTCTTCTATGGAAGAGCTACCACTTCCATAGAAGAAAAAAAATCATACCTGCGTATCATAAATCTGTTGTCATACCTAGGTATTCAGCCATGGCGGGTTGCAACGATAACGCACAAGGCGACATCTTACAATAACATATTATTATCAAAGAGTATTATAAAATTATATACAATGTCTTTGAAAAAGTCAATTCAGAGGCTGTCTCTCTCGCACGTATTTTGGTTTTAATGTCTTATATAATATGTAAAATGAGTGTAACGCGCGGTCTATATAGTGTATTATACAGGTCTATGCTGCAGAGCATGAGGAGAGGTCAACGAGTGTGTGCAAAACTTTTATAGAGACGTACGTTAAACAAAATAATAATAATAATAACAATGTATACAAATTTTCGTTCCCTGGAGATCCGACTGGAAAACTTGTACGAGTCATTCGGGGGTTTTTTTTGTGCGTTTCCCTTTTTACCTTCCATAGAGTAACGCGAACTTGACGAATCGCATTATTCCGAATTATATACGAAGTCACTTGGAAAAGTCGAATTTTTTTTTTCGTAATACTTATGACAGGAAATTTTACAAAAGAAAAACAAAATTAATTTTCTTGTCGTTGAAATGCGGATCAAAACCGCCCGTACGCTTATTACATTTTAAACTATAGTTGACCATACTTAATATTACGCTGCGGTAATTCGCGAGAAAATGTACAGCGATTTCGCGCAATTTTTCAAATAAAAATCTTAAATTTGTTTTTTTTTTGTATTTAACGAAAACCTAACTCTCGTTTACATATTATACTGTCACACGTCGGTCGATCGGAAAATTATAAAAAAAACCTCGAGCTTCGCGACGAGTTAACGATAAAATTCAATTAACCGTTTAAGTAATAAGCGAAAATCATCCTTTTGAAAAGTAAAACGCAACAAAAAACAATGATAACTGGGCTAACGACCACTGACGTCGAAGCCGTTATGGTAAAAAAAAAAATAATAATAAATAACTTTTATAAATCCCGAATATTCTATAAAAGTCGAGAAGTCGTAAAGTCGAGAAAAATACTGTTTTCTGTTATTACTACCCGCTGCATCTCGTGATGGTTAAAAATCATCTCATTTTTTTTTTTTTTAGTTATATATACATATTATATAGTATGTGCCATAATATATATTTAATATTATTAACTTCGTAACATCTGTTATTTTATACCATATAATAACGTACATCAGTTGTGGAAAGAACACATTAATAAATCGTGTTTTAATATTTCTTTTTAGTTCCGCGCTCGGTTTTTTTTTTTGAACCGTGTACCTACGTGTATATTCGCGTACCTATACAATAAATAATAATAATAATAATCTGCGAATTCCATTCGCATGACTCCTCGACCGCGTTATAGGTTATTATTGTAATATAACGTTGGAAGTTTTACGCGTTATTACGGTAATATAATATATCACATACGCCTGATTTAAAAGTATTTTGCACTTATATTTCTATACGGAAGACGGCGAATCCAAATAACGCTATTATAAAACGTTGAAACGAGTACTTAGTCTTTTTTTTTTTTAATGCGCTTTTTTTTGCAAAAAAAAAACCCTATATTTTATTCTACGTTATTTATTCTGTTCTTGATAATACGCTTGTCAAAATTATTATTATTATCCGCGAAACTACGCGCGTAAAACGTGAAATACGCGTATTTGTAAAACTTATACTGTACACCGCCACCGTTCTGATACGCGCATAGATTTATGTTTAACTCTCTGAACGCAAAAAAAATTACCGTCTTCAATATTATCTTTCAAAAAAAAAAAAAAAAAGTACAAATATATCATCGAACTTTTATCATTTTGTATGTCTATAGACTGCAGTACGATATATATCGATCGGATATTGAACGTTTTAATAAGCGTGACCCGCGATGATCGGGAACCGAAATAATTGTTTAAAAAAAATTACAACGAGACTATATAATACACTAGCGAAACGCAGACCGTAGAGAAATCTATATAGCACTGCTATAATAATATAGCTTCGTTCTTATCGAACACACCCGATGGTCAAAACCGGTGAAGGAATTTTCGTATAGAAACAACACGACGACAATAATATGACAATTATGCGAGATTTTTCAAACATTCTCGAGCTATTCACTCGTGAGTCGTTTCAAAAACTGTGTGCGCTTCGACAAAAGTCTTGTGTTTCAGTTGACAATTCGACAAGATGCTGCTACACGTTTTGTAAATTGTCGCGAAACGTCTCTATATTTTCCGTAGTTCCGTGAGATTTATATACGGTTTCACTGCTTTCTAGACGCTTATTTGTTTTGTTCCCGCATATAGTATATATGTATTATAGTTTTTGAACTAAACGTTCGTTTGTCTTCGTTACACGTTTCGCTGCGACCGACCGTGTAATGACTAAACTTACAAGACACAAACAATCTCGAGCAGTCTGAACGCGTTTACGGATGTATTTCCAGGTAATTATATGTAGACTTAACGATTTATATTCTCTGCCATAAGTGTAAAAAATAAAATTCCCGTTCCGACGAATAATATATACGCATAAAATAACTGTCTAATAAACTAGTTCGAAATAAAATTGTTATTTTTTTTCGTAGGTACAACAAATTTTTAGTACAAGTCGTATTACTACGATGTTTTACTATATATACGAACACGTGAGTGGGAAAATGACCTTTCGTGGACGACCTTGCTGATAATACAAGTAATATACAATACGTAACGTGATTGTTCCTGTAATAAATGAATATAATAAATTATTTTAATAAAACGACCGTATAGGCTTACCGTAAAAAAAAAGGTTAAAATAACAATAATAACAATTTCATCTTTCGAAAATCGTACATATACGTGTTATATAAGACGACCGTTAATATATGATGAACGTTGACGGTACCTACACAAAATAGTTTAAATATATTATTATAAAAAAAAAAATGGTAACGAACCGCGGACGTCGTGGATGTCGCTTGAGTGAATCGCTTAGATGAAGTTTTAGACTTTTGTTATGAATATAAATTCGAATTATTATAATTTGATTATAAGCCGCGATTTTGTAATATGTGGAAATTTACAACAGACTCCTTCGGATTATATATCGTTATAGTGCGGTCGAACTTATTATACGCATATTACACTACAAACGGGTCGTGTAAATCTTTTGAAAAACAATTTCTGTTAACTCCTGGTCCCCCAAGCACCACAGACGATCGAAATTTAAAGTGTTATTTAATATGTGTTCGAAATCGCTGAAGCTGCTAAACCTTTTCTATACTGCTCGCCGTACGAGACGTGTGAGTCGAAAATAATACGACCGGAGCCGACGAACTATTGGCGGCCCAGGGCTTATACAACAAAACTTTTTTCCCCGTAACTATACGTGTATATTAATATTATAGTAGTTCAATAAGAAAAGGTTATCGGCGACGCGGAACGTTAAACTGCGGATATAGAAATATGTTTATTTTCCGAAAAATATTTTCGCGTCAAAATGTTGTGTATATAATAAACAATAAAAAGTAATTAATGATAACGAAATAAAAATTTAAAAAAAAATACAAACATCGAATTAATAGTTTTTGCGTTTATATAGCTTTGCTGTCCGAGACGTCGTAGAACGAGTGTGTTTTAGATACACTCGTCGATCTTAGAGAATTTTTAAAGCGTTCTGCTTCACGATTTTTTTCAAAACATAACAGAAATGTATACATAATTTGGAAAGAAACACTTTCAGGTTTCGTCCGCAAAGGAGTAATGATAACGAGTTATAAGAAATGTCCACTTTATACTGGTGCGCTAAATTCCCGGTTTCTAAAGGTCATTTTTTTTTTTTTTGTCATAATTTACTTGAAACATAAAATCATAGTGTATATTAATCTTATTATTATACGTCGTTCCATAATATTCCAAAATCGGTTTTTTTTCTCTTTTCGGACGCACACGCATCGGCGTAAACCTATTTTTTTTTTTTATATATATAAATGTTGTTTACTCGTATTATTATATTATTGAAATACGATATTGTTTCGCGCTTCAAATACGATAATTTATCGGCGGCAATAACAATTAAGTAGGTCAAACGATTTTCAGATAATATAATAATATTTTTATTACGTGTGCGCGGCGAGGATCTACCTATATATTATGTGCGTTATATAATATATTTATAGACACAAATACGTTTCATGTCTGTATAAGCTTCGCGTACGACCGATAATCACGTATTTTATATACCGTATAAAATAATAATATCGTCGAATAACCTAACCGCTATTTATTCAGTGACCTGATAGACACATTTTTTTTTTTTAACGATCCAGTCGTTTTATCGTACCATTTTTTTTTTTTGACGTTTTTATAATGCCACATAAGGTTTTATAGAGTGTTTAAATGGTGTACGTTCGTGTATAGGACTCGGACCATTAATATTGGTAATAGTGCGTGTATACGGAAACGAGTTTTCCTGTCACACGCCGGCCGTGAGATTTTATTTAATCTCGCCGATAGGGTTTGTTGATTGACGGTATTCGCTCGTGCCCGATGGATCGCATGATTCCTTACCGCGATTTTCCAAGACCACCACCATTCGTACGTATCGAACGAACGACTTTAGAGTCAGACGGGGTAATTTTAGAGAAATCACGCTGCCTATATTTGCCATCTGACGACTGCTAGCTTTTCCCGTTTTATTGTTATTTCGTATACGTTCCGTGCACGTTTTTGTCTACATTTCGTCTCGGTCAATAAATCTTTCTTCTTGGTCAACACTCGTCGACGTGGATATTCCGTTGGCAGAGATGGTTGGCTTCGTTTTCGCCTTCCCCCCTTTGAACATCACGTATATAACCGCCACTGAACCAGAATAATAATAATATGATTTTTATTATTATTATCCGAACTGAAACACGTTGTCTTGTCCGAATTTCAATACATTTTTTTTTTTATCGTTCTATTCTATAATATGATTTATACATTTACGATTTGACGTTGTGTTACGCGTTTGACGCGAAATATCGTGAAACACGCCATCTCGTTATTTATTCCACAAATCAATCGGTTTCGACGGGAAGCTCGACTAAGTCGTTTATCTTCTCGCACGATTATTCGAATTCATCGTCACACGTTTGGTTTCCACTGACCGATGATGACGTCTCATCCGATGCGTATATCACATTCGTTTGCGTTTATTCTCTTCCTCCTCGTGTACGTGCCCGACGTGTTTGTGACAATCGATTCCGTTCGATTTCATTTCGCTCTTCGCGTCGCTCTGCAGAGTTAGATAAGCCCGAAAATTCGTTTGTTCGCGTCAGTTCAATTCAGCGGCCGAGTCCGTGATGGTCACATCGTCCGTACAGATATACAATCATTCTTATTCGCGAAAGAAATTATGAAATTAACCGCATAAAATGAAACGACACAAAAACCAGCAACCATACCACCGATAAATCGCGGCGGGAACTGCGTTCATCGTTAAAAATTAATTCTTAGCCGCATATTGTGACCGCGGTAATCGGAAACGCTTTCCTCGCGTGAAACGGTCCGTCACTCTTTCGCCGACAGACGGATGTTTTTTCAAACTACGCCTATGACGCTCCGCGTATAGATGATTACAAATCGAACTGCGCGACGATTCGATGTGCGCTTTCCGAGATTAACCGCAAACCGACAAAACTCTCTCGAATTTTTCCAATTATTCTTTTCCCAAAAACCTTATTCGCACCATTACGAACATGAGAGAAAAAAAATTTGAAAGAAATCTCGTGCGACGCGGTTACCGACGAACTGCATTTCGTTTTTAATGTAAACTATATTTTATTACACGTGAATGTATAAACTCGACCAGCGTCTTCGATATTTCTGAATTCTATATATACGATTTGAGTGGTGAGACGAAGAAAAAAAAGGGCCGACGAAACGACGTCATTCATATCCATCGTACACACATCGTGAGAGATAACGCCGTGTCGAATAACGGCACAATATATTATGTAAGTATTGTGTAAAGTAGCTCGGCCACGCGTATCCTTTGTTGTTGGCCGGCGGAAAAGAAGAAACGAAAACTTCGACCGTGCAATAAACTTCGCTTATTCGTATACGTGTATCGTATTGTAACGTAAAATCGAGTACGTGTATCTTCGTTGTCGTACAAAAAAAAAAAAAAAAAAAAATGTGTAAAACCTTTTTTCCTTACCTGCAGACACAATACGCGTAGAAAGTGTACTTATTTTTTATAACCTTCGACATTTTTCGTATATAGTGTACATGATATTATATTATGATGTGTAGGTATAAGCGCGCCGAGTGATGAGCGCGTTTTGCAGATGCTGTGCGGACCACCGACTGCACCGCGGGTACGTTTTCCACGCAGCGGTCGACGATTCGTTCGAATTTTTTCCCCCCGTGTCACGCGACATTTCTTTTTTTTTTTCCGGCGTATAAATCTATAGATTTGTGTCAGCCTCCTCGTCTCGCCGAACGAATCCGGACGTCCGCGCGGACAAACGGAATTCAAAACGTTATAAATCACTATTAACGCAGAACAGAACGGTCCACGAAAACCGAGGAAATTTTTTCCGCGCACGCGAAATCCCTCGACTCTAAAACGTCGCGGAAGATCGACTCCGTAACGATAAGGCTCTTGCGCGCTGATAGACGGGATACGAGGAAACGAACGCGTTGTCATTTCGACGTACGCGTTTGTCTGTGTGTGTGTGTTTTTTTTAATTTGATTATGTCCGCCACGTTAATTTATTTTCGTAATTAACGGTAATTTCGTTGGAAACATTAGAAGAAAAAAAACCCCCCGCGTAATACACAACGAAAATTATTATTATACAAGAAAAATAACACGGGTCTCGCGTGTTCACGTGTCGTTGTTTTTTTTTTTTTTTTTTTACGAGAAATTAATTTCCATCAAAAAAATGAAAACGTTGGAATCCGCGTGATTAAATAAATGTTATTAGCGGTATTGTGTGTGTGTGTGTGTGAGAATCGTTGAAAAAAAAAATGATTTCAAATTAATATTCGTTACGCGCGGACGTTTAGTCCGCTAAAGATGATTTATTTAATTTTTTTTTTGCAAACCTCGAGTTAATGATTTTTTTTTTTGTTGTTAAAATCGTGCTAAAACCAAATTACTCTATAAACGGAGTTGAAAGTTTATTAGAAATTTAAATATATATATCAGTAGTTCAGAGCAAGGGCGTCCATTATAGGGGCAGGAGGGGTACACGTAACCCCCCTGGCTTTTCCGTGATTATTGTAGGTACATAAAATATTATAATTTGTATTAAATACATTAATGACCATAATTAATAATTTTTGCTAAAATATTGAATCGCTTGATTTCTAAGATAATCACAAAAATTACGTATGACAGTTAACATGTTAACAGAAAGATAGTCAATATAATTTAAAAATACAATGTGCCCCCACTGGATTTTCATAGATGGACGCCCTTGGTTTAGAGTTAACGAAATGGTATTATTGAATGATATATTATTATTATTATTATTATTATTATTATTAATCGTCGACAAAAATAAAATAAAATAATCGTTTAATATTCTAGTATAATATTTTTCGACAGTTTATATTATAAAATTCAACGTTATTTATCTCTCTTTATATTATACGTTCAACGAAATCCAAAGGCATTTTAAATCTTAAATTCTGTGATCGAAACACGAACTCGACGTTTTTATTCGAATATTTTTATTTTAATCTACTTTATCACTTATTTTATATATATATATTAATTGCCCATATGGGCGTTTGTAAATAAAATGAATAAAATATACGTTACAGGCGTTATATTATATTTTCGACATACCAACTATACCTACGCGTTTTCGCGTATAGCAAATATACTGCCCTCCCCCGACTTTTGGCTGTATTGTTTGTATGTGTGTGTGTGTGTGTGTGTGTGTAACGGTATAGTATTTGTTTTAAAAATTTATTTTCGGATCAATATTTACATCGACACTAGTAGAATTTGACGAAAAGGGTTTGAAACCCCCTCCCCCCACCAAAAAAAAAGAAACTACGTTTACGTCAATGCGTGGGAAAATCGAATTAATATCAAACCAAAAGTGATTTCATAGTCAAGTTATTATCATTATACGTTAAGTATTTGCTTTTATCGAGAATGTTAATTTTAATATTATATAGGTATACTTATTATTAATTCTATACATCTCACTAGGACGTTTAGATAAAAAAAATAAATAAATAAAAATGTCTATAATTTGTTCACTGTTAGTCGTTAGATGTTATATATATCGTATATATTTATAGGCGTCCAAAGTAAAAATTTCTAGAGAGTTTTCGAAAAAAAAAAAAAATCGAATAATAATATTACGCTTTTGCAACCGCGATAATCACAAACAACGCGTACCTATAATACGTATTATAATATAAACGTGTTGAAATTTTAAACGAAATTTAAAAAAAAAACCCGGCACGTGCACGATTAAAGCTCGTTCATAATCGCTATTATCGTTTAGCCGTCCTTCGAACAATTAAACCGTATACAATTGAATAAACACAACTATTGCCGTATTTTATAAATGCGCCTATACCAGTGGCGTAACTACGAATGTTATATGGGAGGGGATAGACAATTTACCATTATTGGATAATCCATAATAACTGTAACGACTAACGACCCTTTAAACGTTAATCAATCGAAATTAATAAAGTAATTGCGATACTCGTATTTTTATTATTTTCTTTAATAAAAATGACATATTTTATAATAAAATTTCTAATTTTCTTCGTTTTTTTTTTTTTTTTTTAAGCTAATTTATTGAGTACTTAATCCAATTTTACTTAAAAATCTGAATATGGATAGATCTTTCTTCAGTGACCTAACCTAACCGTATCATACCAGTAACTATAGTCAATAAACTGAGGAATCCTATGAATTATGATAAATACTAACAAATTTTGTTAACGCAAAAAAAGTATTATTTTTAATTATTACATTTTTTTGTACATTAGACGATATGTTATGTAAAAAAAGAAAGCCCATGGGAGGGGATCCATCCCCATATCCCCCGTAATTACGCCCCTGGCCTATACCTATACTGTAATTTGGAATATTTAACCAATCGATTCGGAACGCTGCTGTACGCCTACGGGGAAC
This sequence comes from Slavum lentiscoides, assembly GCA_032441835.1. Taxonomy (NCBI): domain Eukaryota; kingdom Metazoa; phylum Arthropoda; class Insecta; order Hemiptera; family Aphididae; genus Slavum; species Slavum lentiscoides. Next base: position 4,540,689 of record CM063717.1, on the reverse strand, counting down.
CGCGCGAACGATCGGTCGGAATTCTTAAATGATGCGTATAACGCGATTCGCGCGAATTAAAATTATATGATTATTATACACAAAAACACGGCAGTAGTAATATATTATAATATTTATAGTCGTAATGATACATGTAATAATAACACATTAACACGTATACGTACCGTGAATATTCGCAGCGAATATAATTACAATATTTATTATCGTTACACGAAGAGTTAAAGATCAAAACGTCTGGCCCGCGGTAGTTTGGTCGCGGAATTGCACGCGTGCGCGGCGTGAATACCGTATCAAATTAAATAATAATAATACGCGTAGATTTCCGATGAATATCAATAACGATTGACCACCATTGTTATGTAATTAAAACTGTACGAAAACTATTGGAATCTGCAGGTTTATACCGTTGTATATTATTATACGCTATAATAATACTTCCGCCACTATAATTACTTACTATACTATAATTACTGTACTGCCGAATTGGGGATAGGTGATGTGTCAGTGAACAGAATGATACGCGAATTTTCTCTGCGGACCGTGGCGAATAGCGGTAAAAACTATACGATAATATGCGTTCATTATTCTTAAATACTATGGGAGGGGGGAGAGAGAAACGCCTTGAAATTATTTCGTTGAAATTTCGTTTTTTGTATTTCTATCAATACGTTTATATCGATTATTTACAAAAAAATTTTTTAAAGTGTCCCTCGTCCGAATATGACAAAAATTTTGTCACTTCTCCCCGCGGTAGCATATATAAACATTCTGGGGTCCGTATGGGCACCTGCATGTAACGCTCTCCGATCGGTTGATTTTAAATTTACCGCCTATATTTAATACGGCTAGCTATTATATACGAGGACGGGTATATTATATATTCCCGGAATAATAGTTTACTGTGAAAAATAAAATCATTTAAAAACGGATCTTTGATGTGCGAAAAGTACGAATCCGGAATTGTATTATGTTCCATGACATTTGTGTTATCAGTGTATTGTTATTATATTGTACTCGTCAAAACTGGTCTAAGCGAGCTCCAGTCGGAACTAAAAATATCCATTTATTTGTTCTGAAAAACCGCCCAAAGTCACTGAAGTGCGCGTGTTTGGTTTGTCTGATAATAATACGTACACGGATCACACACTGACGTCACAAATGTCAGGCGGGAAATTCAAAATCAACCAATCGGATAGCGTAATTATTGAATACAGGTGTCCAAACGGACCCCAGAATGCTTATAATGCCTCCCGGTATACGTTTAAATTTTTAGTTATTTTCTTATTAATTACTTGCACTTTTTTGTAGGTATACTGATCGCACGTATTCGAATTTACGCGGCACAGATATAATGAGGACGAATGAAAAGCGGAGAATTTTTAAGTAGATATGGAAATAAATTGAGTTTCGTAAACCGAACGAAAATGCGTAATGCAGGACCTAAAATTGTGTGCAGTAGCAAATGGACAAGCGTGCAGTACATTTTTAGCCAATTATTTTAATTATTATATTGTTAAAAATAAAAGAAATTTAAATTTATTTTTATTATATCTACAAATCTATGTAAACTATGTCATAATGTTCCTACTGAGCATTTATTATTTTTAATTTTTATATACTTTTAAATAGTTTGAAACAATTTAGTAAAAATTCATTGTATACTCTATGCGTATGACATCAGAGTATCAGACGTATATTATATTATGTAGATATAGGTAGGTATTTAATTCAATTAATATTTATAGTAGTTTCTTGAGGGGGTATAATAAAATAAAATATGTACCTATATGTGCAGTATAGCAAAACACAAGAATTTTAGACACTGGCGTAATGTATATTGCTGACATGCCTATATTTATTTTTCGCATACTTACGTATACCACATATGGTGTTGTAAAACACTTAAAATTTTATAATTCTACCGGAATAATTTTCAAAAAAAAATTTATTTCGAAATTGTATATTAAAAAGGTTGTCTATTAATTACGAATATGTATATATTATATCCACACTGACGTTATAAGCACGTGGAATTTGAGTTGTATGTAGGTAAACGCGGACGACAAGAAGGAAAACAATTTTTGAATTCGCGTATTCATAAACTGAATGTTATTTTTTTCATATTCCAGCTTAGCCCTCTTCGGTTTTTTTTTCTTTTGTATATACTCGTCGTGTGAATATTGTATATGGTATGCGATTTCAAAGGATAAAACGTATTTCGAAAGGATCGCGGATATTAAATTTCTTTTTTTTTTTTTATATTATATCTCTACTCGAAACGGAACAAATACGGATTTCAACAAAACGTACATAACGAATTAGAATTCGTCGATCGATTCGAGAACTTTTGCACTACGTAGGTAGCTAATATAATTTTAACGTAGTACTGAATTTTTCTTCATCAAAAATAAAAACTGATTTCAAGCAACGAACGGAACGCAGACACATATTATATATACAATTGGCGTCTCATGAAAATATTCAATAACTCTCGTCCAATTCAATCGTTTTTTATAATATATAATTACAACTCTACGCTACGATTATTGTTTTTTAAAAAGAAAAAAAAACGTGTTTTTCACAGATAAAAAAAAAATATAAAACGTACTCGTTTTATGATTTTTTTATTTTTTTGTGCGTGTAAAGACAATGTTTTTTTGAAAACTACATCTACCTAAATCCGATGGGAATTAAAATTTGAAAAGTAATTTTAGAAATATAATTTCCCCCGTGTGACTAGTGAACTTTCGAAGTGTAAACTTTTTTTTTTCTGATTTATATTTTAATCGACAGTATATGACGTGGTCTGACGCAAACAAAAGACCGCGAAGGCGAAAAAAAACGCCGTGATATTTCATTTAGATATGTAATCTTAATCATTATACGTAGCTGGTCCACTGCAAATTTCAACAGTGCTTTTTTTTTTTTTAAAGGGATTTCATCCGAATTAAATACTTTTCGTTTCTCCTTTTACGACCTCGGTCGGAGAAAAATTAATTTCAAACACAAAAACACCGAAACCGAAACGAAATCGTAACGCACACTGGAAATAATAACGAATGAGTTTCAAATGTAATGCGCGCACGGTCTATATATATATGTAGAAAACGAAAGTGTTGTAATTACGTATAGGTACATTCGACTGTTTGTTCGGCCCGTGTAATGTATAAGATCACTTGGTTTTCCTACGCCTCGTACGCGTACAAAATAAAGGCTTAAGTGCACCAGCAGCAGCAGCATCTCGCGTATGATATATTTTGTGTACCATTCGTTTCACGATCGTGTGTGTGTATAGTTGTGCGCTTTATTTTGTTTCGAAACGATTCGAACGGCAAACACCCCGCTATACTGCACACTCGAGGCGTTTGAGGGCTTATAAATAATATTTTATTGTGTAAATCGTAAATAATATTATTATATAATATGTAGACGTGAAACACGCGGGCAACGACAAAAAACTGTCGCGAGAAAGAACGAGGAAGTATAACGGAGTATTTTTTAGACGATAATCGGACATCATCAGCGACAATGAAAAAAAAGAGTCAGAGTTGATCCGCACAGGACGCGTGTGGCGAGCACAAGAGAAGTTATGACAAATGCGAGTTACGAAACGGATACCGGAGGAGAGCAAATAAGACCACTAGGCCGCCGACCGAGACAACGACGTGCTGCAGGCTGAGTTCAGAAAGTCCACCTTATCGCGTTAGGAACGTAAAACGGTGAAGAGATGGCTGCGGACAGAGACGCCGGGAGACGGAGAAAAGTAACGGTTGCGACGAAGGACTCGAACGGTCTATGTCGAGCCGTAGAAATAATACGCGTATTATTATTGTGCGAGTATTTTCGATTTCGAACGGCGAATTTTCGACGATTTTAGACGTTTTCACGTTTTTAGACTCTGAGCGAAGCGCGAGGAAGCTATTGGTTATTTACAATGAGTATTTATTTTACTTTTTCTTCGTGTACAGATTTTCTCACTAGAACGAGAGTTCGGACGATGCGTTATATTCCGATAACGAATCGTATCTCTAGTGTGTGTGTGTGTGGGGGTACTTTATTTGAAACGTTTCTCGATTTTCTCAATGATTTCGCCTTGAGCGTAATCTAAAAATTAGAAGATAAATACCAATTACTCAACGCGTCACACACAAAAAAAAAAACTACCGAAATAATCCGTATAGTTATTTAATTGCGAATACTAAAGAAGTCGAGCAATTCGAGTCGTGAAACGGTAAAAGGTTTTTCGGTTTTAAGCGCCGAACATTTTATACGATATCGGTCTTATACAGCCGTGGAATGAACCCGACGGACACGTATTCTAAATCCTAAAGTCGCAATACTCCATCGTCAGGTTTCCCTACAAGCGGAACAAGCAGGTGATTGGAGCGTCGAAATTTTAGGGGCCGCAAAGAAAACTTTTTTAATTATATATTCATATTTATGTTTTGACGTCAAACTGTTTTATATATTTTTAAATAATTAATAATATATTTTGCTGAACAATGCATTTTGCTGGTTAGAAAAACACTTATGAAAATGAAGGGGCGGCAAATTTCCTTCTGCTTGTGGGCGGCAAATCGCTTAATCCGCCGCTGCAATACTCATAACAAAAACAAAATCATCTCGGATTGAAAATCTCTAGTTAGGAATACACACATTTAAAAAAAAATTGTTTAAAAAACGCCCTATTCGCGCTCTTTTATTGACCGTCTGCTGCAGTGCGCGCGCGCGCGTAGGTACGAAAATATCGAAATCTAAAATCGATTTCTCTATAAATTCAATCGAATTAAACGGACGATTAAATAACGCGATTTCTATATATAAATTACAAAAAATGATTTTCTAAAACACTATAAAATAAACTATAATACGGTTTTGCGAAAATAAAAAATAATATACGCGCGTGGCAATGGACACTGTTAACCGATTACCGATACTTTTCTCATTCGATACGTGACGCGTTTATATATATATATTATGCTATTCGCATTGGCCGATTTTCTCCCGAAACTCTTGACCCTGTCAACCCGCTCGATAAATACGTGTAAATATTTAAACGGTTCTGACTGCGGGTAACTGCACTGTCATCGATCGAAATCGACGTGCGCAAAAGTGTAATTTAATTTTTAACGATTTTGTTCGGAACATTTTCTATATTGAGAATGAAAAGGGGGGAAAAAAACTCATAATAAATTATTCAAATTTCTCCGGGAAATTATTAAACGTGCGAATAGCGAGTAATTCGATTTACGATTACGTGTTTTCGTATATTAAAAAAAAAAAAAATGTTTGTAATAATTTAAACAGCGCGCGTACAATACGCCGGGGTGACAATAAGACCGAAACCGAGTGTATTGCAGTAGACGCGCGGTGTGTAATAATAAATGTTCGGAAAACGTTGAAAAAAAAAAATAATAATAATAATTTATCGAAGTCTGTGATTGAATAATGACACGTGAACTGTTTGGATAATGGATTGAGCGCGCACAAACGAAATTCAAGAGAAAAATAAAACGATTGAGAATTCGGATCAGACAATATTATTATTATTATTATTTCGAAGAACAAACCGCGGTATATTATACCGCTGCAATATTCGACGACACGGCACCGCGTTAAAATATTATTAATATTATTTGGCTTTTATAACCGTGCAATAGGTATTTTCGGACGAACCGCGACCGTTTCGAATGTATTTTGTAACTTTTTTTTTTTGTGAAAAACAGCGATCACTGTTCGTGGCAAACCGCGTTATTTAACCCCGGATCCACTGAGTTCTAAGGTACTTTAACGGGCCGAAAAAAACGAAATCGCCTTCTTTTTTTTTTCTTTTCAATTTCAAAACTATAATAATATTCGTTACTGCCACGGTTATCTACACGGGTTGGAGAACGACGCCTTATCGCGTGGCGACAAGTGGTGTACTCGTGAACTAAAGCGCTAGTTGTACTTGGCCATACATTCACATATAGGAAATATTTACTTTTTCATCTTTTTTCGCCATTTTATTTTAAATTTTTTCCTCGTGTCAAGAACATTATTGTAGTGTTATGCCGTTGTATGTTCTTCAGGGTGATTTGGTATTAGGTATTTAACTCGTGGCTAAAATGATGCGGAAGAAAATATTGGTATTGGATCATACGATCAAAGTCAATCTACCAATGAAATATAATAATAGGAACTTATTTTTTATATTGTTGAACGCGTTTTTTTTATTATTATTAATTTTCCACTTTAAGTATATTATTATAATACAATTTTTATTTATTTTTATTAACCTATAATATTGCATTAAATTATTTTTACTAATATTGTAACTCGCAATATGCAATTTCATTTTTTAATATTTCGTAAATTGTACAAACCGTATTTATTTTTATGAGTGAAATAAAAAAAGAAATTGAATTATAACACATATAAGTAGCCTTTTACATGCTACATTCCAATAAAATAAATAAATAATTTAATATACATTATTATGATTCTTCTAATAGGAGGTATCTGAATCTTGTAATCTGTAAATTATTAATATACACAGATAAAATGTATTTATTTTATAGGATAATCAAACTAAACGGATCAAAAAACGTGAAATAGTTTACTTAATATTGTACGCTCTACGTATAAACGTACGGCCAAGTACAACTAGCGCTTTAGTTCGTAAGTACACCCACTCGTGTTCCAAAAAGTCATACAGCAGACCATAGCGCGAGTCGCAACCTGTATGTAGATAACCGTATGGTTACCGCATTTGGTCGTGAATTGACGTTACGATTCCGACGTCTTCCCCAAATGAATGGTGTCGATGATTTTTTATTTTTTTATTTGAAAAAAAAAAGCGAAAACCGTGTATTTCGAACGAATCAGTGGAATAGAACGCGTCCGAGGTCCGCCGCCGCTTCGCACTTTTTCCGTGTAACGCGCGGCGCGATACCGACGAGAAGTTTATGAAAACGACGTTTACGTCGACTCGTAGAAAGGATGCGACAATTTACCGGCACGAATTTATCAAGAAAATCCTAAACAGCTTCCCCTTCGCATTGTCCCAAAGTCACTGTGCAATAATATAATAAGGGTGTACGGTTTCCGACCGCGCGTGGAATCCGAGAGGCCGGTAATTTTTCGAAACTCGAAACGCAATCACATTTCGCTGTGTCACGCGCGGAACGCTTTCGGTTTCGAAACACTATTCATATTATAATATAATATAATATAACTATATATTATATAGTTTACCAAACACTGAAATCGAAAACACGTCTCGATCGGGTTTTGTTTTCAACGCGACAAAACAAACCTCTCGCGAGCCGTCGTCGATGACGGCGATCAGACGATACCGTTCGGTTATCTCCACAGGAATACCGCTGACATTTGATTGGCCATTGTTTTTTTTCCGAACTAAAGGACTTCGGCACTCGGCCCAGTTCCCGAACAATCGTGAGACCGAAGGAATCGATAAAATAAATGTTTGCTCCGGACAACGGGCCAGAGTTTTTTCGTGTGGCGATTACCAGTTTCGTCCAGAGCTGCTCCAATTAAATTTTTTTTTTCTTAAATTAATGTTTAATTTTGGTTTCAAAGACGTGTCGCAGAGCACCGATTTGTACTGACGACGACGCGTCGGTGCCAATTACGTTCCGTTGCAAGGATTTTTATTAGAAAAAAAAAAGAACTTCTTTTGCGTCAATTACATTACTTTATGTGCTCTATACGCTATCCGAATCGAACTCAACGTTCTCAACAACGAGACATAAAATAATAATAATAACGTGCAAGTTACGCGTTTGTGAAGAGAGAGTATGAAAATCAAATTTTTCCACACACTCGTAGTATAATACACGTATACACGAGCACGAAGACGTGCTTATTTCGCATTTCACTAGCTGAGTGAAAGCGATGCGAACGTATTATTTGGTTTTACAACCGCGATTTGTTTTCGGTAAACATTTTTTTTTTTTTTGTCGGGCAACGAAATTCTCTTACTGTCAATACAGAGAAACGCGTTTCGTCTTTATCGATCGATCGGAAACCGAATCTTACAATGTTCGCGAATACGTCGAATCCGACAGATCCTCCGTCGTTTTCCGAGCCGAACGAGCTTCTTCTTTTTTTCTTTTTTGTCAAATTCAGGCCGTTTATGTAATGTTAGGTAATATTATAAATTCCTTTTTTCTTTGTCCCGTCCGTTTCTTTCAGTATTATATGACGTCGATATTTTAATATGCTCGGGCGACTCTAGAAATAATATTTTACAACGGTATTACTGCAATCGTGAAAATTCTGTTCGCATTCGCGTTTATCGGGGAGTTTCAGTTTCTGACTTACTGAAAACACCACTCGCTTCTAATAAAATTAACGGACAAATTCTAAAAAAAAAAAACTTCACGGTGTACTCGTGAGAAATGCAAATCAAAAATCTACACAAGGAACCGCCAACGTTGTCTGTTTATTTTTTTTTTTTTACGTAATTCCGTTACAAGTTGCAAAAATTTCGGTTTCTCAAACCAAATAAAAATCCCACCAAAATGCGCGTTTTTTCTTATGAATTATTCAACGCGTGCACACTATCACCGCGGCGGCGCCCGTACAATATACTAATCTGTGTAGTTATTCGAAGTTCGTTAAAAAAGTATAAAACTTTTAAAATTCTATCGTCGTTGTGCCCCACTTGTATAATATATTATTACAATTGAAAAAAGTAATCGAAGCGATTAGGTCGAAGTGCGCAAATTTAATTTTAATTTAAAAAAAATAATAATATATTTAAATAATCGGTATTAACGAGTTAAAAATTAAAATATCGATTGGGGGTTTTTTTTTTTACTTAAAAGCTAGATTTTTTAAAAACAACGCATTGCCTTCAATTTAACTTTTTTATACAGATGCTTATTAAAATATTGAGGTAAATAATTATATATTAATAAGTATATAACATCAAATTCTGTCTGGGATTTTGTGTGTTAGTGTTTAGTAATATTATATATACCAACTGAGTCTATCATTTTTTTTTTTAGATTCTGAGCGGAGCGTGGAGTGTATCGGTTTTACAATTATGTGCTTTGTATGTATAAACCGTAAAATTCTACCAGACGGAGTGCTCCGATCTTTACAGTCATAGTTCGTTGGGTTAGGGTTCGTTAGGTCATAGTTCGATTTTCTCAAAAGCGCCTAAAAAAAAAAACGCGGAAAAATGACATAAAAACGGTAAAAAAGCCATTTCGCCGTAATCGATTATTTCTTCGTAATTTCGAAGCTAAACTGATCGGATTCGGTTTCCCCTCTCTCTAAACTTTTTCCCTTTTTTCCGTAATTATTTCTCTTTATACAATAAGTATTTTAAATCTTACTGTCAGCAGCTTACTTCCGGCGAAGTAATTTTATTCAAACGTATAAATATAATAATATATTGTATTTATACGAGCTATGAATTAGAATAAATTTACATTGCAAAATATGTTCAAAATATTACTTCCCCCTAGCCCTCTCTCTCTCTCTCTCTCTCCGTATATTCAAGACGGATAAATAACGGAAATTATCGTGTTTTCGTTGGGACTCGAAGGTTTTGTTTCGAAGGTTGCTCTCGCATAATAATTTACGGTCAACGCAACAAAGGGTTGTGATGATCTATATATATTTAATATCATATTTCGTTTATCTCCGTATACGTGTTATACAGCGACGGTAATAAAACATAAATTGCAGACGTAAAACAAGAGACGACGACGTATCCATTATAAACCGCGGTTGTTCACGGTGTAAAACAGGAAATAACTTCTTTTCGTTTTACCAAGAAACTTGTCTACATTTTTTTTTTTTCACATAAATGGTCTCGAACGTATACCCGTGTTATGAAAATAAAACGAAAACACTTCGTTAGTTTTAATTGAATTTTTATTTCATTATAAATATATATATATATATATATATATATACGCCGGAAAATAAAAAATAATGACGACAACAAAGGGGTAAAATTCTATTATTGTTTCCGAGTGTATGTATCGTTTTATGATTCGGCCGCTATCCGTTCATTTCTGTTTATACGTTTTATCAACCGCGTAACGTATACGTAGAGCATACGTTTTCGAAATGAAAAAAAACAAAACCCGATTCTATACGTTTATATTAAATATGAGTACGGTACGCGCAGCTACCGAGAATACACGGTCCGAACTAATACTTTTTAATATTATTATATAAATAACAGTAAAATTAATTTAGAAAAAAAAAAAAATGTATGAGTTCGATCGAATTCCTCGTCAGTTATCCGGTTGGTCGCGATCCGAAAAACCGTTATAAATAATGACTATACCGTTATAAAATATCGGATTCTAAAACCCGGTGGATTCCCGTATATAAAATAAAAACAATAATACATACGTTTTTTTTTTTTTTTTTGTAGAAATTGATGCTTAAATAGAGCAAAAGCGTATTGCGTAGAACTTAAATTATGGCGTTCGGGTTAAATTGAAAGTTTAAACGCGAGTATTAACAAATTCGAAGAGAATAATATTTCGCAGAGCGTTCCGTAGTCTTTTATAGTGGAATAAAGTTTGACGAAGAAAAAAATGTACCAAAAAAAACTACTTTTTCAAAAGGTATTTTACAAAAAGGCCGTTACGCTTCTCTTTACTATTCGGTGTGATAAGTGCGTTTAAAATCGAGCACTTTAAATTCCACGCGATTTCGCTCTGTATCCCGTAGACGGAGAAAAAAAAAATTCGAACGTTTTCAAACGCTCGGCGAAAAAAACGCGTTGAGCGAAATCGAAACTAAAATTATAATATATTTTATTCGCGTGCGTATTATACACACGCGAATAAGTAAATAAGAATAATTGTTGAAATCAAACGAACGTTTTAGATTTTGCAAAGATAATATGGAAATCCGAGCGATTTGCGTACAGTAAATGTACGAATAAAACTCGATATTTCGTCGAGTGTACGAATTATAATAATAATATTATTTCAGTCACGGAACAACCTCGTTAGATAATTTTGTATACTCAAATTAGAAATGGTCCTCGCAAAAGTAACTATATATATAATATATAAATGTGTATTATAATAATAATAATACGGTCTTTGCCGATTTTTACTTTCTGCGCACGGAGCATTATAATAATCCGCTATTATTGTTAATATAAATATTTATAATAACCGTGAACTCAGAAATTTGCATTTTCAGCGTATTCGAAACGTGGTGTATCGCGGTATATATTATATACGTAATGTAATCGCCGAATATTGAAATACGACCGAAATAATGAAGTAAATGTTTGTTGGTTTTCGACAGGAAAAAGAAAAATCTAAATTATTATCGCCGTATAGAATACGCGCAATCGACTAAAAATCCGTTCACAAATTAAATTCCGGTCGATTTTATTTTCTATACGCCGACGTTTCGTCACGGACATATCGTTATAAAAAACAACTCCGTTTCTCTACGGATTTATGACAACGAACAAAACGATATTTTCACGCGCTCAACGATCTGATTTAACTCCGGATGTATTGAAAAAAAAAACCTCCCAGTTTAAATGGCGAAAAATATGGCGAACCGCGGAATCTGTGGACATTTCCAAGCGCGTATCACATTTTTAGAAACTGAAAAAATACGAAAACCGTCCGAAACGACGATTTTACTGGAGTTTTTTTTTTTTTTGATTTCGTGAACGTTGCGGTTTTGAAATCTCCCACGTTTTGTACTAACCAGCCAGCGTACGATTGCGAACCGTTCGATTTGCAGCGCACGGCCGTAACGGAATTGCCTGTCCGGAGCGCCGTGTGAAAGAACATAGAGCCAGAAGCATTCTACAGCGGTTCGGACGCATTGAATGTTATTATCAGAAGATGTAGGACTACGTTGGGCTGGCCATGCTTGGAGGAACCGAAATCCGTTGCTACGTGCAGTGATAGAACAAAATCCTGTGGGGAAAAGACCTTTGGGAAGACCGAGAATGCGCTGAGAATATGTCATAAAAAAAAAGATGTTGAACTGCAGATGGGAGGTGGAGCCAACTGGAGAAATCTAGCTTTTGGACAGAGTACGTATGATGGAAGCTTGGTTGTGAGACGGGATGGTCTTAAAGTTAATCCAAAAAGAAGAAATTGTGAAATTCGTTTGTCCGCGTTTATATAATATTATAAATAATAAATATATTATTTAAAAAAAAAACCCCCGCCATATAGGGTATGAAATAATTATCAAAATATATTATGATCGTTTTCTCCGCGTAGAGGCAACTATAGTCGAAGTAATGTTTCGAACGCATACAATATCAAACGTGGAGTTTTCAATAAATTTTTAGATAATTTCCGTAGAGAATATAGGGACTCATAATAAATCGTGTTTGTGATTAATCGGATTTAAACACGCGTATTTTTTGTTATTGTCGGGTCGATTTAAAGTCGATTCGAAACGTTTTCTTAACACTTAATAAAAGATCATTTTTTTCTCAACGATCGAATTTTGAAAATAGATTTTTTTTCGAGATTTTGTAAAAAATTCGAAATCCACTACTAAAAAAAAAAAAACCTATTCTGTCCGCCGTGTATAAATGGTCCGATGTCTAATATACATCGGATAAACTGCAGCAGTATGATGCGATTTGGAATGAAATCGAATGACTCGCCATTCAATAACAGAATTTATATTTATGTAATGAAATGTTTAAATAGCTAGTTTACGAAAAGAGCGATTTATATATGCACAGAAATGCGTTAAACGGGATGAAAATGGCGCTAGATCATTTCATCGTGATACACGTAATATGTACAATTTAATTCGTTACAAAAATTTCTAGTTTCTCTGACGAATCGTTGTTGTCTAAGAGCAATGCGAATAGTAATAATAATCGAAGTGACTCACGTCTGTCGTAAACGATAAAAGAGATGGACACAGGTTCACCTAGAACTATATCGAACAGATATATCGCGATAGTGTTTTCACCTGATACGGGTATTTGAACGTCGAAACGTTTATTCAATATTATCCGTTCCAGGTTTAATACTGATGTTAATGGTTAAGTGAAAGATCATATAGATCACGACTAGAGAAAAAAAATTATTATTATTATTATACGATTAAATATATTATCGTATAATAATAATTTTTTTTTTTTTTTTATTATATCTATACTTCTTTTCTACGTCCAATAGTAACGTACGCATGTGAGACATGATCAACGACACAGGGAGACGAAGAAAAACTACTTACCTTTGAAAGGAAAATCCACGGACCTGTTTGACTTCAAAATGGTGAATATGAGATAAGAAAAAATGAAGATCTGGAAATGTTATTTAACAAGCCGAATATAAGGCTATTCCTGAAGGCAAAACGCTCGGAGTGGGCTGGCCACGTTTGGCGAGCTGACGAAAATACTATAAGAAATGTCTTAATCAAAAATCCAACAAAAACGCGGCCAAGAGGAAGACCTCGCCAGAGACGGTTAGACAGGGTAAAGAAGGATATTTTAGATACCGACAACTCAAAACGATTGGATGACGCAATGGACCGGAATGGATGGAGGAACTTGGTAGAAGCATGCAAAAGGCCTTAAAGGCCTGTATAGCAAAATTTTTTTTTCAATATTATCGTAAAGGTCTTTCGTTCTGGAAAATAATTTTGAATAAATAATTTTACTTTTGCGGCGGTTTTGTATAGAAGTGAAGTTATATAAGATCGTTATAGAAGGTAAACTTTTTCCAAAATATAATTATTATAAACGGTTACCGCCGGCAAGTTTTGCGTCAACGAATCGACTTAATATATTTTGCATTTAGTGGGAACTCGCACGAAAAGCCCCGCGAATAAATTAAAGCCACTGCGTTTTGAATACGTTGAATAGATATTATTATTATAATTTACAATAATCGCAAGCGTTACGTCGCTATTATTTAAGTATTTTATAACCGACGTATTTTATTTTAGGCCAGATATTTTACAATAACGATCGAGAAAATATTCGCGTATTGCGCGCGAGCGATTGAAAATAAAAAAAAATGTTCAATTAAAATAACCGAATACAGTAGGTTTTATTCGAAAATTCGTCCATTAATTCGTTTTAGAATTTTTCGTATGATTTTTTTTTTTTATAAAGAAATCGATGTAAAAAATGGGGGAAACTGTCCTAAACACTAAAATCGGTAATATTATGACTAATAAAACGACTTTTATATCGACTCGACATGGATTTCGCCCGTTAAAAATCTACATTTATTTGTATTTTATACCGATCCAGTGGAAAATTTCTCCTCGCGAATCTAGTCGTTTTTATCGTTATTATTTGCCAATAGATCTACTATATACAGACTGTCGCGTAACGACTATACAGTCTGTTACAGACTGTGACGCCGATAGATTTTACATAATATTATAGTGTAACACTAAGACATTTTTTGAACGAAAACGTGATCAAATCTCGTTTAAACGGCGGCGTGAATATTTCTATTCCGACTTAATGTAAAATTTTATGTCGATCCGTTCTGTTTAAGAAAATAATAACGTTATTTGGAACGCTTCAGTTCGAACTCTTGACTCGTTAATCGGAAAAAGTTCAAAAACGATTTTCATGATTAATGTCGCGTTATTAAAGTCTGCGGATATAAATTCAATCGCGGTCAGGCTCGCAGTAACGACGCTTTGCGCTGGACGTCGACTATTATTTAACGGCATCGGATTTGTTCACACAATACGAGTAATAACGTCGTGAAATACTTTCTGAAATGAATTTCTATATTCCTTTATTTCTATAAACGTTTAAACGCTTGCTTTTTTTTTTATTATATTTATTTGTTGACGTTCGTAATTCAATAATTTCTACACTTATAATGTCAAGTTCTAGAATATTAAAAGGCTGTAGAAATTATTACAATATCGTAAAATATATAATACACTTTTAACTGCGCACCCATACGTATCACAACGTCTACACAATGTGTTGTCATTTTCAGCGCGAACCGAACTGCACGGTTATTAGTAATTGGCTTACGATAATTTCTACTGTATAACGGTCACAAGTGCCCAAAGCGCTCAAGTGTACTTCGGTGCCTATTTTATGGCCGTCCTCGCGGAGCGTTATGATAAACAAATAAAACGAGCAAATATTTATTATTCGACGTGTCGCGTGTTTCAATAATAATTTACTTTTTAGGATTATTTCGGTACCGATTATTTCTGTACAGACGTGTATTTAACGAGATAAAAACGGAATATAATTTTTTTTTTTGAAATAAGCCCGTTGCATCGTTTGCGATTTAATCGTTAAACGAACGTTATGTAAAAAAGTTTATTCTGACTGGGGTTTTAAAAAAACCCAGATTTGCACGATGATCGATCGGAAAATAACAGTGAAAACGAATACCGCAAATTGGGGAAAAAAATTTTTAGCGGTATAATATTATGAAAAAAATGTGAAAACGAAAAGTATATAACACACTTCGAGCCTATAACGCGCGATCGAATATACATTTTCGTAGACTTCAAAACAATAATTATATTTCCGTTTAATTTGTTTTCGAAAAAAATTGGCGGGGAAAAAGGAGAAAACGTTTATCCGAGTTTAAACGGTATAAGGTTTGACGTTGACGATTATGACTTTTTTTTTCTAATTTTGAAAATCGCGTCCAATCACTGATTATATACAAACTCAATAAGGCGTCAATAATTCGTTTTAAAGACGAGTTATAATAACTGTTTTTTTTTTTTTTTTCTATACGGCTACGCTTTTTTTTTATATTCCAATTATTTTTCTAAAAAATATTTTCATACGTATATTTAACCGGTAATCGTAATATTATTGTTATTCGTTTCTACGCAGTATACGTCAGTTGCAGGTCTGCAGCACTGTACACTTGCGTGACGAAACGCAATAATATATTAGATCAATGTCCACGAATATTTGAACAATTAAGAATCAAAAACAAATCGGATCCTCGTGAAATATTCTATACGACAAGGATTTACGTCGCGAGAAATTGAATAGAAATCAAAAAAATTCGTCGACCACGTTACTGTTCGGATGACGAATCGTGCGTTCCCCAGAGTTTAGAAGACGAACCGTGTATGTTTTTAAATTAAAAAAAAAAGAAAAGTACAAGAATTACAAATTTTCCGACGGTTAATTAAACGCATCGGATTTATCGACATTTTCCTTAATTTCGAACACGGACGCGAGACCGAATCTTCGACATTCCGTCACATCGAACCGACTTTATTGAAATATAACACACGTCGCTTCAAGTGTTCGCCGAATGAAATACAAGGTGCGGTAGGTCAGTGTAAAAATGGCTTCTGGAAATTTTAAAGCAAAAAAAAAAAAACGATTACGGCCCCATTAACGAAGAGAACTACGGGTTTGCACACGAAAAGCGTACAAACGATTATACCGAGACTTCGGTGCGGGACGTATATTTCCGACTCGCTTTTCCGCGTTATTATGTTTAAATTTTTCGCTATGTGTTTGAGATGTGATTTCAGGCGAATAAATTAAACGTCAGTCTCGAAACCCGTTTGGTAAAGACTACGCGCATATATTGTATTAACAGTAACTGCTGCAGGTAATACACGAGACCAGGCCTCGGGAGTCGTTACGTTTGCATATCCGTACGGGAAAGTCGACTGGTGGTTAATAGGACGCGGCAGCGAGGAAAGGGGAGAAGAATCGAAAAACGCCAAGAACATTCGCTGTTTGATCGTTTTTTTTCTCTCTCTCTCTCTTTTGAATAGCCGCTGTTTTTTTTTTTTTTAATAGCTCGTGTACCCGTTACAATAAATAATGATACATTTAAATGATTTAAGTCACGTCTACACCGCGTATATAACAATAAGAATTACAGAAGTTTAACATTTCCGTCGTTTCGCTCGCGGGAAAGCCAACCGAACGTAGAACGTTTATTTTTTTTTTTTTTTTACGGCCGTTAAGTAAGGAATACGATTTGTACGAAAAAAATTAATATATATATATATATTTCAGAGCTACATTTCACATAGTCTCAAAGAATAAAATAAAATTATACCGTTTTAAGAAATAATTATATTCGCCTTTTTTTTTTTTTTTGAAATAAATGTTTTGAAACAGTCGCGCGAGTAACTCGCAGTTGTCACTCGTTATTCTTGTTTTTTTTTTCTTCCCAAAATACAGCATGTATAATTAAACGAATTCGTTTGCGTCATTTCGGCGAGTTTCTCTCTAAATAAATAAATATCACTTTATAGTTTTTAAATATAATAAAATTCAAAAATATGTATTTCGTTTTTTTTTTTTAAATCCGAGGACCATCCGTTCTCTCTTTTTTCTCCCAGTCCGGACTACGACGATAATATTATTTTTTTTTTTTATAATTCGCGTTTTAATACCAGCAGCGCGTAGTACACCGGATGGAATCGAAAAAAAATTCGTAATCGAGGAGAGCAGTGCCGTTAACGCGCTTTTTGAATAATTAAAAAATGAGACGGAACGTTTACGCGCATACCCGCTTGTTATGAAGAAAAATTGAACATTTTATGACTTGGAAGAATTTTTTTTAATATTAAAGCCGGACGTGTCGGTACCGTTTTCCCGGAAATTTTTCATTTTTTTTTCAGTGGTTTAGACTAACGAGAAAAATGACCTCGACAAAATATCAGTTATACAACGATTTTCTACACGAAACGTCTAAACGTCAAAACACTCTCGTTCTATATATTAAAAAAAAAAAAAGTGTTTAAATAAAATACAATTACGATGATAATACATCGATTAATATATAAAAAAAAATAAAATAAAAATCGTTTTCGTTGCACTCTGACTTCGAAAAAAAAATGCAAGAATTCCCGTTATATATATGGTGATGACATTTGAGTTACGTTCGATATGCGAAAGACGAAATATTCCTTACACTGCAGTAAAGACTTTTTTTTTGGGTATCGGAGGATTTTTTTTTTTTAAATCTTGTTTTAAAATATTGAATTTATGAGCGATATCATGTTTAACGATGTCTTACAAGAAATAAAAAATATGTATATATTTTCGTGTATAGTAGTGTGAGTATAGTGCGAGTAGTATGTAAATATTCTGAAATTTTTCTTTTGGATTTCGCTGCGAGTACGTTCAACTCAGCATTGATCATATTTCAATAACCAACTCGTTAAATTTAGTAACCCGTATTTTGAAAATCGCTTTGCACACATAATATTTTTCTTTTGTAACTGCTTGTAGTTACTGCAGCGTTACGGTCGATTGTTAAAAAAGCGAACGTTTTCCCGTTATAAATTGCTAAATAAAATCCAAAAATAATAATAATAACATTATCGAAATTGATAAAATGATTCTGCGGCGTTTTATATTATAATATGGTGTACAGGAATAAAAATATACTGTCATCGGTATACGTTAGAATCCCTATATACTGGTCACAGAGCGACCGCCAAAAGCGGCGTTTATCATTGGCCATATATTTACCATAACTTTCTCTCTTATCATCGCATTATATCAAATATATATAACCAAATCTCTCTTGGACCAGTGAATTCGTATCAAGAGATATGCAAATGCACGTATCGGATATTAGTAATTTTTCTTTAAAAAAAAAACAACAACGCAAAAGCCCCCATTTTTATTAACACTAGGCAAACCAATTTCGAAAGCCATATATAAGAACTGTTCGAAGAATAAAAACGATCATCAAAATACACCAGTAAACCGCAAACGGCACAAATCCGTTGGCAACAAGGACGTATATTACAATATTCTCTTCGTACATTTCCTTTAGCCTCAGTTATACGACTTGAATTAAAATATAAATTGCCCGAGCGATTTGATTATTCTTATGTGATAATACGATAGTAAAAAAAAAAGTCGCGTGATAAAAATCGTTTGGCCATTGAGAACGCAACTGAGGCTGTGACGTCTAAGGATTCTTATTATATCGGTCACGGTCGGGCTGAAATACGAAACCGAACTTTATACCGGGTGTCCTTAAAAATTTCGAATTATACAATAAATCCTGCAAATCTCGTCGAAATCACGTCCTTATATTTGTACTACACGCTCGTATTAATCCATAAATCTGATTATTATTATTATTATTATTATTATTATTATTATTATTATTATTATTATTATTATTATTATTATTATTATTATTATTATTATTATTATTATTATTATTATTATTATTATTATTATTATTATTATTATTATTATTATTATTATTATTATTATTATTATTATTATTATTATTATTATTATTATTATTATTATTATTATTATTATTATTATTATTATTATTATTATTATTATTATTATTATTATTATTATTATTATTATTATTATTATTATTATTATTATTATTATTATTATTATTATTATTATTATTATTATTATTATTATTATTATTATTATTATTATTATTATTATTATTATTATTATTATTATTATTATTATTATTATTATTATTATTATTACTATTATATTCGCGTGTCGACTTACGCGTGGAAAGATCTCCTATCATCTTGTCGCAGTCATACCGTACAACTGTATCGCAAATATTTTGTAAAAATTCAACGGCCGTTTTTGTCGACTTTCACGTTTTAAATAATAATAATAATAATTGTTTTCGACGAATAATTCAATATAATCGTCTCGCGTTCGGTTTAAATCTGTTACATGCAGACAATAACACAGGCCGTCGTCAATTATTATAATTATCATAAATTTTATACGCGCGCACGCGGATAGTACATGTAGACTAGTGAACAACCGCGGCGTATGGCTGTAGCTGAGTGCCACGAAAACAATATAAACGCATTACTGTTAAAAAGATAAGTAAATATTATTTACTGTAGTATAATGCGTGCAATAGTGTAGTCTTTTAAAATACTACCTACAATAACATATTCGTATATGCGTGTGTGTGTGTGTGTGTGTGACGAAAAAGATTATTTCGAGTAAATAAATTATAAAAATATTTCATGTTGATTATTTGTTCAGAGACATAATATTTAATTTTCTAAAAATAGATGGCCTTTTTTTAAATTTTATAAACGCGTACCCAAACATTACATAACAATCTAATAATATCCTATAATAACGTATTAAAAGCATTAAAATTCCGCCAATACATTATGATATCAACTATGTATATATATATATGTTGTTGTATTTTGCACTGTAATTTTATACATGATGATGACTTTTAGTCAAAGCCGGTAGTAATAAACGCATTTTACACAACAACCTTACATTTTTTTTTCTTTTATTACGTAATGCTCTTTGGCAATATTGTATACATTTATTTATATATATATGTATATTTATTGTTTATATATATATATATATATATGTATATATGTATACAGACTTTTATTATTCACGAGTATTAATTTATATTTTATTTTTATTTATTTATTTTTATTTTTACATATCCATTTTTTTTTTTTTATTTTATCCTCCTATTTTTTTCTATATTTTTATATATATATATATATATATCATTAGTATCTTTTATAAATTATTACTATAAAATGTTTGTTTGTAAAAATGAATTTCTATTAGAATTTTCTCTTCAATCTAAATTATTAAAAAAATAATCGGTTTCTCTTGCTCGATGCCCGAGTAGTATTTATTACTATTTGATTTGTATATGCGCAATAACATAGACGCGTAATTGATCACTCTAAAAAACAAATGTTTCAATTCGAAATACCGTAGTATACACTCGTTTATACACATATACAAGACGGAGTTGTTTCTACGTTTTATTTATTAATTTTTTTTTTAAACCTCTCCGACAGAGAGAGAGAGAGATTTAAAGTACGCCCGCACTGCGTACGTAAGCCGCGTATCAATTGCATAATATAAACTCGGGGCTTGTGTAAGTCGTAATTTCGCGCGGAGCACGTAATATTTGAAACGTCCTCGCGCTGCAGGACGATTCCGCAGGACGTTTTTCGAAGACTTAATATTAAATATTCCGTTAAAATACCAGGGACGTTTAATGAGTAAAACACGAGATGACATTGAACTTTTGTACAGCGATTCCGGCGGAGTGGGCAGGACTGCTGGGAATTAGCATATATTTGATTCACCCTCGTCAAGGAGTAAATATATATATATATATACACGCTGTAGACGCGCGCCGGGACGTTGTCCTCGTCCGGAAATAACGTACATAACTCAAAACGGACACGATACGCGTACGGGTATATATTTTATATATAAATATATATATATTTTATACTATTTATAACGAGATAATAATACGTTTTGCTCTGCGCGTCTGTTGTTGAACGTGCGATAACGAGTAAGTGAATATATTATACGTTTGAGCGCCGTCAAAAATTCCGTTTTCATAAAAAAAAGAGTCCTTTTCCGTGCGGACTAGGAAAACGTCTGCAGATATTTATATGTTTATACACGTTCTTTTTTTTTTTTTTTAATTCGAAAATAACACGCAACACGCGTCATCGCGCGCACGCGCGTAATGATAAATAATTATTACCGGTATAATAATTACCGCGTATATTTTAAGACGAGGTGTTTGCCCTCCGCCGGACTCCGTGAAAAATCGTAACTTTTATTTTGTCGAACAAACATTAATATTCATCGACGTTTTGTTGATTTTTTTTATTCTTTTTTTTTTATTTTATAGATTTATACGCTTGAAATATTTACATTCGAACGCGGTATAGCGTACGTCCGTCGCAACGCCAAGACCTATCATCATAATATTTACCGGGGTTCCGATTACAGAGCATATTTTTAACATTGTATGTAACGTAGGTGGCACTAGTGCCACCCAGTTTTCAGAGGACGCGCCACGTATGTTTTTATATATACATATGTGTAAACTATATAGAGCAAAAAAAAAAATTATAAAATATTATAATTTTATACGAATATAACAAAATTAAACGGTTTCAAACGATACTGACTCGTAATATTACTTTTATAGAATTTAAATTTAAAAAAATTATAATTTCCAGAATTTTTTATTAAAATTCAACATTTTTTTTTTCCACCTAACCCGCCGTCATTATTTTAAACAATTATTATAGTACTATATACGTTGCAAATTATCCCTGCCAGGGGAACTGTATAGACACGAGAACGGGTGAGTGAACAATTTTTTTAAGTTATAAACTAAAAAGAAGGTACCTGCGCGGACGGGCATAGTCCCCTTAGTGCCACAGTGCCTCCGGGCCAGTACGAATCGTTGCTAATCGTTCGTTCGGATTTCGAAAAACTTACTTTCCAATAATGTGTACGTTTTGGTGTTTGATTTTTAGCCTCCTGTGATCGGTTTCCTGTAGGCTGTTTCCGTAATTTCGATCGGGTACCGCGAGTCCGTGACGTGGTCGCGCGCTTCAAAACGCGCTGCTTTTCTTTTTTTTTTTTATTATTATTATTATTATTAAACGGTTACGGGCACAAAACGATTTTCGCGCCGAAAATAACATTTTTCGATTTATTCTCAACGAAAGCGGCGAAAACCAAATGCGGCAACGCCGAGGCGCGTGGAATTTATTATACACGGCACGTGGTGTGGATAAACTAAAGAATGAAAATTTGTTTCCAAACGCTGCTTTATATACTATCACAAACGCGTAGATTCGAACCACTGATTTTGTAAAAAAAAATTTCACCGTCCTATATATTCATCGCGGTCAGTTTTATTTATGAGATTTTTTCGTACTCGTATAAACGTAGTTTACGACTGGACGTAACCGGACGGAAATATTCGTGTTTTCTTTTCACAAACATCTTTTTCGTATTCCAAGTGCTTGTCGCCGAATCCGCGTGTTTTCAAACGTGTTCTATAAGTTCACAACAAAAACGTAACGAAATAACCTATTGTAGAAGTATTTAAACGTATAAGATTATTATAATAAAACGGATATATAAATTTTTTTTTTTAATAATCGAGCAACGTGGACGATATAATAATATTGTATAATAAAATAATCGCGTACCGAATCGAGTTTGATTTTCTCAAAAACCGTGAGAAGAAAAAAAATCAAATACGCTTGATATGATGGCGTGTGGTTTTAAAACAAAACCGATATCCGGAAGAAAAAAAACACTGCGGTGTCCGAGGTAGGTAACGGAAATTCACTCAAAAAAATAAAATAACGTGTATATGTAATTTATACGCTATCCGTAAATAACAACGGGGTTTTTTTTTTATTCTATCGTTTCGATCGATATAAAGAGAGACGCGCAATTTTCACTCCTCGCACAAAAAAATAACAATAAATATATTTAAGAAAGCGTTTACGCCATTCGCTGACCCCCGGCGGGCGGCGGGGTCTCGAGAAAATCGCTATTCGTGTATATATACTGCGGCGAAGGAATAATAATCACGGGTGTGCGACCGAAAAAAAAAACCGCGTTTTTTTTTTTTTACTGTTTCTTATAGATTTTCCGTCGCGTATCAATTTTTTTTTTTTTTGCTAAACCCATATTTTTAATAGTTCACTTATTCGTCAAATAGCTATCCGTCGGATAAATTTATTCGAAAGATAAACCTCCGGATAAAGTGATAAATGTTTTTCAATGTAAAATTATCTCCCAGCTAGCTATTCGGCGAATAAAATTATTCGGTAAGTAGTAGTACTGATAGGTGCGCAGGTAGCAATAGTACATTATGGAACAAGTTACACGAAATTAATTGATTATGATTGGTCAATGATCACATTGATGATAAGGAACGCGTCAGTACTGTAATAATTAATAACCGCGGATTTAATGTATTTATGTTTGAAATTTTCGTGCCGCATACGCGATAACCGCTTTTTTAATGTACTTATATAGAAATTTTTTTTTTACAATGAAGTTCTATATTATCATGGCTAAACATCTAGGTATGCCAACAGATTTGTGATACGCAGGTATGATTTTTTCTTCTATGAAAGTGAAAGTACTTCCATAGAAGAAAAAATCTTTATCATATTACTTGTTAATGTTGCGCATGGCTAAATATCTACATTCTACATAAATGACAAAATAATATTCCGGTTGCCAGTTCCATGGAAAAAAATATGATATCATTGTTTTTTCCATGGATGCGCAGACCGAGTCGCAATTTGGACAATCTGTTGTCGTGCCTAGATATTTAGCCATGTATATTATATTGTTGATATGTCGGACAAAGCCAACGTTGAAAAAAAACCTGGAGCCACGAATTTTTCATTCTGCGAAAAAGAACTGCTTCTGAAATAAGCATTGGAAAATACTGACATTCTTGAATATAAACAATCCAATTCAGTGTCCTGGAAAGACAAAAATATTTGTTGGTCGCAAATTGCCGATAAATATAATTCTGTTACTACAGGCTGTGTAAGAAAAATTATATTTATTATTTTAATTTTTTGAAAATCTTGTTGTATCTATCATTTGCATTGCAGCCAAGAGATGCTGCACGATTAAAATCAAAATATGAAAAAACACAATATCAATAAATATTTTAAAAAAACTAACAAACGAAGAACGTCTCAGTACTGAATGCTATTATAAACCATACCATATAGCGAAATTTCATAATAACAACGAATAATTTGTGTTATCCACCAGATAGGTAAATCCTTATTTGGTGGAAAAAGTACCGAATAAAACTATACCACGATTTATCCGTCGAATAAGCGCTATCTGGACGTTGAAAAACCGATAATTATCTATATCATCCCTTATCCGTCGAATAACTCGTGTTATCTGCAGGCGGATAAATTAGATTGAAAAACCGGGCCTAAATTAAATTTCGGGTTAGGTTAATCCGTGTGACGGAAGCGGGTACAGATAGTGTTATTACAGATAGCGGTGTCGCAGGCAATCACGTGCCGACAATCGATATTATATCGCGAAGTAATCGTTTGTTTAATTGTAAAAAAAAAAAAATAAAAAATCAATACGTTCAGTTCAACGTAATAAAATCGATTTTTCGTCGCTGCTATTTTCGCAAACGCACGGCATTTTCGGATTCGGCATCCTCGGAAACACAGAAATGTTCCGCGTAGCTGAAGAAAAAAATATTATTCCGCACCCGCGTGTAATCGACGGCAAAAAACAACAATAATGACTCGTCCGCGACGCGAGTCAACTGCGGAGTCGTGAATTTCATTAACGTCCCGGGACGCGTTATAATATTTCTGTTGTATTGCCGCCAATCGTTTGGACAAAATATTATATTCGATTTGTCGAGAATCGACAAAATACACGACGACGACGCGTATGTTTACAAGACGTGTATATATTATTATAATATTGAGAATATAATTCGATATCGTTAAAAAAAAATAACACGCGGGGTACTTACGCGTATTTCTTTTTCAAAACGGAAAAACACGCGGTTTGAAGTCTGACAACGTAATGTTGTTATTCTTGACGGACCGCGTTATCCCGTTCGGGACGCCTCGTTACGGGTTTCAAAACGCGTTTTACGCAGTAAACGAAAATCGATTTCCTGCAGGGCTGTTGAAATTCGTTTTGCGATCCCGTGCCGTTTGCGCGCCATAGGCGCCATAGGTCGAGAAAAATTAACATAATACATAATATATCGGTGTCAAAAGCGAAAACCGAAAACCCAAGGCGCGTCGAAATTAGAGGAGGAAAAAAAAAAACGTTATCCGTGCGAACGCGTCATAATATGACTCGCTTGCGTTTCCACGACTATATTCTTATACGACGATTCTTCAAAAGATTCGATGATATAACACAATTCTATCCGAGTATACGCATACGCACCAACCGGGCCGTACAAAAAAAAAAAAATTGCGAATCCGCTATTTGTTTTGGATTTATACGCTGTACGATTGTGCTGCTATATAAAGGATGAACTCCGGTTACACCCCGAAAACGTGTTTCTCTGCTACGTCCAGTATGGGATACGCACGAAAAAAGCTACGAACCGTGTTCGCAATTATACGTCTTGTACATTTTTTTTTTTTTTCGGTAAAATATTATACGAAGAAAAAATAAATAAAATGTTTTTTTTTTAAATTCTATTACACTTCGATAAACCGTACCGACAACAAATGCACGTATAATACGCATAGCGATTGTTTCGTAACAATTTCAAAAATATTATTTCCACGGTGGTTTTTAATGTTTTTTTTTTTTTCAATTTCGATAATCTCTAAAATCCCACGCGCTTGTACTCCGCCGTAATATTGATTGATTGCTCGCGCGCGTGTATGACGTAGGTACGTGTATTTTATACGAATTACAATGGAAACCGAGAATTTTATACACACATATACGGTACGTACGTAATATAACATATTATGAGTGATTAGCGTTGCCCGCGGTAAGTTGTCAATCATCGAATATCGAGATAAACAACATCACGAAAATGATCCGCAGCCGCAGCGGCTTGCACGCTCGGTCGTGCGCATACCTACACGCGCGCATTGTTAGCAAAAAAAAAAACTCGTTTTAATTATTGTTTTTATTTCCTAAAACGCTGTAAGCAAACACCGACGCGTGCGGCAATTATAGTAGTTATTCGTATCACATTTGTGACTTGTAATCAGTCACATATTTTCCAAGTGAATAGTTACGTTCATTTTGATTGTATACGATTTCACATCGATGTATCTTTTGTGTACTGTAATCATTAAACGTTTTAAATGTCGCAATAGCTATTTGTAACGAAACGTAACGATACGAAGTTTAAAAAATAAAAAAAGGTTTTTGATATGACATTAGTACAGTGGCGGTTATACGTGATGTTCAAGGGGGAGGGGAGACGAAAATGGGGCCAACCGTCTCTGCCGATAAAATATCCACATCGACGAGTAATCACCAAGAAGAAAGATCTATTAATGTATACCGACGTGGATGTAGAAAAAAGAACAACAACGTGCGTGGAACGTAAACGAAATAACAATAAAACGGGAAAAGAAAGTAGTCACCAGATAGCGCTACGGCACAACACAGAGGGCGTGGCAGAAAGCCGCATATAAATAGCGGTCAGTCTCGAACACACACACACACACACACACACACACACACACGCAGCCAGGACGCCAACTATACGTTGTTCACGCATGACCGCCGTGACTACACTGAGCGGTCCGACGGTATATGCGCCTTTCTGCCACGCCCTCTATGTTGTGTCGTAGCGCTATCTGGTGACTACTTTCTTTTTCCTATTTTATTACGGTCGGCTGACGCGCAATGTCGGTATATGCGGGCGTTTAGTTCGACGCTGACCGAGCGACCGATCGTACGCGCGTGTGCAATATTTATAATTATTATTATTTCGCGTATTTCAATGAAACGAAATGAACGTATCTTCCTCGTTGTACACTCATTTACGCGTTTACTATTTATTTAACGTTTACTCGTTTGCTCATACATTTACACGTTTATTTGTTTACACTGTACACGACCGACCGAGTTCGTCGGTACGCGCTGATCATCGGTCGAGCGCTAATTCCAGCCTTATGCATGATGTTCAAAGGGGTTGGGGATGAAAATGGAGCGTAACCATAGTGTAATTGGACCAACTTACATGACACGGGTCGGTGCTGTTAGGTCAGAGATACACTAAATTTAAAAATATCAAATCCCACGGGAATCCACCTATCGTCCCCTTTATAACCGCCACTGCATTAGTGTCTGTTGCGGATTTAAATAGTCTCGTAATGCTTTGTAACCGATTAATGGATTCCGATGTTTCGTATTTATTAGTTATATAATACGTTTAAAAAAAAAAAATACAAACAGTATAAAAGGCGTCGTTACGCGCCCGAAGAAATAAACATAAACGACTATTGTTACTATTATAATTACACGTTTCCAAATTATCTCGTACACTGTAACTATATTATATGGATGTAACACGATTCAAGAGTAACTCGTTACCGCGGTTAAAACTAATCGAGTAACGTGCCCGTCACTGGCCATATTGCAGGACTACAACAATAATGGCGCAGACTGATATACGAAGCGCACAACTTGGACGTAATATTTTCATTTAATCTCGAGAGCGTTCGTGTACAATACTCGTCCGCGAGTGAAGTTTCAATAAACAATTGCGAACGTTTACGTTCAGACGCTTTCGCGTTATTACACATATACGCGCGTACGCGGTGTAATATACATTATTGTTCGGCGATTAAAAGTAAACCCCGGAGGAAACACGTCGAGGGAATTTTCGTCGATTCGAGACACTCACAAAGCCCAAAACGAATTCCACCGAGCGCTCGTTTCGTGCCTTTAATCTCGCGACTTTTTGTTTTAACGGTATATCATAGTAACGATACGATACGTACTGACGTTTTTGACAAAACCCCTAAACAATAACGCCCGTGGAAAAAGTCGAAAACCCAGTGGAAATCGAATGGCAAATATTGTGGTGGGAAAAAAGGCGACCTTAGGGCCGCCGCTCTATATGTATATGTAAGCCTCGCGGATTATTCCGTGCCGTTTCGATATTTTGTTGTGTTTTAATTCTCGAAAATCCTCCTGCGCCAAGAACGCGTTTTCGGAATAGCGCCACAAGCGATTTCGTATATTATTACGGGAATTCGACTCGTGAAACTCTATGTGTTGGGTTATATCGTGTAACGATTGCGTTTATGCATTTCGGCGTATGCGACATCGTATATACATTGCTCCTATGGTAATGGGAAAATAGAAAAAAAAATAACAGGACAATGTGAAAGACGTCGGTGGAGAGGAGTAGAGCAGTAGTGGCGGTACCAGTAGCGGTGGCAATAGTCAGAAGAGTCCATCGACGGCCCCAGCGAAATATTCACTTACCGCACCAACCTCGCTCAAAATTAATAAGAACAAATGATATTTATATTTTAACATTTGTTTCGTTCCACATAAGGTAACCGCGTCTCTACAAAAACAATAATAAGTATTACACACCGAGGTCGACCTCGTAGAAAATAAACAAAACTCTCCCTAACCGGGAAGACGGGAGAGGGGACGTTACAATTGCATCGGAAAATCTGGTTCAATCTGGATGGATGCGGAGTACGAATCGCAGTCGTTTCTCGCGTTTCTCACCGTCGAAATGTTCACCTGGACGGAGGAAACCCGTACAATATTATATATTTTATCCCTTCGCTCGGTTATTTGGGTACGCATAGAAACAAA
The DNA here is from genome assembly GCA_032441835.1 of Slavum lentiscoides. Classification (NCBI taxonomy): domain Eukaryota; kingdom Metazoa; phylum Arthropoda; class Insecta; order Hemiptera; family Aphididae; genus Slavum; species Slavum lentiscoides. The sequence continues at coordinate 4,511,600 of CM063717.1, read as the reverse complement.
AAAACCCCCAGACTTTAAAGAAATACACGGTAACGAGCTCTCGTTTGACGCTTGTCAGAAGAAAAAAAAAAAGGAGAAACCAAAGTGAAAACGGTCGCTTTTCGTGCGCAAAACAAATACCGCCGCGGAAACGTCGATATAGGTATCCGTCCAGAACAACGACGAGAAAAAAAAAAGTCGACTCACAACTCGTACAAAGGTTCGGTATATAAGCGAATTAAGCTGAGAGCATCTCGTCGTGTTATTTGCATTATTATACGTTTACCACCGAACCGACTTCATCTTGACGTGTTACAAATACCGGACAAACTGTACAACCCCAGGAAATATATTGAGTGTGTGTGGAAGCGTCGAGCAATGACAAAGGACAAAATATATATTCGCTGTTTTAATTTTTTTTTCCCTAAGGACATGTCTCACTACGCGTATAAAATAATATTTCGTACGATCTACGCGTTTCTTTTGAAAAAAAGTTTTTTTTATTTTTAAAAACCCTCCTCTGCTCGTCTCGAAAATACGTTCTAAAAAAAAAACAGATATTGCTCCTCGTCGTCCGTTCGCATATTATTTACGTTCTGTCTTGTTCGTGTTTTATTCCAATTTTTTTTTTTTTGTTCCCAGTAATATTTCCTCTAAAGACTACACAGAAACGGTCTAAAAAAATTGTCTGCGCTTTCGTTTCCGACAATTGTTCGCATTAAGAGCTCAAAATCGAACACGTTTTAACGTTTTACGCATCGCGTATTCATTATTAATATTGTATAATAATAACTATACACTGGCGTCGCTCAAAACATCATTTCGAATACTGTAAAAGTTTTCGTATAAAATATTTAACACTTATTGTTTTACTGCGATTCGTAGGAATTGACATAAACGATATTTATATATATATTTTTTTTAAAAAACAGTATTAATGCGTATACATTTACTAATCGTACACGTTTCGGTATTATTATTTTTAAAAAAAACAATAGTTATGTGCACACATATAAAATAAGTTTTAATAATTTCAAAATGTTTTGGAATTACATTGGTATTTATTAGACTGTTTATGTCGCTTTAAAAAAAAAAATTGATTTACTTTATAATCCACTTACGCCAAAATACAGCTTGCAGTGTAGAATCGCCTACATAGATGTACGCTTTTTTTCTTATGGATTATCGTGAAACAGTCGGAATTGGACTTAATTTAAACGATCAGATTTTCGTTCCGAGTCGGGTAAACGCATAAAATGGCATTTTTCCGAATTTTCTTCGAGAAAACCGTTTAAAAAACCCCCGTAACTCAATTATGTATATTTCAGCTTTAAGATATATTATAGAAATATTCAAGTGTTACGGGACTCAAAGCTCTAAAATACGAAAATCGCGTCTGTCAAGAATTTTTTCTGAGGAAACAAAATCGTCGTTTTACCGGAAAATTGTCCGATACACGCAGAATTTGAACTTCAAACAAAATATATAACTGCCGAGTCCACTGTTCGAGATTTACACATCTTGTTAGTCTTTATGAAATATAAATTGGAAGGCTGCACATATATCACGGATTAGATTAATATACAGATGGATCACTCGGCCCGAGAACAAAACGATTGCAAATACGCTCTCCCCCGATCGGTCCCCCAACCCCATATCAATGTGGCCGCACACGACGATATAAATTATCGTGCTGATATTATACAATATTATTGTACGACTTCTTTATTATCTCAAATAATTAATTTTATCATATAATAATGGTTATCACGTGCCGGTGAAAATTTAACGCAGATTAAGCACCGATATTGTTTTTCAACCGTGTGTACGAAACGAGTATATATTTGACACACGAGACATTACGTATATGACACGATCGCCAAACCAGAATTCACCGTGCAAACAACACGAATAGATTATCTCACGGGAGTAATGTTTAAATTTTAGGTAAATATAATACCGTGCTATCATGCGGTTACACTGATTTGGGGGATTCTAATGACGTCATTTTTTTTGTTTATATCGCGAGTGATCCGTCTGTATTCGTCTAATCTGTGCCTACGTGATGATGCGAACGCGTATATAACTTCTTGCGTTTATACATATAATTATTATATTTTTTTTTTTTTTTTACTAAATAATTGCGTTTCTAGAAAACCGTTCGTTTGCGACTCGGAATCCATCAAATCTACGACGCGAAACAAGTTAATGCGCCAGTAATATTATAATTATCGGAAACAAACCACTGCGCGTATTCGTTCTGTATTTTAGAAGACTTATATCACATTGCAGTATTAGATGGAAGTTTACATATTTCCCCGGACATTGCGTACAGAGGCCGAATAAAATTGGACAGAGTGTAGATTAAATACTTGAAGTATTTGTTGTTGTAAAATCACAATTTTATTTTTATTTAAAAACACGCTATTCGAATGTGTTTTTTCTCCAACAGTAAACTGTAATAAAAGTGTATTTTCACTTTTTGCGATCAAATAAATATCACTATACGTTGGCCGCAACTACCGGGCGTGCGCGGTGTGCATTGCACACCAGCCCCCGACCATCCAAAACTGATTTAGGCCCCCGAATTCACCCCAGAAAATGTCAGTGTATATGATAAGTATTTGATTTCATAATAAAATGTTAAAATGTTTATATACGTTTATAATCGATTTGCTAATAATAATAAATATACGTTTGCGCATTATCCAAGATTTATCATGAAATTTACTTGTATTCAATAACCTGCAGCGGCGCAATCGCGATTTGTCTAAGAAGGAGTTTGTTCTCAAATATAAAACAATCTTTATTAGCATATTTTAGTAAGAAATTTTAAATTTAATGAATTCGCAATATTCAAACCCAGAAACCTATCACAAAAAAAAATAAAAAAAAAAAAAAAATAAATAAACGCGTTTTAATAATTTAAAATTAACTATAACTGTCCGGCGGGGGGTGGAGGGGTGGGCGACCATTGTCGATAACATTAATTTATACGCCAACAAAGTTAGGCCCCGAAACGAAATTCGCACACCGGCCATATACGAGTTGCGGCACCGCGTTGGCGTACAAAAAAACGTGTTGCGAATGTCTTGCGGCACAGACCAGACGGCGGGGACACCAGTTTACCGGGTGTAAACATTATTTGCTGCCAATAATGCATATATGTATTCGCTTCTCGAAATTCCCATAGCGCGTCTCGTACTGTATATAAAAACGATATTATTAATTTTTAATAATAATTCGCGAGTCTAGGACAATTCGGCGTATACGCGTCCGAAGCTAATTCGAGTTTTTAATGTAGAAAAAAAAACACCGCCAATGCCCACCGCATGAATTTTACATTGAATTCAGAGTACGCGCGGTCATAACATTTTGGAGTGTTATTAAAAACGATCGTTTTACGGTACGTCGGTCTGAACGAGTCCCGGGCAACTGGGCTCGACGGAGAGAGAAAAAAAACAGCCACGAAACGACGTCGCGTATAATAGAAGGTGTATAGAATATTTAACACGACTATATATATATATATACGACGAAACAATACGCTGCGAGCGGCGCATTATTAATAAAGTTGTCGGCGGATGAAGAGTTTTCGCCGAACGAGCTAATCGTTCGGATCGCTCATCGTCTCTCTGCCTATACACGTTCCGTCCTCCCTCATCTTGGTATCCGCGTTTTCGGAAATTCGTTCGATTTCATGTTTATATAGAGCGAATCATATATTATTCTGTTTTTTGGGAGGAGGGACGTACAATGGTGTGTATTTAAGCGGATCGGAAACGGTCCGTTTCTAAGGAGTTTTGTGTAGGCGATTTAAAAATACGCAAGCGTATTTATACTATGTGAATAATGAATAATAATAATTGTTGGTGTACGTACAGTGTGACTTTTCGGAATACCTATTACCGCTTCTTATCAACGAAACGGCGGACGCACGCACGTGTCGCAGTGTTTTGAAACAGATATACTTGTAACACAATGATTCAGAGCCTAAAAGCTGTAGACAAAAATCCTACCGCTTGGAAAAAAAACCAAATTTAATTCTGAAAAAAGATTTAAAATTGTCAGCCACTTGGCATCTTGGTCATGTAGTCGATTTTTGATTAAATGTTTTTTTTTTTTTTTTAATTTACTAATGACAAACGTAAAAAAAAAACTTTAAACACGAATTAAAAAATAGTTTCAATTAGAAAATTAAAAATCTACTGCCTACGTAATCTAGAAAAAAAGCAGACAATATAAAATGTTTTTTTTTTTTTGCAGAATTAAATTTGTTTCCTTCTGCAGAGAAGTTGAATTTTCGTCTAGCTTTTAGGTCTAAAATGGTATAAATAATACACCGTTTTCAATTCCCTTACAAAAAAAAAAAAAAATCCGATTTTATTTCAGACTTTTTTTTTTTTTTGAAAATCCGAAATTGTCATTTCACGAATTTCAAAAAAAAAAATGTATTTAATATTCTTCGTCGATTTCCTACGATTTATTATACGGAGTTATTGTGAAAATGTGAATTTTCCACCTGCAGTAGAACGCCTAACCGCGGTCTGTATACATATTATTATGCAGATGCGACCACCGCTATTGCGAATAACAGAGCATATTAATTTTATTTCAAAAATATATATTTTTTTTTATTATTATTATTATTTTGAACGAAAAAAAAAAATCGTGTAAAAATTATATAATTACAAAAACGGCCATCTCGATATTACAGAAAAAAAAAAATTTAATTTCAACAAAACAAAAATGTTGTAGGCGTACGTCAAATATATCCGGAGGACTGCAGCGCGTACAATGCGCGTAAAACGCGTAAGACGCGAAATTAATTCGTAAACTTTATTGACATATTTTTTAATAAATATAAATTATATTATTTCGTATTAAAAATAAAATAGAGTATCAAACGAATTTACTGCGAGTATTTACACGGAACGTTGGCGGCGAGAGGATTTTTTTCATTATTATTATTATTATTACCGCGTAATATATTCCGGTAAACTACTACTGCGGAGAATTTCAAAAACCATCCGCGGTTTTATAATATTATTATATATTATACATTATATGCAGTCTGCGTATTTTCGATATCCTGCAGCAATACAACGACTATATAGCGACTTTGTGAAAAATCTTTTACGAAAAGTGTTTCGCGAAACCAATATACAGTATATATATATATAGCTTATCCGCGATTACTTCACTCGTATATATATAAACTCTATATCGTTTAAATTACCCACTGTCGTATATACCTGCGTCCTATAGTTCTCGTTTTATCCCAATAAGTCGTAAATTATAATTTAAATGTAATAGCGAAGATTCCGTTGATCTTTTTAAACATCGTATAATATAGTGCACTATATTAACGTTACGTTCGTGCAGCAACGGAAAATCTATTCGACACGCGCGTTTGCTCGACGGCGCGTCGTCCTGAAGAATTCCTTTTTTTTTTTTTTCGTATTTAATGTTTTCGAAAAATAAAAATGTTAAAATCATCGTTTGTATATTTGTAAGTGTAAAATTTGAATTTCGAAAAACCGTAAACAATAATAATATTTCGCGAACAGGTTTTCGTTCAGTGTAGAGTTTTTTTTTTTATTGTCGCTTTCGGAAATTCGTAACAAATACGCACTGCACTGCAACTCGAAAAATCTCTGTCTGTGTCGGTTGAGCCGACTTCCGCACGATACTCTCCGCAGGCATTTTTCGATTTCTCTGCGCAGATATTGAACGTCTTATCGATTCGTTGCTGTGGTCACCGATATCCGTGCGAATAACGTCTGAAATAAGATGTGACTCGGGGGTGGGGAAAAAAAATTTTTCAAATGACAATAATTCGAGTCACGGCGACCATCGTTTTTATAATGATTTTAAGTGTTTCTTGACGTCAATAAATCGGTCTTACTATTACGACCGCGCGCCTTCAACTGTTTTCTCGTCTATGACCGCTTTGTAAATCAAATCCGAGTTAGTCGGTTTTATATTCGAATCAAAAACGCGAACCGTAAACGTCGAAAATCGAAATCAATTATAGAATTGAATTAAATACGAATAAAATTTTTAATGACTGTGCGCTCGAGAAAATTCGATATTGATTCATACTCGGACAATATTAAAAAAATTTAGAAAACGATTTCAAATTTTTCGTATATGATAGGTACAAGTATAATTTTTTTTTTTTTTTTATTAACTATAAATATTTAAAGCTATACAAACTGCTCGAATTAACTCAGTATATTTCATAGAGAAATTCTCATCGATATTATTAGCATAAATATACCTATATTACTACTCTTATATTAGATGCGTGATGTCTTTATATACTCTATGTCTCTATGTGTGTAAAACACTTATTATTACGTAAATATTCGCACGTCAATGTACCGTGAATATAGTAAATTTTATTTTATTGTACTGTACAACGCACCGATCAAAAGGTTTAATTTACAATTTAAATTTTGAAAAAAAAAATACTTGTACAAACCAGGTCCTCGCAGCGTGAGGCTATCCGTAACGTGTTTCATTTAGAAAGAAAAATTTATATCGATTTTTCGGGAAAGGGGGAGTTAATCCTAACTGCGAAAATTTCGTTTGAACGTTTTGTAAATGAGCGCACCCGAAATCAAATACTTTTGCGAAAACACATCGTATATAAAAATGATCAACGATTTTCTGACGTCTGTTTGAAAACGATTCGAACAATATTATACGTAATAAGATTTTAATGAATTTTACGAATTGCAAAAAAAAAGAAGAAAAAAAAAGTTCAAAATAAACAAACATAAGGAATTAAATAATAAAATATTTAATAATATTTACATAAAATATCGGATTGTGTTCAAACATTACTACGCACTATATTTATTTATTATATGCATTGATATTACGGTGGCGACTAATGTGTTATTATTATTATATAAAGTATAAAATAATAATTTACGAGCGTGTACGTACCTATATATAAAATATTTGATGCGTTTTTTTTTTTTTTATAAAATACGTAACAAAATATTTATGATTGTTTTGTAGAGAGTACCTATATGTGTATGTGTACCTATAAGAATTGAGCTTACTTAAAATCTTTCGATATAACACTATAAATGTATATAAAATAAAAAAATGTTATCGCGCGAATACGTTTTGATTGCTTATTATACAACCGTTTATATTATATTCCCATTCGTATATATTTTGTATGGTCGTAAAAGAGTTAAAACCCACGTCTTTTCTACATCGAGTTTCCTATAAAAAAAAAAAAAAAAATGCTGCGTAATAACCACAAATATATATATATATATATATGTATTATTATTAATATATTTTTAATGTTTGGGCATATTTTCGAGGCAAACGGAACGATAAAATAAAATGATTCGCGCGCATAATTTTCACGGCATAAATCGTTTTTGAGACGGTGTGCTTAAGGTGAAATTAATGGGAAAATTTTCGAAAATTAAACAATTATAAGCCCGTAACAGCACAATGGTTCATATTTCAAAATGAAACGATAGTTTTAAAAAAAAAAAATCATAACCGTTAAACAATTGAATAATAATTAATTTTAAAGTATTCGTATAATTTTTTTTTCTACAAGGTGCTTATATAATCGTTAATTTCCTATAGAAAGCTATTGATTTTTTCTTTTTTTTAAAAAAACCCTATTATGATCATATCGTGCAATAAATTAAACTGTACAAAGTCCATATGTTCTTCATTAAAATTCAAAGAATATTTGTATTTTTTTTTTAATGGTAAAAGGCGAAATCTTCTCGAAAGATTATCGTGTTCATTAACAAGATATAGCCGCCAGCATATTCAGACATATATATAATTACCATTAAAACGTAAAAGAAAATTACAAGTGCTGAAATTCTGAAAAACTTCGAACGAATTCGTCACTGTACGTGTGTTTCCGCAGTAACCTGCAAATCGTGTTTTATTCCCCAAAACTCATACGCCTATATATATAGTCAAATCGCTTTCTAACGTTCTCGAAACCGTTGAAACCATTACCCCGAAATCCTTCGATACGTTTTCAGGATATACATGTATTTATTATAGTTCGTTGCTTTCTTAATGGTATGCGCGAAAAAAAGAATTCCATATAATATAATAATAGGCTTTCGAACGAAAAACTTCAGTGTACATATTATTCTATTTACCGAGTATCCGTTTAAAATGAAAAGCATTTATACAAAGTAAAAATATGGTACGGCATTAGTTGCAATACAAAAAAAAAAAGGCTGTTTTGATACGTACTTGTAACAAGTATAAAAGGACAATACGTATTGAAAATAGTCTCAAAGGATTTTAAATTTGACGTTACATAAACATAATATATGGATTATTTTTTATGCTCTACATATTTTATGCTATTTTTAATACCGACGGACGTTGTACAAAAAAAAAAAAAAGAATTTGCTATATACGCGTATAATCGAATAATCGAATACAAAATATATTATACGCCTGTAATAATTAACGCGAACGGTCGTTGCGTGACACGCATTGTCATGAATATTATATTAATTCGCGTACCTACGTGTATTGCGCGACTAGTTTGCTTTTGAAAATTGTTATCAGGACATTTTGTTAGCCATTTTACATTCGAATAGGTTATTGTGGAATGATATATTTAATTAACTTTCATCCCAGCGGATTAACGGGAATTATAATAGAATATCGCTAATTTTCATTTTCATTTTTTTTTTTTTTTTTACTACTAGGTATAACGAACAATCTAGTTGTGGAACACGTATTTCGGAGATTTCCAGAGAGATTGTACAGAATAAATTTGATACGAATTTGACTTTATATATATATATATACGCTCGCGCGTAGGTACAACTGATTATTATTATATATTCGGAGCGTGTTCGTTAAATACCCGGCAGACTAAAACGCGAACTAGCGCAGTATTAACCGTCGTACTATATATATATATATATATATAATGTAATCCTATCGAAATGTACTAGAGACGATTTCCGGTATTTTAAAATTAAATTCGAGTCGTTATTCGAAGTCAGTCGATAACAGCGCGCCCTTTCAAATTACAAAAACTATCTCAGAAAACCACGATTTTACCATCTATACTGCTATATAGTTCCAAAAGGAATTAAATTGCGTTCGTAACTGAAAAATCGTCGAAATTTTATAAAATCAATAATTTACCTAACAAAAAAAACCCCTAAACGAAATTTGGCTGTATTGATCCGGAAACCAAAGCCCAATCGTTTTGTAATAAAAAAAACACATCACCGCGTCAAAATAAAAATAAAATATTGTCGCTCGATTCAAACGTTAAAACGATGTTCGTTGTTTTTTTTAATTTTTCTGGTTTATTCCACTGCGATTTCGTTCCTGCAAACCGAATAGTAAATCGAAATTTCTCTTCGGAGTGATCAAGAGGGACAATTCGTCGTAATAAACCAGAATCTTGGAAATCGAACTCGCGGCTTTTAATACGTATTTGTGTTTGATTAAAGCGTGTAAATTCCGATAAAAAAACAATACAACCTATGATGGACGTGATTTCAAATTTAAATAACTCGCATTATATTATAACAAATATATTTTCTTCGTAATAAACGCGTATTTTTTTTTTTTTTTGATACCGAATACATACAATTATTTTCGTATTTCATTGAGTGAAATATCTATAGAGCAATTTTTTACTGGAATTAATTTCGAAAAAGGAACAAAAAAGATACAAATAAATACGTATATACGTATATGTAGTTATATTGTAATGATATGTTTCTATCGGGTTATTAAGCCGAACGAACGCGTACTCGAAATAGATATAAACATTGTTATATACGCAGTGAATATATCTACGATTCGCTTAGTAATTTGCGACTGGGGAGTTTTTTTTTGTTCTTTGCTTTAAAAACCCCTCTATGCTTTAATTAAATATAATGGTAATAATACACCTAATGTAACAGTATCGTCCCAAAACATAATATTATATCGTATTGTGCTATAATTTACGATATTCAAAATGTAAACCCGAGAGGAAATCGTAAAACATGAAAAAAAAAATGTAAATTCGTAATAACGTATTACACATATTTTGCGTCGAAATTCGCCTGCATTTATTTACACGGACAACCGAAGCTATATGAGAATTCGTAGCGAATTCTTTCGTCATTTGTTTTTTTTTTTTTAGCTCGTAGAAAAACGGCTATTTATTATTATACGTACACAATTCGAATGTATCGAAAAATGTTATCGATTGTTTTTTTTTTTAAGAAAACAAATTATTAACGCGAATTTATTGCGGATCTACTACATTTCAATAAATCGAAATAGTGTTATGCACGCGGAACGATGATTTAATGCTAAAAGTTATATGGATTGAAATTCAAGACCATTAAAAATATTCCATATAGGTTAATTACGGGAGTACATTATTGGATAAATATTTTTTTTTTTCTTCTTTTCCTTTAGTACATCAGGTATACTGAAACAAACGATGTACGAAATATATGAATTATAACATAGTCTTAACTCAAAAAAACCGATTTCCACAATAATCTATAAAATACAGTCTAATGAGTTTAGACATTTTTACAGGATTGAATTCCGTTTACTTCGGTGTGTCGAATATATTATGTTTAAGTTCCAACAAAAACGGTATTGTTAAATGAATTGAAAAGAAAAAAAATGTCAGTAGAAGTACGACCAACGGGTGCTCTTTCTTCTCGAGTTATTTAATGTTAGTAAAAAAAAAAATCCGCATAATTATACGTATTTTTTCACAAATCGTTTTTTTTATTTCGTTTTTAATAAAAAAAAACTGTTTAATCTAAAACGGTAGAAAAAAACACGCGGATAACACGAACCGCGTCGAATACTCGATTGCAGATTTTATGAATTCAAATCTGCAATAAATATAAAATCCTAAGATCTATAAATGTATTAAATATAAGTATAATAATTTGTTAAATCCGTTACGAACCTAACAATATACGTATAAATGGGTCGACATATATAAAGCCCGTTTCACCGTCATTCGTTAACGATTTAACGTTTTGTCAATACTTAATTGTATTTAACAAATTGCAGGTTAGTGAAAATTAGGTTTCACCGAGATTTGTTATGACCTTAACACGTTGTTAATAGTGATTAAGTGGAAATGAGCTTGTTAAAATTTAATCGGCATTTTAAAATGCCAACGATCCACTATAGTACACGTTGGGAGTATAATCGCCTATTTTTTTTAATATTATATTATCACTTATCGGTTATCGCGTTTCGTAATGATAATACCAACGAGAACGTTAGAATCAAGGTAATCCAACTAACATTTTGTTACTTAACAAATAGAAATTAACAATAATATGTAATATAATGGTGAGGAGACTATAATATATAATACGACCAGATGTTAAATTTCGACAAATTGTTAAATAACACGGTGTTAGAGTGTATTTAACAATATATAGGTACATAGTTGGTGGAACCGGCCCGTTGTGTTGTCGGGAAACGAAAAAAAAAAAATCGCTAAAATTCGTTCCGGTAATTTATTTCTATACAATATATATTCGAAATTTGCGGTCCTTCCTCCGAATTATTATAGTATAATAATAATAATAATATGCAAATAATAATATTATGCGTATACCTAATCAAACATTGCAGACGTCGTTGCCGGGCACGCGTTGGGAAAATATCGAATTTATTCATTTCATACGTATATGCAACAATCGCGTAGCCCCGCAGGACTTCCACGGGAAGGAAGGAGAATACAACGCCCTCGAAATATCGCTTTCGTGTCCGCGTAAATGTTTAAACATACTCACTACGCTACGCACACGAGTGTCGGACAATATACGCGTTGACGAGTCGCGAATATTCGACAGGAAACTAAAACGAATTGCGCGATCGTTTTGTCCAGTGATTGATTATATTGTATATATATACGCGGGTGTACGTAAACTGACTATAGAAAACAAATATTATATTATATTAAATACGGTTTATTTCTGTATATTATATTATTGAAAATCGGGACGACAGAGCTCGAAAACATTGTTGTTCGAAATCTAATAACAACTATACTACGTAGGTATATACCGTATTGTATAAACGGTTGAATTATATAAAGTTATTAATAAAAATTAAACCAAAAACTACCGACGTTTTCGTTTCGGGTGGGCGGTCGTTTTTTCGCGTTTTCTTACATAACGTTGGAACCACCGTATAGTATTTTTTTTTTCTGTTAGTTTTCACTTAGACGTTTTATTGAGATATACGTATATGTATATAGTGTAAAATATAATAGAATTCACGTATGTATTGAGCTAAGACGAATAAAATAATTATACGCGCGTGTCTATCCGTAAACGTGTATGTACATATTATAGACCAGTGCCGTAGATAGGATTTTTATATGGGGGGTTCAGTGCTATCTTGATTCGTGCATTATAATCGTGTATCGTAATGATTTATCAGCACAAAAATCTATAATCATGTTTATCAATGTTTATAATGGCATAGACCAAATTAAACATGTATACATATTGTTATTATAGGTAACTATACTTGTTTTTCATAAATAACAAATCTACTTAACGTCAAGATGTTGGTAAAATCTAAATATGAACATACATTTTACTGTAACATCTGCAATGCTGTTGTGCGTAAAAAAAAAATTGAAATTTCTACTTTTCCGATGTTCAAGGGGGGGTTTGAACCCCCTAACCCCCTCCCCCCGTGTCTACGGCCCTGTTATAGACCAGGATTTGAAAACAGATTTCGTAATCGATTTCAAAAACCGTCAAAAATCGAAATCGGTTCCCGCGAACTGTGCACGTCGATAATCGATTCGAAAGGCAAAAGTCTATCCGGATTCGAAACCGTTTTTTTTTCTCTCTCTCTGTATACGAATAAAATCGATTTAAAATGCGGACCTGCAAATAATAAGTGAACGCTTCCCGGTTTCCGGGAAAAAAAAAAAAAATCGAACGTTCTACCTCTATATCGGTTGTAATAATATAATCCGTACAATATAAAACGTAAAAAAAAAAAAAAAATGTTATTTGAACGCTTAAAGAACCAGCAACGCGTGGTTGTTATCGGAAACGTCTAACCGGCGCGCCGTGTGATTATATCGGGACGCGAACGAATAATACAGACGTGTCGTCGCCCAAAACCATCAAAATAACGCGGTTAATAAAATGGTCTAAAAAACATTTATATATACATATATATATATCGATTTATTCGCATTCGATAAGATAAATATATTTTTAATTCGGAAATATTTATATACGGTTTTTAATGATATTTTATAAAAGCACGAAAAATTGAACATTTCAATATAGTGTGTTATAATTTGGAGAAAAAATAGACGAGACACGTACCGAATTCTGACGAAAATTGAAAGTCGAAGAGAAAATCCTTGAACGTAAATATTTTTGTGCGAAAAATTTTAAAAAGAAAAAACTACGATAATGAAAAAGAAACGCGAAATACAACGTTTCATTACAACGTACTCGTTAAGTAATTTATATATACGAGAAACTATACTGGTAAAAAAAAAACGATCATCGCGTACGCATTAAATATTAGTTAAAACTAAAAATAAATTTGTTTATTTCTTTACTTATATATACGACGCGATTGTGAATTTTTCATAGAAAACGAAAGTATATATTTTTCGATGTTTTTCTACAGCGATACGCACGAAACGAGATATTATTTCGTTATTTTTCGTTTCCCGGGCACGTAACGAATTTTTTTCCAATTCATATTGACAGAGCGAAATACTCGGATTTCTTCTTTTTCCCCCCATCGATAACCCGACATTCGTCACCCACGTGTTTTGGACGTCTTCGTTTCGGTATACACCCCGCCGACAGCGTCACTTATATAGTCGTTGACGACGGTTTATATATATATATATTATTATTATTATTATTATTATTATTATTATTATTATTATTATTATTATTATTATTATTATTATTATTATTATTATTATTATTATTATTATTATTATGTATATTGACGTTATGTGCGGCCGTCCTCATATATACCGAGGATCAAACACGCGCCGAATACCGAGCCCAACGTAAATCGTATTAACCGTTGCGGATCGTTGCGGTAAACGCTCAAACGCGCGAGAGATAAAGTTCAAAAACAAAAGCGTTTGAACTCAGATCATCGAATCATTAGTAATATTATTATTGCTCGTATAGTTTAAACGGGGTTGTGAACGCTTTTTCTATACGTTCGCGATTTTGTGAATTCGTATTAAAATCGGCGTATAATATTATTACATATAATATAACCGCGATACGGGACCGGTACGCGACAAGAATCGTGAGACGTTGGCGGCTGGTCCCGTTTTTAAATTTGTGAAAACCTTTACAAACGTGTATATATATATATTATAGAGTGTATGAGAAGACTATACCGCGATGAGCTGCAGGACGTATAAGCCGGAACACGTCCTCCTTGTGGGCGATTTTAATGCCGTAGGATAGAAACCAAGGAGAATGCAGATGGAAAGTCAAAACGGACGTAGAAGCTTACTTTAAGACGGAATAGATTTGAAAGAACCCGAAAGGTGCTGCGGGATAAATTCGAGGTCTGTCTGCGAGAAGAAACGGTCCTACCCAGAGGCCGTATAAACGCGCAGAAGAAGAAAAACAAGAAGAAGAATACCTATTTCGAAAGTGCCCGCAATACGCGTCACATAAATCCACATTATAATACATTGTTGTGTATAAACGCTCACGAGCGTTATTGGAAGGTCCGAAGGGAAAAGTTATAACGTTTTATCCGCTAATATACGTCGTGTATTTTATCACGTCAGCTTATTGAAAATGTAAGTTTTACGCAACGACCGTGTTTTTTAAATACATATATATTTATATTATGTCAAAATAACGCGTATATACGTATGTACAGTGCGTAACGCACATTTAAATGAAATATTACACTCGGTGCAGGAATTTGAATAATAATAATATAAAAAAAAAAGGAATCAAACCACTTAAACTTAAACGTTTTTTTACGTATATAGTATACTAGATATTTGTTTACGCCGTTTTATACGTTTGAATAAAGTTCGTATTTTACGCCTACTTTGAAAAGATTTATTTACGCGTATATATATATATATATCGTCTTTCTCCCGCTCCTCTCACATTATTTTCATTGCAGCGCTTCTTTCCTACATAATGTATATATATATATATATATATATAATATATTTTATTTTACTTGTTTGTTATTTGAAACGCGTCTCGTCTTATCGTATTTGTATAATATATCGTATTGTTATATATATATATATGTATTATTGAATTTGTTCGTATTTATATATTTATATATTTAATAAATATATTTTATTTATACAAATAAAATATATAAAATAGTAAAAACAGAAGAATAATAACGAATTAAGAATAAATCGGCGATTTCGTGTCCCCCCTTAGTCAAACAACATACTCGACGCCATATTTTATACACATGTGTACGCGAAATAAAACTTCGTAAAAAATATATTTGAATACGGCGGTGTAATCGCATTATGATGGCTTAATAATATATATATATGGTAAATTCGCTCTATAAAATGCCAATCTCACCATCCGAGAGACACTGTTTTTATTTTAATAAAAAAATCAGTATATTATATACAATATATCAATATATACGTACACGATATAGGATCTCGAATAAAACTCCTATGACAATAATCTTATACAATGTTATGAAAATCGTTGAAAATTTCACATTTATTCTATATAAATTACAAATTTTTTTTTTTTTTTGTTTTTGGAAAACGATTCCGCGGGACTTGTAACGACGTATATATCGAACGAGTTTTGTAAGTCGCCGTAAACGAAACCGATTTTTATAATGGTAACGATATGTGGTCGTAATATTGATGTGAAACGATTGATTAGCGATTGAAACACAAAAAAAGTATACTTAAAAACGCCTCGATATCTCGTGAAATATATAAAAACACGTACTATATTTTTTAATACAGGTCGGCAGTACTTGGAAACTTTGTCGGCTGTTAGAAAAAATAAAAACTCGAAAATTTCGCTTCGGACTTGCACAAAATTCAATCGTTTCTCTCGTGAAACGTTTTTATACGATATAAACGCGCATAATATATATATAATAATATTAAATTTTTTTTTTTCGCTTTCTGAGAAATATTCGATTTTTTTCGCCCCCTGCTGTCAATAGTACGCGTAACTAATGTAATTTTTCCGACCGAATTATGAACGTAATATATCATTAGAAAATATTTTCGCACGTCATATTTCATAACTATATAAATTCAGTCGTATAAATATTAAATATATACCCAACACACACACGCGCGCATACGTATATATATATATATATATATGAATATTTTAATATGACTTATATGCGTGTATATACAAAATCTCGAAATTCTTCTCTCTCCACTCGCAGTTGTGATTTCAATATTAATAACTTCTTCGAGGAACGCCCCCGCGCAGTGACGCGCGTTAACGCGACAAACGATTTCTCTTTTAACCAGTTACAGAGATAGCGTCGTCCGATTTTCACGCCCTCGTCAAATAAACTTCAATTTCCAAACCAAAAGATACAGTTTTACCGTTTCAGAGTATCCACGAAAAAACAATAAAAATCACTACGACGATCTGCGACAAATTCTCTGCAACGATAATAATAATAATAATACTCCGGAACTTCGAATCATTCTGGTGAAAATTCCTTTCGACTGCAGCATACTCGTCGTTTTCCTCACTCGTGTATTGGCAATTTTTTTTTTTTCTCAAAACGAAAAAATATTAATTACACGTTTTTAAAGGTACGCGTATTGCGAGGTTAAGGTTAAGAAGATGCAAATTATTCATACCGAATCGTATAAACAAAAAATATTACGCTGTTTATTTTCTTCAATATAAATACATAACTTTCATGTTATATTGACACTAGAAATTTAGAGAGAAAAAAAACTAACGAACCGTTTTATGAGATATATCGTTTATATATTGTGATTTCCTATTATATACGAGTATAACTATTCAAATACGGAAATCATATAGATCTGATATTTGATATCGATCGATAAATTACAATATATCACTCTGAATTTATATATGTATACGCATGGCCAATATATGTACCCTTTTTTATATATTTTTCTCGTGAATAATTGATACGGTTATATATTTTGAACGGCGTATTCGCAACAACAAAAATCGAAATCGACTTTTATTTTAAAATAGTTTCGAACCGACGAGAAACTGCTCGTTCGAGATACTGCATATAATATGAAAATATAGACAATTTGTCGATCATTATTATTACTATCATACAAAATATTCAAATAGAAATTAATGAGTTAAACTATATTTACTTTAAAAATGTGTTTTTTTTTTTTACTATTATTCTTAAATATAATAATAATATATTATATAATAACGCGAATTCAGTAGCGGCCTGCGCCACAAAATCGAATTTCTTTAAACACTTAAAGTAACACACGAAATCCGAAGAATTAATAAGACAAATATATAATATAATATAATATAAATATAAATATAAATAAATAATACATTTAATTAAAACTACAACGTAATATTCCAACGACATTTATTTTTTTTTAACTATTCGAAAATCCTATTTTGTTTGTTGTGTAAAACTGGGATGATTTCCGCGATTTATGACGAATTTTGTTTTTTTTTTTTCTTAAAACGTATAAAATATTTTATTTTCAAACCAAACGGTTTAATTTTAAAAAAAACTATAATACGCGGCGTGTTGTAATTAAATTTTTAAAAAACGTTTAAATTTCGAAATTTCCTATAACGTTTAACAATATTACGTTCGGTTAATATTATATTAATTCTACTGGAATTTTTTCCATTTTTTTTTTTCGATATTTTTAATTCTCGATCCGTGTACCGCTAAATTTATGACACAATATTATTCTACATTTGTATATACGCTGAAAACGGAATTATTATTTCGTTTTATGTACGCCGCGAAATTGTCTCTGTGCCGGTCATCATCGTCGGAAAAACGTTCCGACAAAATACTCATAATAATATAAATATATTATTTTTAATAATAATAATATATTAACAGCGAGTGAAAAAAAACAATTTTTTTTTCGGTTTTCCTCCATACCACCGTTTACGATACGGACGTAATGCGATTTTAGAGTATTCGTTTTTTTTTTTCTGTCAACATCGAAATCTCAAAAACAATATTACGATAAATATTTATTTTTATATAATCTTATCAAAAAATATTTCAAAAATCTTCGTGTTACTGTTTTCAGCGAAAGAAGAAAAAAAAGTAGGTACTATAATTCCACGATTTTATTCAGATTCTTGAAAACGCCCATGTCGGATCAAATATTGCGTATTCGTTAATAAATCCTCGAGTCATTTATATTGATGCGTTAAAGACGCCGTTAAAATATGCGTTTGAAAATTGTTTTTCGGCCAAAATATTTTGTCTTCAAAAAAAAAAAAACCAACAAAATATATATTCGAAAAATGAAAATCGTTTTTATATTCGGTTTATAGCTCGCCGAAATGATAAGAAATACGAAAAAAAAAAAAGAAAAATTGTAAACGAATATAATGAACTCCCGATTTTTAATGAATCTGCAGCAGTGTAGTTTTTCACGTTTTTTACGCCCCGGGAGCAACGCGATTTCTACGCCCACCTCTCTCATATACGCGCATCAATCATTATTTGCCGTGGATTTTATTAATTTGTTTCTTAAGAGTGATTTTTTTTATTAATATAGCTAAAAATACTCGTATTACGAAATACACGGATCAAATAATAATTACAATTTTTTTTTTTTTTATATTTTTAATTACAAAATGTTTTCTTCAATACCGTAAAATTATATTGTCAGTTTATATTATATTATATTGTCAGTTAAATGAAAAAGAAATTTTCGCGCGTTATTATTAAAAAAAAACCAAGTCCAGCGGTCCCCTCCAAAAAAAAAATTAAAATTTAGTCACCGCCCGAGACACAATAATTATCGCCATTTTCGCCCCGGCCCTTCTCAAATACTGCAGTATCCTGGAATGGCCGCGGTTCGAAATCGTTCGACGACTGGAATTTTTTCAGAAAAATAAAATCGGGTACGAAAACTCTGACAAACACGCAAATCCCTCCCCAGAAAAAAAAAAAGAAAAAATTGCTAATTTCGTTGTATAGCGCGCGGACGGGAGGGGGGGACTCGGTAATTTAAAAACAAAATATTACCGATTTGTTGTATATTTCTTTTTGCTTAATGATGATTTTTTTTTTTTCAAAACCGTTAAGTAAATAAACGCGTTTAAGCGGATTGAAAGCGGGCATTTTCTGTCTTCTTTTTACACACACGAAACATAGCAAATTACAGACGTTTCCTATACTTCCAACGATCGCGGTCTATATATAGTGGTGCTATAAGGATTTTGAATACAGATTTGAATTGCTCATCGTGAATTTTACTATAGAACGACTTTAACAATTTTTTTTTTTTTCTTAAGACCTTCGAAAACTGATTATATTAGCATCATTTTTTTTTTTTTAAATTAGTTCAATTAATTTTTTTAAGGATTTATAAAAAAAAAAACTTCGTGTAGACTTCACGCGACGACGAATTCAAATTTCTTATCTCGCACCCGTACTAGATCGGTACCTACTGTGAATGAAACAAGGGCGTATATTTAGAAATTTTTTTTTGGGGGGTCTGAGGCGTTGAGTAAATATCATTGTTAAATCATTTCTAAATTCTAATCCAAGACTAAATCTTAAAAATAGGACAAATTACCAAATTCTCAACATTTTAAAAACAATTACATATTAGGAATTTATTTGAAAATATATTACATCCTACAGCCATATAGGGCATAGGAATTAGTAGAGAAAATTCTTGAAATTTCGTGGGGGGGCTGGAGCCCCATCAAATACGCCCCTGGGATGAAGTAAGAAACGTCTATTTTATAACTGTATATATGTTTCGTGTGTGTGTGTGTGTGTAAGACGAAGAGAGAAAATGTCCCGCTTTCAATCCCGTCAATATAAAAATTGTATAGTTTTTTTCTCTCTCATATTTTACTCAAATACTCTTTGGCTATTCGTCGTATATTTAAGCGATAAGTCGTATACAAATATATATATATATTAGGTACCGACGATTCGTTAAAAAATCCTGCAAAATTGTACAATATTTTATAATGTTCGAATGAATGTGTGCACACGTACCTATATATATATATTATAATGACACACGACTCGTGCAGTTAATATACGCACGCGGTTAATACCTACGCCGAGGTATAGAAGCAGACGACGACGACGACGACGACACAACGACGACCACGACGACCACGACCGTACCGCGATGTGACTACGACCGATCGGCGGCGGCGGCGGCGGCGGCGGCGGCGGTGGTGTTGACGGTGGCGAAGACTTGTGCGGTCTGAGAGGGAGGAGACTTGTTGCTGCCCCCGGGCGTGAATGCCGCGGCGGAGACGCGCGAACTTGTTGCGGCGCGGCGCAGCGCAGACGAGTGCGATTCGCAAAAACCGTTGGCGGCGATTTGGAAAACCGCGCGCGAGAGAAAAAAAAACTAAAATTTTACAAACGAATAATTAACGGCGGCGCGGCGAATTAAATTTTTAATTTCTTCTTCTGTTTTTTTTAACGTATAAAAAAATTATTTATTTGTGCGCGACCGGGGTACACGACGCGTCGCGACGGCGCTATTATTATACGCCCGCACGACGGCCCACCGCCTGCACGACGACCGCGCGCTGTGCGATTGGTCGCCGGCGCAAACGCGTCGCGAATTATTGTCCTGAACGGACTGAAACGTACTCTCGAGGTACGATTTAAAATTATTGTAATACACCTATATATAGTCTTTCTCCGACGAATATGGGAATTATTTGTTCGAAACGTTATATTTATAATACCTATACGTACACGCGCGTATATTATATTATATACGGAATATAATCGAAACGTAAACGAAAATTGTGTCGTTAAAAAAAAAAACACAATTATTTATTATACTACACTGCAGTGGTCAAAGTGGGGAGGAAGGATATGAGAGGACGCCGTCCCTGCAATTTTTTTTTTTTTTTTAGTTAGCGTATTCCGTTATTTCGCAGTTTAAAACACTATATTCATCCTTCTTGGGATTTTTAAAAACGTATTACTTTTTTTTTTTTTAGAAAATAACTTTGAATCTTTTTTTTTTTTTTTTTTTTTGGTACTATTCTTTCTTTAAATATTAACATTTTGCAGTAACGCCTCACTTGATCACGATCATAAAAATACAGAGTTTACTATCAATATAGGTGTTAGAAAATACTTTTTTTATCAACAATATGGACGGTTCACAACTCTGATTCCCCTTTTCTAAACTCGAACTGCTTCGACACTGCTTCCATCCCCCCACGTTATTTTGATCCGCTTCGACCACTGATTATACAAGAAATATATGCGTTTTACGTACGTTCATTTGGGATATTTATAAAAATTAAAAAGTAAACTTTATTTGTAAAAAGAACAATTTTTTTATATTTGGTTTTTAATATACTTATATACGAGAATAACGGTTTCGAGCCGAAATCGACTTTGAAGCGTTCGCAAACTTTCCCTCGTTTCCGCTCCGAAAACTTGTCAATAATATCGTCGAAACTCGCGTTTACTGTGTACGATACAGTTTTCGATCGGATAGCACATTTATTAACGCACAAACAGTGTATAGGTGAGACGATTTAACGCCATTCGGTAAGCGTAATACACAGGATTGTCGGATTCTCCACTAAAACGGGTTTCCCTGA
Organism: Slavum lentiscoides; assembly: GCA_032441835.1. NCBI lineage: Eukaryota > Metazoa > Arthropoda > Insecta > Hemiptera > Aphididae > Slavum > Slavum lentiscoides. Next base: position 4,489,779 of record CM063717.1, on the reverse strand, counting down.
TAGAGGAAATTCGACTAAAGCGCGGTAAAAGTTATTCAAAATACACGCACCGTTTTCGATCGATAAGAATACGTACACATATAATTAATTTAGTAATACGCGTTCCCAAATCGTCTGAATCTCGCTGGCCTAATGTCGATCGGTACGCAATCTATTTTTTATACCATGGAAAAAATATTAATACAATACTGCAGTATTACTGTTTGATAACATTTTAGACACTTTGAGAAAAATCAAACCCGTTTTCCTAACGTACATGTTAAACTAGCTGCAGATACGTTACAGATTTCGGTAAAAGCGAACGTTCGTTTTTCGCATATTTCTTCGAAAATTATATAGAAAAAAACTCGTTTTTCAACATCACACTATATTGACTATATAATGCACGGTCAAGTAATTGGAAAGAGCGTTAATATAGTTTATAAGAGCGCTATAGATTTTGCGAGTGTTGCGCGCGACTGCCCGAGTCGAAACGAAAAAATAAATATGGTTTTTTTAAGCCTTCGGTAAATCGTTTTTTTTTTTTTTTTAATTACGATTTAATTTCTCAAAACGTATTACCGTATATATATATATATATATATATTGAAAAAAAAAGCAAAGGTCGGAGATATTATTTCCCTAATCTCCGCCCGTAAATAGGCCACTGTATATATATATATATGTGCGAGCGCGTAATGAATATATATATAGAGGTATAATATACATATACGTATTGGAGATATATAGGACGCCCTATAAGAAAAAAAAACTATATACTATAAAATATGAATATGACCCGAAAACCGGTGAAAAACGAATTAATTTAATATTAAATCCGACTATATATATATTATATGGACACCGCAGCTATTTCCAGTTTTAGATATTTCACTATGTATAGACTTTGTCGCGTTTTATTGAAAAATTATTTCAAACCTTGTATACATATTATACTGCAGTTTATGCGCTCTCCCGCGCGCGAAGACAAATATTCATAATATATATAGAGTTCGACTATTGCGAAATTAATAGTGCCTGATAATAATCGTTATACGGATGAAAAATCTCGCGGAACAACTTGTATACATTTCATACGCAAGAACGGACGTACATGAATATTTATGAATCGTAAAAATCTAAAAAATCTTATACTCTCGAAAAAAACACTCTGCAAAGTCGAAAAATTACGAAAAAAAAAAATTTTTAATTCGAAATAAATGTAAACCGCGCGACTTATTTCGTGTATAGATATAGTAGGTGTGACAACGCGTGTAAAACGAAATAAAATTTTAAAAATCTCAATATAAAACTGCGCGCACCGAAAACGCGTTATATAATTCATTATTATATTTTATAGGGAAGCTGAAGTTGGCTACCGTTGAATATTGGCTCCCGATATCAGGTAAAGGACCTCGTCGACCGTTGGATTGGCTTAGAAAAGTAATAATACTGAATTGGCTCCCGATAGCATTTTCAACAAATGATTCTCAAAATGTGAAAGTTGACAAAATATGTATTAGCATAATGTTTCTAGCGACACTGCGCAGCGCCAGATCACTGCCTGAAATATTATCCAACCGTTAAGCTGACAGCGCACTCAAAGGTAACACAATATAACCACAGATTAGATGAATAATATTATATGAATAGAATTCGTCTAATCTGTGATATAACTTGATTATAGATATTTCTCTGGTATCGGCAGTTCGTTGTTTTTATTATATATATATATATTGAGCGCTTAAGATGAATTCGGTCGAAAAAATGTAAAGTGAAAAGGGAGAATTAATTTTAATAGTAAATAAGTATAAATTTAGCCATCATCATAAACCTCTCCGAAATAATTATAATATTACATTTTTTTTTTTTTTTTGAATTCGTCTGCGTATTTTTTTTTTCTACTTGATGAATGATTATATGATTATTTTGATAACCAATGCACGAACATTGATGGAGCCAATTCTATACCGAAACTAACCCAAATTTCGGGAGCCTACAATTCAATAGGTAAACATATATGGACCACAGACTAGATGAATACAGATGGATCACTCGGCCCGAGAACAAAAGAATTGAAAATACGATCTTCTGATTGGTCCCCCGCATATCAATGTAGGCGCACACAACGATATAAATTATTGTGTTAGTATTTTACAATATTATGGTACAACTTCTTTATTATCTCAAATAATGTTATCATAATAATGGTTATCACGTGCCGGTAAAAATTTAACGCAGATTAAGCACCGATTTTTTTTCAACTGTGTGTATGAAACGAGTATATTTAACACGAGACATTATACGACACGATCGCCAAACCAGAATCACTATGTAAACAACACAAATAGATTGCTTCACGTGAGTAATGTTTAAATTTTAGGTAAATATATTGTGCTACCATGCGGTAACACTGATATGGGGAGATCCGAATGACGTATTTTTTTTTGTTTACATCGCGAGTGATCCATCTGTATTCATCTAATCTGTGTATGGACTCAATCCAAGTTTGGATTGATAACCCCGCTGAAGTTAAAATGACGAAGTCCTTTTTTTTTCCAAATTTTTTTTTATCTAGTACGCGTGTTGTACTATATTATACGCGCGTACTATTTATATAAAAAAAAAAAATTATGTATATTAAATATATAAGTATTACCAGCGTGTCCGTATATTATAAAATATCATTTATATACTTAAATACGTACACTCGCGCGGGCGCGAAGTGAAAATATTCTGTTATTCCGGCAATAATAATATACGGAACCCCGTATTTCGCAAACGGAGATTTATGCATTTCATTTTAACTCCTTTTAAGCTATCCGTACAATTTATAAACGTGTTATGTGCGTGTGTACGACCGAATAATTGAGAAGAGTTACCCGCGTGAGTCGTGACGAAATCGTTGCAGCCTTTATTGTGTCGCGTTATTCGACCAATAACGTTCTAAAAACAAATATTGTCCTATCCCGCAAAGCAATCGAGGCGAAAACCAATTTTTTTTTATATATAAATAAAAACATTGTTTTTTTATAATAAAAAAGAAATCATTTGTTTCTCGCCGAATGTTTTTTTTTTACTTTTTTTAAAATACGAAAAACGACCGCTGGATATAGTCGAATGGTATTATTTTAAACGTTATAAACACTGGCATTGAATTTGAGCGTTTTTCCTATAAAACACTCGCGGAACGATAATAATCGTTATTAACGCGACGTGGATAAGTATTTTGAAGAAGAATATTTTCTCGACAAGTTTTTTTTTTTTCAAAAAAAACCGTTGATAATAATGTATTTCCTAAAAAAAAAAAAATCGTTTACGAATAGACCTATAGACTCTTTGTATTAAAAAAATATGACTCGATATATGTTTTTTTTCGAGCGGCGGAGAAAATTTACAATCTTATTTCCCGCATAGATTTCGTCCGTTCGGTATATGTAATTATGTGAAAAGTAAAAGTCAATGTAGCATTTAACAGAGCCGTAACCTGCAGCGGGTGAGGCGAGCGAGGCGCTTGCCTTGGGCGCCTGATGCTGGGGGGCTCAAAAATATTAAAAGATTGACTTAAGAAAAAATACTATTGACAATGCAATATTTAACCACAGACATATTATAATAGAATGGACTGAGCTTAGAAAGAGAAACGTGAGAAGTGAGATGGCGATACATTTACGGGCTATCATTAATCGGTTCGCCGAATCGGTTAGTCTGGCCCCGATAACGACATCAGTTTATGAAACTGAAAGTGAACAAATTCTGTGTACTGCGTATTACTATTTTAATAATTTTACTCAGTATCTGCTGGTCACTTATATTGATAAATTTGTGGCTAAAAAATGTTATTTCTTGTTTTGCTCGAAACCCAATTACAAATTTTCAGATTTTTCCGACTTTTATTTAAAAAATATTAAAAGTTGCGAGTGTCAAACCCCTCCCCCTCCCTCACCCAGGTGGCGCATTGCTAGACTTCTGCCTCAGGATAAAAAAAAATGTCACGAATATTCGCAATAATATTAAAAAACAAAAACCGAAACTTTTGTTTTGCCATGTGTGTCACTATATATACTCGTATATTATTTATATACGTATAGTTTTTGATATTTTTTTCGAATTTTTTTTTTCAGAAGAAATAATACCCCTGCGGCCCTAACACGACAATACGCAGTGGGCAAAATATAAATTTAAAAAATAAAATTATAATATTATTTACTATACGTATTTTCGAATGAAAACGACATTGCATATTTACTCTGGGAAACGTTAAAATTAACAAGACAAGAGCGTGTAGGTAAATTGCTCAGAAAAAACGCCGTATTAATAAAAAAATGATATCGATTTACAGGTTCTTAAAAAAAAAAAAAAACAGATATCTTACAGAAGTGAAAGAATATATAATTTTTAAATAATGTTTAATTTTTTTTTTTATTAGCGCACGTATATCGGTTCTCGTTTGAATTTTCTTCGCCATTCGTGCGGTCTCGCGGCATTTAAGACCTGACGCATATTTGCATAGCCGTCCCAAGGGGGGGTGGGCAAATGAGGCAAGTGCCCTAGGGCGTCCAAAGTATTATGAATGCAGGGGGCGTCAAAAAATGAATGACAAAAAGAAAAAATTTGTTGTTTTATTTTAGATATTAATTTCCCTTGTATCTATATGATAATTTCGAGGATGAGTGTATTTACTATTAAAATATATAAAATTATGTAATTAGATATTACATTAGTTGTAAATTTTTTTTTGGGGGAGGGGCGTCAAATGTTATTGCCTAGGGCATGATTGGTGGTTAGGACGGCACTGCATATTTGTCTCCAATTCGCTCTTTCTATAGCGCGATACTCTTCATTCCAGCCCGCTCCTGGCTCTACGAATTCGACTCGTCTCTCTTTGCTCGGTATATTTGAACTGATAAAATTGTATGATTTTGCACGCCGCGGTATTAAACGATTTCAAAAATGCCGTATTTAAATACTACTCGTATTCGGTAGATAAAAAGAATTCCTAAACAACCGCGCCATCTCTGTCGAAATAACGAAATCTACCCATCGGATTCTTCGTCGAAAACTTTCAAAAAAAATTAGTTTAAACTGCTGGTGGTTTTTTTTTTAATTTAACATAACTATTTTGAAAATAAAAATTTCGTCGCCCGAATAATAATTTTTTTTTTTAATATCTTCATATTTCGGAGAAATCACAATATTAATATAAACCGCGCGTCCTGTGAGGACACTCGTGCGTGTATAATATTTTATTCCAACAATTAACTTAGCGCGTAATATATATTATGATATACGCTAAACGTTAAACGGCAAATTGTATATTTATATTTAGATTTCATTTTATCGACGTAACATTATATGTTCAGGATCGAATTAAACGGTAAAAGTGGTACAGAATAAAAACGAACGGTTTCCACGAGGGAGTAGGTATATACATATACACGCAATTATGCAAACATTACGTTTTGCAGGCATCCGCACGTTTAGTACACTATTTTTACACGTTTTCCTCCTTTATTAATTCCATATTTTGTAAATAAAACTTAAATTTAAATTCAACCAGCAATTACAACGTACCTTTATACAAAAATATACTCTCGTATGTATATGCACACATGTTTTTAATACAACGCTTTTAACATAACGAATTCGCTGATATTTGAAACCGGCGAAAACGCAATCATAATATTTTTATTATTCGTGTATAGTTATTACGAAAATAGCTTTTTTTTTTTTCTTCTATTCACAACAGCGCTGCAGAATTCTTTATGAATTCGATAGTGAAAAATTATTATGTTTTCGCTGCTCACCAGCACGCACGCACACACATATTTATACACATTTTATTAGGTCATATGCCGTATGTAATATCATTAATTGCGTATGTCTTGTATGTCTCGGGAGATTTTGTTAAAATCTCTAAATCTTGAATTTCGTTCAAAAATCTAATTCTAATAATACATCAGGGCAATATTAGAAACTTTTTTTCCAGTAATCCGCCCATCCTTGAGCGTAATTTAAATTTTAACTTCTATACAATAATTGTAAAATAATATTCGTGAATAATAAATAATAATTTAGTTAAAATTAAACCGACCGATAAGATATCACAGATTTGAAGAAGAAAAAAATGTTCCTCATGTTACAATGTTAAACACGATTTGAATTTTCAACCCTAGCCGCAGAAACCCTAAAACCGTATAGCTCTTTTCCTTTGTTCCGTCAATAGTTATATAATATACTTATCTAATGATGGAAAAAGCACGTTTGGACCGATCGATAAATAATTGAGTAATTAAATATTAATCACTCATCTGTATACGATATCACACTTTTGACACGTAGTATGTCGTATATTCATTTTCTTCTCGTTTATTATTTTAATTCAATAACTGTTTTATTGATATCGTAATTTATTCAATCGTCAAGCATTTTACGCGATCGAGTGCATTTTAAATTTATTAACGTTTTGACTTTCTAGCGATATTTTTGTATGTTGAGTTAAGCACGTCTGTGTTCGGTGAGCGAATTCTCTACAAATTACTGCGAGTATTTATTGATTTTTTTATTATTGTTCGTTTTTTTTTTTTTTATGCCCTTTGTGAATTATTAAGTTATGTTTACCACCGAATTAATTTCAAGCAGGCGATCGAATGGATCAAATCGACGACAGGTTTAGGTCGCATAAGAACCACCGCGCTTAAACCGTTACGTGTTTTTTACATTTTTATATGGCAAATTACCTTAAAAGTTCACTCAACCCGACAATTATACCCGCAATTATTTACTTTTTGCTACCTCGCATAAGTCATATTTTTCATGTCGAGCCGCGGAAGGCCGATATTTCTATAATTCACATTGTATATATTGGAGCGAATGTATTTTGCGTGATTATCAATTTATTTTTTTTCTTGTAATTATACCGACAATATCCAATCGCGAATTTTTTTTTTTTATTATTTATTAATGTGAATTTCGAATCGCCTTTTTCGATATTATTAAAATTGATATAAAGACCACAGTGCACACGCGTATATATAATTATTATTATTTATATTCTTGTTAAAAGTGTCCGAGAAAACACGCGTTACTCAAAGAAGACCAATCAACATGAAATAGTCGTCGTTATATAGCACGTTCTGATCGATAGTAATATTCCGAACGTTGCACAGTAGTTTTCATATATATATATATATATATATATATATATATACACCTGCGTACTTTATACGTATCATAAGCAATAGCCATTAAGCATAATGGAACATCAATAGTGTATTTTCTATAAATGAGAGTTTCGTATAAATAATATATTGCCGTGTTTTTTTTTTTTTAATGGTTCTCATTATACATCACAATAGACTGTTTACCTATAACAAAAGAAACTCGACAAAAAAATAAAATAAAATTGTAACCGTCGGTACTTAAAAAAACAATGCGTATAGCGTACAGTATATGGCGTAGCGTATTTTTAAACATTCAAATGTTCCCGAACGAAAGGCTAGAATATATTAAGCTTGATTGATGCGCGGCCGCGTTTATAAAATGTTAATTACGTCGAAATGCTGACTGAAATAATTTTGATATTCATCGTGTCATCGTCTGCAGTTTGTTTTCTTCCTACCGCGACGATAATAATTTATTATGCGTATATATATATACGTATATAATAATTATAAGATTTTAAATAATAAAATTAAAAGATAATTAATTCAATGATTACAAAAAAATAAAATACCGACGTTGACAATGTGCATCTTAAAGATTTTGATCGAAATGAAAATTAACGTTTTCAATCATTTCTAAAAATCGTACATAAACGAGAAACGTTATATTACGTTGAAACAAATATTTCAAATTCTATCGATATTATCGTACGTCCAAACAACAAGCGTAGGTATATACTTCCTAAAAAATGTAAAAGTAATTAAATTTCTAAAAACAAATAAACATTCTTTTTTTTATTTCAAACGTATAGATTTTTCGATTTTTTTTAATATAATTATGTGCAGTGCGTATATTGTTAAACGACAAAAAAAAAACTTTTCTTTTTCCTCAAAACGTTACGAAATTCATATTGTTTTTATTTTGTTTCGACGATAAGACACACAAATGTAATTATCTGAAAATAATACACAAAATTAAACGTAAATTTTCTCGTATAAATATAATATATATTGGTAAATATATAAAAAAAAATATATATATATTAATTTATAATAAATTCAAGTGACGAATATATTATGGAAAAACGGGGTACGTTTTAATTGAAAAAATTAATACGATGTAAAACTGGATGTTTATTCGCAGTTCTTTATACAAATTAAATAAACATTTTTACGAAAATTTCGTTATTAAAAAATAATGTTCATTATTATATGATTATAAATACCGCGCGCATATATATACAGTGTACTGCAGTGTACACGATAATTAATACAACGAAATTAAATCTCGTGGAAATAAAAATTAATTTTTATAAATACGAAAAAAAGAAATTTCAATTAATATCTAATGACATCGTAACTGAATTAAAGCGTAGATAATTTTAAACTAAAAAAAATATTTAAGTTATAAGGATTTTCGAAAAAAAAAAAAAGAATTCTATGATATAAAAGCTGTTTTATTTTTATTCTTATTTTATTTTTTTTATGAACAATTTGTTATCGTATTTTATATTAAAGAAAACCCGTGATTTTTAGGATTACTCTCGAATAAACCTCATATAGCGCGTAAAATATACAGTACGCGCGTGGATTTAATAATTTAAAATAGTAATAAACAAATTATATTACTATTTTGAAAAAAATAATGATATTCATATTTGTAATATAAATTCTCTCGGCACACCGACGTAAACTAATAAAGCAGCAAAATGAGATTGAACAAAACACTATTATAACACAGTGTATTCTTCCAAAGCGTAATACGTGTTATAATTTTATAATCTTAAGAAGAAATATAAATTATAATAATAATATTATATTTATAATTTTTATGTAATCCTCCTTCTCTATATATATATATATTGTAGATCTTACGTACTCATTACGCTGCAATAATTGTGGTATTAGTTCTATATACGTTTTCGCTTATTTTTACACGATTCATTCTATGTAAAAAAAAATAGTCGATAAAATAAATCGTTATTATATACTTATTCCAATTAAAAATTAGTAACCATACGATATAAAACCGCTTGGAGAAGTGTATTGACTTTATATATATTCGCGTTGATGTGCACACAAAAACGATTTTTTTTAAAACATATTATACAAAATATTACGTTACGTTTGAAATTTTAGAATGTCTAAATTGCGGTATTGTTTAACGCGCCGTTTAAAAATTAAGAATTCAGAAAATTCCTTACAAAAACCCCGTTGTTTAGCTTATTAAAAGTAACGTCGAAGTTATTATTCCAAAATACCCTCGCGTTGTCTAAATTCATAAATATTGTACCGTGAAATTTTAATGTGAACCCACACGAAAAAATATTCAAACAGTGATTACGATCATCAATAATGATTATAAAAACGTACGCTTCACGTAGGTTCCTAATTTTTATTTATATACTCATATTATAAATATTTGCGCGTTCGTACGCAATAAATTAATTTGTTTCCAAAGAAAAAAGCATGTATTTATTATCGTAATAACATGTTTTTAGAATTATACATTATAAAAAAAAAAAATGTAAGACTCATAATTCACTACACTGCGTAACTCTTCTTAAAATTCTAAAAAAAAATATTATTTTTATATTTTATTGCGTTTAAAAATAATTTTATAAAGAACAGTGCGTATATATAGGTACTCCAATAAATATTCTATAGCACTGCAGTCTTATAAAAGTATATACTCGTATATTATATATGTTAATTGGTTTTTGAACGTGATTCGAGCACAATTTAAAATATACTGTAATGTAAAAAAAAAAAAGAAGTTAAATTTTCGATTTTTAAAACGAATATCTTCTCGTTTTTTTTCGTTTTTGGTCGCGAATCTGCAGTTTATTATTAAAACAAAATAAATAAAACGTATAAAAGACATAAATTACTGAACTACATAACGAACTAAGGGTGTGTTCACTGGTACACTATACTTCAACAATTTTCAGGAACTTTTTGCATTTTTAGGATATCCTTGCGCCGTTTACGCTTGAGGCGACGTGCTGGATTGATTATCAGAGAAAGAGAAAGAGATAGTATAATAGATAAGAGATTGGATATAAGTGTATTAGAAAGATTATGAGTGTTACTATATAGATTTGTTTATAATATAGTTATATTTTGAGGCTAGTGCAAGTAGTTTTTTTTTTAGGTACATCATACAATCCGTTTTTTAATATTAATGTCTGAGCGCAATGTGAGGTTACTAACATACCAAGGTCCATTAAGTGATGAGACAAAAACACGAAGGATTGGAAGCTATTGATTTTTGACGTTTTAGCCTCAACCCTGATACGGCACGAATATTCTCCGTGGTCTCGTATAATAAATAAGATTACTCGTGTCGTTTGGACGAACAAAGTATTTGTTATCTTTATTTGTTCATAAGTCAATAATTAATCACATATGTACACATTATATCAAACAAATTACAACAATTATATCGATTGGTTGACGGAATTCATACAATACAAATCAATGGTTATCTCACATTATTTTTGTGTATATATATTTTACAATGGTAGTGTCGAACGGTATAGGTAGGATGCGTCCGATCGGGTCAGAAATTACACAGCTCCCCCGAACCACAACGCAAATACGTGGGTTATTCAGAGAGCCTATCCCAGCAGTGGTGTTCGGATGCAAACGTAGGATTACAAGGCACACCCACATAGATGGAAAACTGGCGGGAACGATGGACGGCGTTTTTGAATACACGGACTGAGTCCGAGGTGGCACCTCGGAAAATGTTTTCAAACCTCCCCAGAAAGTTTTAAACCGTCCACAACACTTTTAACATTAAATGATTGAATTTTGAAGATTGATTAATTTTTTGTAACGGATAAAAATCCTCCCCACTCACACACGAACAAATATCCGCCAATTGGATTTTAAAAAAATATCCGAGTGTTATATGTTGAGGTATATCCTTTTTTTGTTTTTATACAACGGAAGTGAGACGTAGTACAAAGATTATCTACAGTACTCTAAACGTTTCGTTCTAATTTATAATGAATAAAATATCAAACTGTTTAAGTAAAATAAAAATTACATAGTAATACACATATATATTATACGTGTAATATACAATATTAAAATACGTATGCAATAAAACTCGAACGTTGTGTTTTTGGGAATATTTAATATTGTAATATATTTTGTTGGTTTACTTTAAAGACGATATTTAATTTGTTCGTAAAACAATGAATGCCGGTACTAGAAATTGTCCAATCCTGTATAGATAGCGATGTCACTGCAAAGGAGTTCTTTTCACGCAGTCTGACGGCTGCAACGTGTTAGAAACGGCCGCGGGATCGTGTCGGCATTTCAATAATGGTTCTCTTTTTCGCGTCTCGTACGATTATTTATTATTATTTAACGCGATTCGAAATTCGATTTTTGGTAATATTTCCAAGTTCGGGGTGTAGCGGATTATTTCGTGCAAGATTTATACACAAACCGTATATGCGAAACAAAGCGAATATATATATATATATATATATATATATATATATATATACGTAATTGGAATGCATAATATTATACAATTCATTATTTATCTGACGAAAATTCAACGATTCACATCACAACATATCTAGCGAATTGCCTTTATTGTAACATAATCCTTTGCCGTATATATATGCAGTGCTCTAGTCCTAGTATATATTATATAGCCTCCCGTGCATTTTACACGACCGATGGTACACGTGTCGTACTGACGTGATATCGCGTATTCATTATTCATTCGGTTATATATATATATATATATATTATAAAGTAGGAGGTATTTCAAATGAAACCTAAATTAGGTACGAAAAACAACAAATTCCGTACAGCCCGTGACAACACGTTAATATTCTATACCGCCGTGTATATTATAATATTATATATGCAGAAACATAAAAGCGTCCTTCGTGTGGGAGTGATCTGATTCATATGCACCTCGTAGATCAAAATAAGCTGCCACTGAAAAAAAAATAAAAATTTATTGAAATTTCAATTGAAAATATTAGACGTTTTTAGTATCTATATATTTTATACGAATAAATTTGTTTTTTTCCCCCATAGTTAATTTAAAGCGCATTATTTCGTTTTTGATCCGTTTCTGACACTGATGGAAATTATATGTTTTTATTATTTATAAACATATTGTAGTAAAAAAAAAAAAAATTACTCGCGTTTTCTTTTTAATAAGTTTTTACGAATTATTATTATTATTTTTTTTTTTTTGAAAGTATACTCGATCCTGGTGTGGGCGTATGGACGAATAAATGGTGTTTGGAGTGTGTGGGGGCGTACAGTCTCTCACGAATTGATAGTATGCACGAAAAAACTGGAGCTCAAACACCGCCTTTGTTTAAATGTGTATACAGTTGTGCGTACGCGGCGTCCTTTAACGATTAAATACCGTAATTATTAAAATATAACGCGCGCGGTTAACCGACCACAATCTATCGAAAACAGAGGATATTATTATTATTATTATTATTTACCGAAAAATAATAATTTACCGCTAGTAGAAAATACGAGCGAACCCGTACAGACTTCATCGGCACGTTATGCCGTTACGCAAAATCAGGGCGGTGGAGGGACCACCTTCTTAATTATTCTTTCTAAAAAAAATTTTTGAAAAAACATACTTTTTTTTAAAAAAAAATACGTGATTATTTGTTAATCTCTTTACCGCCAACACGACGGTTTTAAATTCTTCTATATATACGACTTTGCATCAATGTCGATTTCTGAGGCTAATATATATGCGATATACATTTGTATTCGACGAGAAGGGGTTACAGAGCTGTATTGCTACTGAGTTTAGCTTTCACGGTTGTTAATTTATCAACCTCCCCCTCCCCCAAGAAATGTTATTTAATGTGACGGGAATTCGTAACAATTTTCTGCCAAATCGAAAATAAGACGAATATCGCATCACTCGCGTATAGCTATAATACATTGAGTTCTAATTGAAATTTTCACAGTAAGAAAACTGCAAAACTATAGAAACGACGTTTTTAATTTAAAATTCGGTCGTTTCAGAAAAACGGTGGTGCACCCTAGGATAAATCTTCCAAAAGTTTCAGAACATACAGCGCGTTCATACTTGGCGTACACGCGTGTACATCTTCTTCTTCTTTCGCTTTAACGGTTCTTCAAGAACCATTGCGGCTAATACAAAATCTCTCCGCGCTTCCCTATCTTGAATGCGTTCTTCCCAGTCTGTTACGCCCAATCGATCCATGTCATCTCTTGTCTTTCCAGCGCTTTTTAGGTCTGCCTCTTGGCCTTTTTCCATTTGATCGTATAGCCTTTATCATTTCTGTGTTTTGCATGTCCATATATATATATGCATATAGTCGCGTGTCCACATGTATAGTATGCCTAGAATATCACTGATATCTTCTGAATTACCATTTCAATTTAACAGATTGCAGTTTCCAGTTAAATTAGCCTTTAGTTTTACAATCAACAAAGGGCAAGGGCAAACTTTAAAATATTGTGGCATCAACCTCAAAGAATTCTGCTTCTTTCACGGTCAGCTATATGTAGCTTGCTCAAGAGTAGGAAATTCGGAAAATTATATATATATATATATATATACCCGGAGAATAAAATGAAAAATATTGTTTATAAACAAGTAGTGTAAATAATGAGAAAATGTTTTCAATAAATTTTTTTGCTTTTTACGTCATAGTTTATTTTTTTATTTCAACTACCACGTAATCTCATATCAACTCCCGAGCGAAGCCGGGTATCACAGCTAGTATAATAATAATAATATAGTCTCTCGTATTTATTTCACTGTAGGCGGCTACGGTAGCAAAAATATTATATTTGTCGGGTAAAACTGTGCTCGTATATATTGTATATATAGTATTACTGCCCGTCGTCGATTCGTTTTCTGTCAGTTATTCCGGTCGGACGAGAGAAAAACCTCGGACATATTGTACATAATAATCGGTGACCGCGGCGAGAACGACATAATAAATACTACAGCATCCGTATATTGAATTATATATTTGTATATTTCGCGAAATGTGTTTAATGTCGCGAAATCGAGAATTTAATAATACTAATAATTATTGGCGGTCGCGTCGCGGAGTACGAGCACGGCCGAAACCGTATCAGAACAGTCTGCGAACTATCTCCGTCTCGTCGCGCCAACGGAGTGCTGATTTTCTTCTTTTCTATAATCCCGTCACCGCGGTAAACGCATTACGCGCTATCACTTTTAATAACACGCTATTCGAGCGAATAAATTGCGTTATACTATAATACAACAACGACCTATACTGTATATACGAGTCTGTATATAATAATTATATGTAATGACTCGTGTATTGTCCGCGATTTGATTAGAAGAAAATTGAGGGGGAGAGGACTTGACGTAGAAAGACTGTCGCGTATACGCGTATACATATATGGACACAACTCGGTCTCGCCGAAGACGCGGAAAACGCCGAGAAATCTCGTTTCACGCATCGCCGATGAATATTATGTTCTCGGGACATAAAACAAACATTTTTTCGCTATATTATTTTATTATTATTACTCGTTCGATTTCGTTCCGTTTCGTTTTTTTTCTTTCGTTGGCCAAGACGCGTTGCCAAAGACACGGGAGGATGTGCGAAATATCATCTCCGAAATCCGACCAGTCGCGAAATACGTTATTATAACGCGCGGAAATATTATCCGTAACGAGATCGTAGCCAGCAAAAATGTTTGGGCTGGGAGGGGGGCTGAGAGTATAAATATGAAATAAAATAATAAATTGAATACAAATCATTAAATTTTATTTTAAGAAACAATTTCGGGAGGAGTCTGAACCCTAACCGGAGCCCCCCCTGGCTACGGCCTTGATTCGTATATAATACTTTGAGCTACGACAAAAATCCGGTTAAAAAAAAAAATTAAAATTCGGTCATAATATTTTTTAACGAATAATTTTAAAATGAGGTTTTTTCGCGCTACATTAAAAATGTACCTTCGACGCGGCTATACGCAATAGTTTGATCGAATAAAAAATAATACCCCATTGTATATCATCACGGTGTAGCGCTTTTTTTGCAAATTATAATACGCGTTTAATATTTTAATAAATAAAAATGTATTATTATTTATTATTATACATATATTTTGGTGTTTTTCTTTTTTAGCTAAAATTGCATATTTTATGATTTTAAGTGCATATTTGGTGATTTTTTTTTTTTAATACGCAAAACACCCGGCCCTATATATATATATATAATCATTATTATATTATATCATAAATAAAAAATAATGTATTAGTTTAATTGATTGTATAACGGATTGTACGACGAAGAGTATATACAGTATAGAGGCGACATTAAATGTTTTCAAAAAAAAAAAAATGCTCTAAATATGCACTCTCTGCGTCCCGATCGGATATAAGCGGATCGATAGTTTATGTACATATATAATATGTAGATAAATCATCTCGTCCTCGCGTTACCACCGCTGCGTATACTGCGATATAACAAATTGAAAATTATTATTTGAATTTCAAAAGACGTTAAAAAAAATTGTTCGAAAATTAAAAGTTTCTATATATATATACCGCGAAATAGCTATATTATATATACATACCATAGGCGTGCGCAGGAATTTTGTATGGGTGTGCCATGAAGAAAATTGGGCCGCTTTCCCTTATATGAGCCAAATCTAACCTAACTCTCAACCTAAAAAAAGGATAAATTCAATGCAAAATATCAATTCATAAAAACTTATTGATTAAATGTTGTGCTTCACAACATTTAGATATATTTTTACAATATAGTATATACCTATATACCTATATAGTGGTTAGTAACCTACATTAGAATATTAAAAAATTTTGCTAGAGCGCCTAATTTATTTTCTCTAATTTTTATTATTTATAGCTTAAAATTCAAACAAAGTCCCCGAATGAATGAAAGTTGTACAAAAAGCCACGGGCCACGGGATGTGCCACGACACACCCGGCACACCCTGTGCGCACGCCTATGATACATACGTATCGATTTAAAACAAAATCCGTTAGTTTTTTTTTTTTTTATTACATTTGATTTTCTTGTGTAACGAATAAAATTTAATTATTTTTATACGCGCAGAAATATTATTATTTAGAAAAAAAAACGATTATTTATATACATACAATATTATTCCGACGTTATAATTATATATAATGTATTTATTATATTAACAGCGTCTGCGCGACACTGCCAGTGCGATCACCGCCGCCGCAGACGGTTCCTGACCACGCGACACGAAGCATTTATAGAGTTCAGAATATGTCAAAAATATATCACGACGGACGCGAACGTTGCTCGTTTTTTAATTACGTCGCGATAAATGATATCAAGTGTAAAATGTAATTTCTTTTTGATAACCACTCTGTCCGCGCGTCGCGTTTTCCGATTTTTTTTTTAATTAATTTTCCCGATTTTTTCCCCGAAAAACCGAGACGCCGACGGCACTCGCGTCGCGGTCGTCGTCCCCATATCCGACCACATACAATATATTATATATATACATTAAATTTATAATTTATTTCGTTTAAAAATAAAAATATCGGAATTTTTTTTTTTTTAATATACCGCCCGTTTTACAAAACGCCTTGCAGACGAGACAAAGAGTTATTATATATATATACACGAGCACAGAATAAAAAAATATATAAAATATTTTATAATCTCCCGTACACATGAGACGATATTATATAATTAATTTTTTTTTTAACGTATTAAAATCGAAACAACCTAACCTAAACGTAGAATAATATTGTTAATATTAAATAAATACTAATATATACGCATTTATCATATTATATATTATAATATTCTCGAAAATCTGCAAATCTTATCTTCCGTTCAAAACGATTTTTTTTTTTTTTATATATATTTTTATGTCATGAATGCCGTGTTCCAAACTATAAAATATATTTTTTTTTAGAACTCTTTGGAAAAAAAATTTCAATTATATACTCGAAACGTTTTATTGAAATTACTCCGTATATGATATTACGTCGATTGCCCTGAACTGTACCTCGAACGTTTAAATTTTAAAATAAATTCACTAAATTCTAGAAAAATAAATCCTAATTTTATCCTACATAACTGTTTCTAACAGTAAGCGCATACGGGTGATGTATTCTCCTGGAGATTAAACTCGTGTCCATTGCGGTAACGCACGAGTAACGTTTATCCTAATTTCTTCTAATATACGTATTATTGTTTTTTTTTATTTAGTTACGTTTACTTTTTAATCGACAACAATGGCACCAGATAGCGCTACGACACAACATAGAGGGCGTGGCAGAAAGGCGCATATGAATAGCGGCCATGTCTCTAACTCACCACACACACACACCGAAGTCAGACGCGAACTACGTTGTTCACGTCTGACCGCCGTGACTACACTCATGATAAATAAGATAGGTATGACAGCAATAAACCCGTTTTTAAGAAAATTACGCACCCACACCCCACTCAGTCGATTAATGTGACGTAAGCATTTCGCCGTTTTTCGTTGGTCTATTTTATAACGAGAAAATTGATATATTATCACAAATTAAATATGTATCATGATAAAAATATAAGAATGATAATACATAGGCACAATATTCTATAAACTATAATCTGTGACAATAGTTGGCGAAAAGCGTACGTAACGAAATGACTGCCGTACCTATGCGTATCACGAGTTGCTGACATACCTATCTTATTCGTCATGACTACACTGAGCGGTCCGAATGGTTTCGCACCGCTATTTATAAGCGCCTTTCTGCCACGCCCTCTACGTCGTGTCGCAGCGCTATCTGGCGACTACTTTCTTTTTCCTATTTTATTACGGTCGGCTGACGCGCTACGTCGACATATGCGGGTGTTTAGTAGTTTGACGCTGACCGAGCGACCGATCGTACGCGCGTATGCAATCTCTATTATTTATTTATTTTTTATTATTATGAATAATAAATAATAATATTATTTCGCATATTTCAATGAAATGAAACGAACATATAAGGATTGATCTTTCCTCGTTGTACACTCGTTTACTCGTTTATTTTATACGTTTACCATTTGTTTAACGTTTACTCGTTTACTCACATTTACTGCACGTTTTCTCGTTTACATTGTAACACGTACAGTACGCGCTGATCGTCGGTCTAACACTAAGTCCAACCTAATATATGATGACATGATGTTCAAAGGGGAGACGAAAATGGAGCATAACCGTAACATAATTGGACCAACTTATACGACACGAGTCGGTGCTTTAATATTTTATTTTTATTATACTCAAAATGTATTTAATGAATTTGACTTTTAACGCGAAAAACAGTGTATCGCTTTTTGAACGCGTCCGAGCTCAGTAGGTACTCGAAAGCTTTAGAATTACGATTCTGCGGACTCGATGCGTTTTCTACACGCGAATTCTTAAACTCGTTTTTAATGTGAACTGCAAGAGGGCGGTGATAACGCTTTTTCAGCGCATAAATTAGCTGCGAGCAGTCGAATTGAAAACCTTCAGGAGTTCACTCGAGATATTTCTGGACAGTCCACTTCGTACGCGCGACCGGAATTAATATCCTAACGAATTCCGGCTGAATCGCGTATTCAAACTGCCGTTTATAGAAACGTCTATATTATACAGGACTATCTAGGTATACACATGCGTCTTATTCCGACAGCCCGTTTATTCGGCCAACATCAATTGCACAAAAAAGGACGCGTCCAATTCAGTTTTTGCTCGTACGTGTGTCCGGTGATGGCAGGAGAGTAGGTTAGTTAAGTTTCGATAACTCCCTGCGGTGGACCACGGAGCAGTTTAAGACAACCGGTGCTTCGACGATAATATTAAACGTACAATTCGAGGAATATTATTATATTACGTATCCGTAATAAAGTTTATCGCGCGCATTGTATTGAGAAGACGAAAATCGAGCTGGATATATTATTATTATTACAAAACCGGTCGGCGTCTGTTTTAATTAATATCGTGTAATTATTGCCGTTCCGAAAGCGCATCGCGGGGAACGAGGTGGTCGTCCACCGAGAAAACCCACTCGCGCGACATAACAATAATATATTATTGCCGTTACTATTGTTGTTATATTAACGATATTAATAATTAGAAACGTACGCGGAGATATTTTCTGCGAAGCAAAAACAGCAGCAGACAACAAAGGGTTATTTTATCGTTGCGAGGAAATATATATTAAACTATATAATATTATGACACACACGCAGCCAACACCGCGTATATATAATAATACAATAATGTGTCGTCGACCGATATGTTTTCAGAAACGTTATATAAAAACGGCGATCGGTTTAATTCAATTTTATAAATTTTATATATTGACGGCGTAAATATTCTTCGCAATACGCGTGCCTATATACCCAACCGCTGCAAACACAATATAAAACACTGCGACGATGACGAGGTTTTACGACGCAAGTCAAGTCTCTGCAGCGGTCCGGTTAATTATATTAGGGCGTACCTATTATAAGACAAAATAAAGCAAAGATTTTTTTTTTTTTAAACTATAAGAATTTTTTCGTCTTACTGTTTTTTTTTTTCTTTCCAAATCTATTAAATAATACAATTATATATTATGTATATGTGCGCGTTACGCGATCAAAAGTTTAGAGCGTCGAATTCGCGTTTTATGAACACTGTAACGGTGAGCGTGCCGGTCGACGGATTCCACGCGGCCTTCGACATCTGTTTGTGTACGTCGTGCGGAAACGGCACGTGCAACCTGTACTTAGGACTCCGCACTTCGACCGCGTCTTCCGTCACGTCCGTACAAATGTCCGGCATACGGTCTCCTGGCATTTTCACGTCGATCACCATCGCCTCACAACTCGAAGTCAACGGAGTCCTGGGTCCCATCTACACAAAAAAAAAAAAAAAACACAGGAATTTTCAACGTTTTTCGATTTTTTTTGTTCCGTTTCAGAACGATCTCGTCCACTGCTGTCAGTCTCTTGATCGAACGGCGTGTGTTCGGAGAAAATCCCAAAACTTCTTAAACGTCTATAATATACGCCTACGTAATGGATTCATAAAGATTTTATGTTTATATATATATTATATACGTGTGTGTATTTTAATTTAGTGCTGGAAAAGATCCCTTGCATATTAAGACCGAGACAATGAGGTCGCGGGCAGACGTAGTCGAGAAAGACGCGAATAGGATCTATATAGGATCAGATTGGAAAGCACGAGCATCAGACAGAAATGGATGTATGACGAGACGGTCCTAGAGGCCGCTGTATACACCGAAATATTCGTATAACCGATCGAATTAACTCGGTGAGAAACCTGGAGCATTGTATGAATACCTATAATACAGTAGTAACGACAAATTGTCACTGAACATTGTATTGTAACCTAACCTAACCTCAATATACGCAATTAGATTGCGTATATAAATATAATAAACAGTACCTCCTATACGTTCGGTACAGTAGTGAAAATATTTTGACAATTTACTTGTAGAAACGTATCCTCGACCCCGACGTACTGCTTATACTTGATATCGTATTCGGGCCTGATCCTCGGGTCTGAAACGACGTCCAGTTCTTCTGGAACAACGACAACTTCTTCCGGTTTCCATATACTCTTTGCCTTTTCTTCTTTCGTTTGTAACACCACGATTTTCTCATCGTTTTGGTCGTTTTTTATAGATTCTTTGGTCACGATCTTCGTGTCTTTCCCGGCGTCCGACCAACCTGTTTATAATTTATAATACCTAATAACAATGTCGCATCCGATGCGGTAAACGCGCGTACCTACGTAAAAAATATAAATCGATTTGTTATTTTTTTACAGATGATAAACGACGCCTGCAGTAATCCTAAACGTTTTACCAATGCGAGGAAAGTGTAATATTTAAAATGTAAACGTTTCGAATTACGAATTTATACGCTCGGCGGACGTTCTATTTTCGAATAGAATTAGTCATAAATGCGTCGTTTTACCGTTATTAGATATATATGCTACTATACTACATTGGCGTAATATCTTAAATGAAAACGAAATGAAAAGATATCATCTATTGGTACAGCAGATGCGCGGAAAATTCTAATATTCACAAACGAATGAAGGGAAAACAGATGAAAAAAACAAAACGCTGAGCAAGATTGAATGGCAGAACCGTCGTGTACGAATAGGAAGATTTTTCTCAAATGTCGGCCGATTTGATCAACCGACGACGCAAGTACGTAATGTGTATTATGCGCAATTACAAGCGTATATTGAATAATTGAATATTTCGTCGAGTATTACAAGAACCTTTTATATGTTTGACGCTACACAAATCCAGAGCCGTTAGGTTAGGGCGACTGCAATGATAACATAATTGCCTCAGACTGTTAAATTTTAATTTTTTCTGAAGAGGAGGACGGCGGCTGGGCGTTGACTTCTTTTTTTAGATCTTTATAACTGTATAATGATGTACAAATTTAAGAAATTCGTTTTAAACAATTTTTTGCTAGGAGTACCAATCAAGAAGAAACGTATAATTTTATTTAGTTAAAAATCGCCATTATTATTGTATTTTTTTTTTATCTACCCGTATGTATTTTGTAATATTTAAATTATTGAATTTCCAAATCCGTAAAAACGTATGAAAAAATCGAAATAAAAAAAATTCTGTAAGATATGCGAATCGTTATTATTTTTTTCTAATATTTATACAGAAAGCTCGTATTGACCAAGCTATAGAAGAGCCAGAAGAGGCTCGAATGCAAAACAATCGCATGGTAAATTTTAATACGCGATAACTATATAGGTACCTATATCGCGTCATAATTATACTATATTTTGTATTCTAAAAAAATTTGGTCGGGAATCACGCGTTTATTGAAAATACTTATGTCTATATAATATTATAAATTATTATACAGATATTTTCGCGACACCGTTGATTAATTCTCATATACGTACTGTATACACACACTATATACACGTGTTATATAAATACATTACAACGCACTTTGTGTTAATGAAATATCAATTTCTACGTGAAATCCACTTACAATAATTGCCAATTACGAAGTTACGAAATTACGTGTGTGTACAATAATAATATATTAATACGATTTATAGGTGTGGTACACTAGGTACTTACAACGTTGCACCAAAGACGATCTCGGCAGATCTTCTTCACTGTCCGAGGATGAATCATTTTGCGGCGCGAGCATTTTACTCAATCTTTTCAAATCGACAAAGTCCATATTTGCTGCAGCAATGCTGTTTCTATAATAATACCTACCTAATTGTAATTATATTACGTTTGGCGATACGATATTTATTTGCCTAACTGCAGTAGGTACACGGACAAAAAAAAAGGTTATTCCTGAAAATTCAATATGTACCCCCGCTCGTTAGGACGTTATATCGATAAAACAGCGCGAACACAGATTAAATGCAATCGTATACGTTAGAATCGTAATAGCTATATATATATATTATGTTGCCATGGTTTTGAACTTGGACATCGGCAGAGGCTCAGAGCAACACATTGTATGTACCTACTACCCGTCTGTATGATTATATACATAGGTATATCATATAAATTATATTTATACGGCCTGTCGAACACGAAAACGTCACCCTTGAGAGAGCGCATTTTTTAAGTCGAGGTGAAATGGACAAATGCTCGTGGCGCCAAAATTTGTGGGTCAGCAAATTTTTAAAGGATTTCTTTTCATAAAAGTTTTAGATTTTTATTTTCAAGTAAATATGACGCACGAACAAATCCATTTAAAAACGTGACTTTTCAACAAATAAGAAACGCACAAAAAATATATATTCACCAACAACGACGATACGCGACCCAACTCCAGTAGACGACAGTAATTCAATTGATTTTTAAATAAGTATATATACCTACATGATGGGCACATGACAATTTTGGGTGGAATTGAATCTGAGCTAAAAAAAAAAAAGAACTGTCATACGACGAATTTTTAAATGAATATAATTTTTTTTTCCGTTTAACAACAATTACCAGTATATAAATGCGTTTGAAGGCTGCAATTTTTTAACAAAAATAAAATGGTTTTTATGATTTAGGAAAATCTTTTCCAAACGATTGTGTCCATTTTAGATCATCATCGTATACACCTAATAACAGTTTATATACCACAAAAACGGTCCTAAATAGAACGAAAAACGTGTTAATATTTATCAAAGAAAATTTCGGCTCGACTGATATAAATAACCATATCGATATTGCTTTGAGAAGGATTTCGTGTCAAAAATCATCGAGAAGTTTCACAAACGAGTAATATTATTTATTACCAACATATTATTATATTAAAAAAATATTTTGTGCTATTAGTAGGAACATAATATTAATATCAAAACGAAAAAATTTCGGTGGGTCCAGACCCCATGGACCACCTCCTGGATACGTCACTGCCTACTACTTATAAACTTTGATAGGGTGCCACCTACAGACGCATTTATCTTTCGCGTTCGCCCGTTTAAAACACATTTTACACTCGTCCAGAACCATATATTAAATGTTATTTGACAAAACGTGTTGAAAAAATAATAACTTACACAGTGGCCGTCATATTTAAACACGGTGAAAAACAGTTGTACCTTACATAAGACGGAAGCTTTTCTCAAAGTACAACAATACACAGTAGGAATTTCTTTGAAACCGTATAAAGCGAAAATTGCGTTAATACGCGGAAACGGAAAGGTTTCCGAAGTCCCTCGACGATTCTATTTTGTTGCCAAGCAAACCAGGCAACGTCTGGACATGGCCGTTTACAAGGCCGCGATCTTAAATTGTGTTAAATCTCAACCGTTTCCCGGAGTCAAAGAAACCTACTTATTTCTACTTAAATTTAATTTTAATGTTAAAATTGAATTTTTCGAGTAGGTGAAATATTGATGATTTTATAAGTTAAAAGATGCAAAATTGAAATCGCAAATTAAAACAATTTATTTTACTGCAACAACGTATTACGCGTATACTCGTAATCAATGTACGCGTATTATTTCAAATACTTTTTTGGTTAGAGATGGATTTATGGTAAAAAAAATTAGCCTCCATGTGAGAAAACTCAAATTTATTGCACTTATAGTTATGAAGCTATACAAAATACAAAGAAAATATATTTTTTTTTTAATACTTAAGCAAAAACAGTTGTGCTGGATTAAATATAATAAACATAGGAAGAGATGGTAGTCTTGAGATCTGGAAATTACGCGTTTAACTAGAGAAATAAGACAATGAGATAAGTTGGAGTGTAAGCGATTTAATCTGAGAAAAAAACTGAAGCAGACCAAAGAAAATGGGATCCAAAAGAATATGGTCAAAAGAATAAGTTTGATCTTGTATAGAATAAGGACAAAGAAAAAATTAATACTAAATTAAAAGTAATTTCAAATGAAAAACCAAAAAAAGTATTTGGAGACAAAAAAAATGATCGACTGATTTTGAGTTAGTTGATTGTGTAAAAATTATAAAAATAATGATCGTATTTTTATGCAACATTTTCCAACCAATATTTATATAACGTATACAAAATTATATTATTCGTCCCATTTAAACGTTTAGTAATATACCTGTGTAATACATTTTATGTACATATACATTTTTTTTGCTCCTAATAAATTGGCAAATGTGGAGTTGAATCACCTTAGAAACCCTTTCCACAAATGGTAAATGTAAGGAAAACAATAATTAGACATGGAGTTTTTTTTTTTTTTTATTTGTAAAATTAAATACAAACATGACAATAAACAGATTAATCATCACCCTTCTTGGTGACCACTTTACCTCCACGAATCCTACCAGTTCTTCTGGCAGCAATGAGACCGACCTAAAAAATAAATAAATAAATAAAACAAACGAATCGGAAAAGAATTAGTATTTGTACTCTCGTAGATAAAAAAAAAACAAAAATCAAGTAAATTACCTTTCTTCCGGCACTGGTTCCTCTCTTGACAGTGGACGCTTTACCAATATGTTGATGGTTACCACCACCATGAGGATGCTCAACGGGGTTCATAGCAACACCACGAACTTTAGGCCAGCAATTACGCTTAGCCTTGTATTTGTGGTATGCACGTCCAGCCTTCAACATGGGCTTGTCAATACGTCCACCACCAGAAACCAAACCTTTAAAATACAATCATTATTTTAATTGTCATATTTGCACCAGAGATAATAAAATAAATAATTTGCTATTGATTAAACCATAATCAATTGAATCTCAGTTACAAAGTGACTTCACTTAAACAATCAGGTTTCAAATGTCTATTATTTTCAACATCATAGATTCGTTAACAAAATAGAATTTATTATTTCGTAACATAATCATATTATATTGCATTGCAATAAAAACCTCAGATTTTTAAATACTTCATTGAAAATGTTTTCAGGTTTCAAATGTCACAAAACATCACAGGATAAAGAAAATGTTACGCAAAGTTTTACTTTAGTCTTTCGTATGACATAATAAAAAAAAACGATGACGCGGATAAACAGCAAGTAAACGATAGAAAATTTAAAGCATCCATCTGCTAAGATAAATTGACAGTATTTGTAATTGATACTGAATTATTTAATATTGTAATACTCACCAATCATGGCACGGTTGTTGGATGGAATAACTTTTTTGGCGCCCGACGGCAACTTAACTCTAGTCCTTTTTGAGTCAGGATTGTGGGCGACAACGGTGGCATAATTACCAGAAGCACGAGCTAAACGACCACGGTCACCAGTTTTTTCTTCTAAATTACAGACAATAGTTCCTTCAGGCATCACACCAATAGGCATAACATTACCAATGTTCAGTTTGGCTATAGAAAAATAAAAATAATGAATGATAAACACGGTAAATGAAAAAGTCATATCCATAACGTATTCATTCGACGTTGTACCTTTCTTTCCACAGTACAAAAATTGGCCAGTGTATACACCTTCGGGTGCGATGAACAATTCTTTCCTCGTCTTGTACTTGTATGGATCTCTGAAGTGAACAACAGCCAAAGGAGCTCCACGACCTGGATCGTGAATGATGTCCTAAAAAACGTAATTAAATGCAAACTTATTAGGACACCGTACACACGACAATACAACTGTTACAAATACGAAAAAATATTATTTAAAAACCCCGCCAACGTTTGGTACACGGTCTAAACATCGAATTGTACGACGAAAGCAATGTACAATATAAATAAACATTGTTAATTTAAATGTAATGTGTTAAATTAAATTTACACGTTAATAAAAACATTGGTTTAGTAAACGAATACGAGACAAAAACTTTAAACGAAATCTCGTGTTTAATACTGTTACGAGCGAAGAAACGAATTGAGATTTTCGTTTTTTTTTTTTACATTTCGATATGTTCGAATAAAACGACACAAATACAGACTCGTTAAAACACCTACTAAGGTATCGCATATTTACCTTGACGACTCCTTTTATGTAACCGTATTTTTCCGAGTAGTCCAAGTTTCTGAGTTTTGGGGCGCCTTTACGGTGTTTTGTGTGGGAACGGAAAACGCTTCCCGCACCTTTCCTTTGCGCACGAATAACCCTACCCATTTCTTATACCTGAAATACGAAAAAAAAAGTAATAAAAAAATTCCGCGTAAAACGACTCGAAAGGGAACTCGAGCTCGAGGGAAAAAAATGAAAATTCGTGACGAAATAATGTTGTTCCGAACGTGAGTAAGAACCGAAAGTCTTATTCGAACGGCCGACCGTAGTGCGGACCCGGCGGAAACCGCTTTCGAAATTCCGACAGTGTCGGACGCGGTAAACGCCGCGGAAATCCGTACGCGTCGGCCGTTCGAAAAACTCGAACCGAACGGATCACGGACATTCGCAATCGGTATTGGGATGGCTTCGATAAATTCGGATAAATTTCCGTACTCACCTTTTTCTGGACGTGTGCACCACGCAATAACAGAAGAAGCTCCTGACAAGAGAAAGACCCGTGAAATCAAAAAAAAAAACATTCGTAATCAGTGCGGACGCACACGACGACGCGTGCCTCGCGTTTCCAGTGCAGCCAACGGCGACGCGTCGCGACCGCGAAAAGAACCGAACGATTTTGTCGAATTTTTTGCGTGGAAAAATCGTTTGGAGACGTTCGAAAATTTCCAAACGCACTAGACGACTATTTTTCGCGTAGAAATCAATTTAGGCGGACGGGAATTTCGCGAAAAACGAGAATACGTTTTGGTCGAAACCGCGAGTGCGGTAACGTCGCGTTCAAGGTTATCAGCTGTCCGTCTCCTTTCAATCTGGTCGGCCATTATTGGCATTTGCCGTGGAAACATTTTTCATTACTGCGATTCGATTTTTCTCGCGTTTTTTTTTTTGGCTATTGATTTTACACGCTCTCGCAAGTGCAGCAACGCATTCATTGTCGCCGATTTACAAATAATATGAGTAATGTACCCAATCAAAATGGATCAGGTCTAGAGCAGCAGGTGAGAAAGAAAATCCGTATCCCCGACGCTCCGTCGTCGACTATAGGTTAAGGCGAAAAAATAAAAAAAATACGCCAACAAACGCGTACGTTACCCCTGCGCGCGCGTTGTCGTTTTACCGCCGACGACCGAACGGACGTCCGTCGATTTGGCGCGGTGACGATTGAAACGTTTTTCTCGTTTTTACAGTTTGCTGGTCTGGACTTGCAGGGCAACTCGCAGCCCACTTCTGCTCCGAGCAAGTACGTTCCGCCACATCTGAGGAACAGGCCGAACGAACCCGAGAGATTAGAACAAGGTAGAACGCTTTTTATTACGTTCGACACAACGTCCGACGTTTTTTTTTATAGTTTTTTTCCTCCCATTTGAGCTTGCAACATCGGTTCCTTTGTTCTCCATTTC
This sequence comes from Slavum lentiscoides, assembly GCA_032441835.1. Lineage (NCBI taxonomy): Eukaryota > Metazoa > Arthropoda > Insecta > Hemiptera > Aphididae > Slavum > Slavum lentiscoides. Next base: position 4,461,757 of record CM063717.1, on the reverse strand, counting down.
TTTGTTATATATATATATATATATATATATATGTGTGTGTGTGTGTATGTATATGGGTTTATTATACTGTTGCGATAGTTATTAGTAGATTTCATTTATATAGGGTGGAATAATGGTCTCTCGTGTAATATTTGTATATTGGTAAACGGATAATTTTTATACTTTTTTTTTTTTCATTTACATTGATTTCCTAACCTTAAACATAATTTATCGTTACTGTAGAATCTGGTGTAATGCGTAATTATATAAATCGATATACAACTCGTTGTTGTCAACGTATTAAACTCTGGTAAAATACTATAAAAGTACATTCCTTCCCAAATGAATATATCTTACATTTTTTTTTTTTTTCTAAGTTTTGCATCTCATTCCGTGTTAACGATATATTTTTATTTATTTTAAAAATATGTTTTATTGGCGCGTGAAACACGAATATCGTGCAAGAGATCATTTTTCCTCGGCCTAAAGATATACATTTAAATAAAATACAATCGTATGCTGCTACGTTCGTCTCTCTCTGTATACAGTTAAGCGATTTAGGTACATATTTATATAATTCTATTGAGAGACAAGTCGTTTTATTTTAACTACTTTGTTAAATACGACTAATAGATTTTATATGAAAATATAGATAAATATTAAACGTGTATTCAGCAACAGAAGATTAGATGACTATATAACACTATTAATGTTTATATAAAATAATAATTCTAAATACGCATTTAATTGTATTCGCATATACGCATTCTATGGATGAATTTTAATTTATCTCTAAAAATTATTTGACTATGATAATTTTAAAGTGTTATAAACAAATACGGTATTATTAATTAATATTTTATAAATGATTATAATTCTTTGCTTTTACTTATATGTTTAATATTATTCAAATAATCATTCATAAGTAATAGTAATGTAACATTTTATGGAAGAAAAAAAATATCTACGGAAGTTATATTGTTTATTTTGAGTTTATTCAATCATGAACAAATTATTTTGATATATATATATATATATATAGTCTTCCAATATTATAAATGATGGTATCTGAGTGTTTATCTCTTATTTTGAATATTCACCTCGTTCCCCATCAAACATATACCTAAACATTTTATTTTATATTATAATAAATAGTAAAAGTCCTCCAATAATACCGGTATAATTATATGTTATTAATAATTAGTCATATGGATTTGGTAATGAATGTTAATTGTTTTTAGTAAATTTTATATATTTATTATTTTTACTTTGTAGGAGGAAGTGAAGATAACGAAAGAGATTACGGATCTCGTCAACCACCAGGTTCTTATAATTAACAACTGTCAAATTTGTTTTGTCCCAGTTGTATTTAATATAGTAATACACAAAGACAGTACTTCATATTAATAATAATCAATTTAGGAAACGACCGCCGTGGAGGAGGTCGTAGAGATGATTTCGAAGATCGTTCCTATAATGGATCTTCGAGTTCCGGTTATGGTGGCGGACGAGGCGGAGGTGGTTATAGAGGCAATTACCGCAATGATAGAGAAAGCAGCGATTGGTCGCGTTTCAATCAAGGAGGTGGGGGAGGAGGTGGTGGCAGTAGGTGGCAAGAAGGAGGAGGAAGAAGGTTATTATACTATATTTATTATTAATACATTTATATTTTAAAAACTTCACATATAATTTTGATTGTAGATCCGGAGACAGTCGAAGAGGCCGTTGGGATGAATCAAGCGGTCCTAATCAAGATTGGACAAAACCACTTCCTCCTGATGAACGTTTGGAGGAAGAACTTTTTGGAAACCGTAGTACAGGCATTAATTTCAACAAATACGAAGACATTCCAGTTGAAGCAACTGGTGAAGATGTACCTCCACACATTAATACAGTAAATTTATTATAATTGTCCTTGAAATTATTTTTCAGATGTTTAACATGGTTTTAAAATATAGCATTTTGTTTTATTAGTTTGACGACATTAAGCTGACAGATATTATACGAATGAATATTGCTTTGACTCGTTATGATACGCCAACTCCAGTACAAAAATATGCTATACCAATTATTGTTGGTCGTCGTGATGTTATGGCTTGTGCCCAAACTGGGTCAGGTAAAACTGCTGCATTCCTGGTTCCAATACTTAATCAGATTTACGAAAAAGGACCAGCTGCATACAACGTGGGACCTAAGGTTAGTCGATCAATAATAAAATATATATATATATATATATATAATTTTTTTTTCAATTCATTTTATACAGCTTCAATCAAGACGTAAATACCCCCTCGGTTTAATATTAGCTCCTACTCGTGAATTAGCAACTCAAATATATGATGAAGCAAAGAAGTTTGCTTATCGTTCAAGAGTGCGTCCTTGTGTTGTGTAAGTATATTGAATAATAAAATGTAATTCTTAATATTCATAACTAATGGTTTCAGCTATGGAGGCTCACATGTTATGGACCAAATCCGTGATCTTGAACAAGGATGCCATTTATTAGTGGCTACTCCTGGACGTTTAGTAGATATGTTGGAAAGAGGAAAAATTGGGTTAGACTTCTGTCGATACTTGGTTTTGGATGAAGCTGATAGAATGTTGGATATGGGTTTCGAAACTCAAATAAGACGTATCGTTGAGAAAGATTCTATGCCTCCTCCGGGCGATAGACAAACTCTTATGTTCTCAGCAACATTCCCTAAAGAAATTCAAGTAAATCTAATATAATTCAATCAAAATTAAACGCTATTAGTTGCACTTCTTTTCATAATTTTTTTTTTTTTTACAGATGTTAGCCAGAGATTTTCTTGATAACTATATTTTCTTGGCTATTGGTAGAGTTGGATCAACATCTGAAAATATTACACAAAAAATTGTTTGGGTTGAAGACCGAAACAAGAGATCCTATTTATTAGATTTACTAAATGCCACTCCAGTTAGATCGCGTTAGTAAATTTGAACACGTTTATTTAGTTTTTATTAATTCATGACATTTAATTACAGAACCTGCAGAGTCTTTGATATTGGTGTTTGTTGAAACTAAAAAAGGAGCCGATTCCTTGGAAGAATTTTTATATTCCAACGGTTATCCGGTAACCTCAATTCATGGTGACCGAACACAACGTGAACGTGAAGATGCTTTAAAAAGTTTCCGGTCTGGAAATACACCAATTTTAGTTGCGACAGCTGTAGCGGCCAGAGGTTTAGATATTCCTCATGTGACACATGTGATAAATTATGATTTACCATCCGATGTTGAAGAATATGTTCATCGTATTGGACGTACTGGCCGTATGGGTAACTTAGGTAAGTAATGGACAAATTTTTTTTATAATTTAAAGAGTTAATTATTTTTAATATTATGTTTCTCTAAAGGTTTGGCTACATCATTTTTCAATGACAAAAATCGCAATTTAACTAGAGACCTTATGGAATTGATAACTGAATCTAAACAGGAATTACCTGGATGGTTGGAAAGTATGGCTGGTGATTTCAGAATGAGCAGTGGAAGGAGAAGTAATGGATCAAAAGGAGGGTATGTGTTAAATTATAATTTAATGTTAAAATTGTCTTTAATTTACATCAATTTATAATTTCAGCGGTCGTTTTGGTGGTACCGGTTTCGGTTCCCGAGATTATCGTACTCAGAGCAGCATGCCACCGTCACGTGGAAGTTCAGGACCGCCGCGCAGAGACTATGGCGGAGGTAGTAGCTTATGCCATAACTGGGCCATTCTTTATATTACATTTTATCATATTTTAATAATTTGCTTTTACAGGAGGTGGATTTTATGGTGGTGGTAATTATGGAGGATCTTATAACAGCGGTGGTAATGCTGCTTCCAATGGAAATTCAAAATCTCCTGATTGGTGGGCTCAGTCATAAGTAAACAAAAGTATAAATCATAACTAATGAATAAAATTTAAAAAAAATATATATATATATATACTATGAAGTTTAGAAGAAAAAAAGTGAATAAACGTTTTTTATGAATTGATATGTCTCTTTAATTTAGGTTGTCATTACATGATAGTATAAATTCATTATTATGTATGAATTCAATTACAAACAAAAGTATGTTTTTATTTATTATTTTTATTCTAAGCTTTGTTCTTTTTCTAGAATGTAAATCATCTAATATTTATGTTGAGATATAACTACCTACATTTTAACAAGTAAAGAGAAGTCATGTTGGTCATATTGTATGTAATTTCTATTCATAGTGTAATAATGTAAATTGTTACATTTAAAATAATTAAATATAGATGAGACAAAATGCTGTAAAATTCTTATAATTTATTTATAGTTAATGAATTTGAGTAAGACAAATAAAATTCGTAATCACTTTTTGTATTTTATCTTAGTCTTAAATTATTACCTTTCAATTTAGTTACCTTTTGCTTATAACCTAGCATTGAGAATCTAAATAATCAAGAGTTGTTAAAAGAGTATCGTTTATTTATTCATTGGGTTTGTACGTGATAATTGCTATATTATACCACGATTGGGAGGTATCTTGACAATTGAGTGTTTGCAATTTTAATGCGCAAAAACCGTGTACTTATTTAAGTATTATAATAATTAGATATTCCAATTTTATTTATATTTTTGTGCAAGTATATTTTTTTCTTTGACTTTGTATTGTTTCATTAATTACGAGTTTTTTTTTTTTTGTAATTTATCTCTCTCTGCTTCCAGTATTATTTTTCATAGGTTTTCATTCATTATTATTATGTCAGCAAATATAAATATATTGTTAAGAACAATACTACTACTTTAAAATGTCATTTAATTTTTTAATAAAATGTAAACAAATGCATTTATTGCAAAACAATTGTCTTCACTTTTAATTGTTATATATTTATATATAACTTGAGTTTAACAAAGAATTTCCTCGACTCGTGTTTGTCAACAACCCAATTACTTAGTATTATAAACGTATTTTTCCTGGTACCTATACTGTAACATACTAATTAAATATTTTAAGCCTTGGAATTGAATATACATATATATGTATATTTTAACACTCGCTCAATTATTATACTTGGGTCATATATAATTCATAAGAGCGGTTGTCTAATGAATGGTTATTTATTGGCCAGTCAAACTCCATCTGTCAAGTGATTTGGTTATAACAAGAAAATTGTGTGTAATAAAAACTTGTTGATACTCCACGTGCAAATTAACTATGATTTTATTATTTGTAGCGGTGTTTGTTCATTTATTTCAATTACAACGCGTCACCCCATTTTTAAAAAAAAAAATTATTTTTTTACAACAGAAACATTTTTATTTCTTACTGCAGTGTGTTTTTGCTATTGACTTTTTCTTAAAAAAAATATATATATTCGTCCAAAATTATGAGTATAATAATTAATAACACATTTATGAATTATGTGCACAGCTTAGTTTCTTGAATTGGGCAATTTTTTTATCCTTTAGTTTCCACTGATACTGTTCGACGGCATAAATCGTAATAATTAATTTTATGTGAACTGTATGTTTATTTTTCGTATTTATTGTATATAATATAATTGAAAAGTTCAATAATCGCGTAAAAAAATTGAATTGTCAAGATCGGCTCGGTTCATTGGCCTAAAATTAAATGTCCGCCAAAACTTACGTGTATTATGTACTTACATCATTGTTTTGTGTAAGGTTTTAAAAAAGTATTGGCACAATGTCGAAACCTTCTGCTACCTAAAAAACACAAGTACGATATTATTAGATACATATTTATTTAGTTCAAAATGGTCTTGTATAATGTCTGCGATTGCGTATAGTCCACAATATTTCTTCAATATTTTCAACCTCGGTATTTGCTGTTTCGCCGTATTTATCAATTATATTGAATTTTTCAATAGAAAAACGCATAATGAATATTCATCATTTCATCAATAATAATATATTAATATTCAAATAACATTTAACAATATTACAATAAACACGTTCAATTTTTCTATTTACCATTAAGTGTATAAAAAAAAAAAAACCTTTCGTGTATAAAAAGCTGCTTTTTTTTATAAATTTAATAATCACATCATCAATGGAACTTTTATTGTTTTTATTTTAATATACATATTAAAAATTGTTCTGAAATTCACGCACGCAATCGACACGTGTTTATAAATCTCAAATACATTAACACAATTATTATACGTATATATTGTAATACATAATAACGAAAAAAGCTGCGGAAAATTATATATATATATATCGACCGCTAACAAATAATAATAATATAAATAATAATTATATCGTGTACTTAAAACTAATTGTTTGTCCCGTAAGAACGTGTGCTCGAAAATAACACGATAGTCTCGTTAACTGATTGCCTAAGTACGTAATATAGTTGTGAAATCAAATGTATAGAAGTTAATAAAAAAAAAAAATTGTTTTTCTATAGAATATAGTAAATAATATTTTACATAGAAATGAGCTTGATTACGATTACAACTATATAACGCGCTGTGATACAATATTATAATGTATTGGCTAAATCTTGTTTATAGTCATCGCTAAACATAAAGTCTATCGTCACACTATAATAATAACGTTTAATATAATATTTTACCAATAAATAAATAATTAATACATTTATATAATCGAAAAGTTTTGATTATCTTTACACACGTATTATTATTATTATTATTATACACAATATTCTAACAACATTTAACTAAAAATATGGCATTCGTACGTATAATTTATTAATATACACGTAATAATATTTGGTATTACAGCGATGAGCATTTTTTTTTTTTTTTTTTTTTTAGGTATTAAAATCAAAAACAATGTGTAGAAAGTCAAAACGAATATTGTGTATATACTTTGTATAAAATAAATTGTAAAAAAACAAAAGCCGTTGTAGACAATTCGTCGAGAAAAAAGACACAATATACTATAATAAGTGATCATTTTTTAAATAATTTGATATAATCGCGATTGTTTTTTTTTTCTTTAATAATTGACTAGCGCGTATAAAATATTATATTTAAACGTTTAAATCTGATCGAAATTGTAGGTACGCAACGCAGTGGCGCCGATCGCCTAATTTATCTGTGACATAAGTCATAGTAGATTTTTTAGCTGGGGCCCACAAAATCCGGATCCTGCAATCTTAAGTATATAGGATTTAAATATTTGTCCAGTTAATAAATAAAAAACAAATGGCTTATACGTCGCATCGTGTGGGTGCTCTTGTTCGTATCTAATTGTTAAATGGAAAAAAAAATTTGGGGGAGGCCTCTCGGTGTAAGATGACGTCACGGTAGGTACTTTTTAAACACGTCGGCGCCACCGATGTAACGTTTAGCCAAAACGCAACTCTTTATACAAAAAAAAAAAAATACGCAGGATATAAAATATATATGTATAATTAGAATTTTTCATTTCAAATATTTTAACAACACGAATCGACTTATATAATATGTACCATATCTATACAATAAATCGGTATACAAACGGTGTTTTTTTTTTTTTTAATTACGGATTTTGTTCGATCGTCAAAATATATAATCAATTTTTTTTTTTCTTAAAAATAAAAACGAGTTTTTAAAAAACAATATACGAAACGTTCGGGTGAAAAAAAATTCTCGAAATAATAAATTAAAAAATATATTTATACACGCGTATAGGCATTTAAATAATATTGTTTATTCGTATACCGTTATCATTACTTATTTTATTTAATTTCTGTCTCAGTGTTTGAAAATTGTTATTCCAAACGCGCGCTGTTTACACTTGTGTCTGTAAAAAAATTTACCGGTGAATCGCGCATTATTAATAATTATTATTTTACCGCGTAATCGTTTTACGGTGGAATAAAATCGATTCGGGTATTTAGCACAAAAATATTCTGTCGGCCGCGCGTGTGCCGAACGTACGAACAAAAATTTATTTTGGACAAGAAAATACACGCGACTCGGTATATATAAAAAAAAATATCGAATATACCGGATATACGCTTGGCTAGAGGATTGAAATGTCGTTGGAAGTTCAAAGTACAAACGCGAAGGTAAAAGAACTATCGTGTGTATTCTGCTTACTTAAATATATTATATAATATGGTAGATATAGTTAGGTGCAGAGTAAGTGACAGTATAATATGTACAGTGTGAAAAGTGCTTTTTTTTTTAGAAAAACGGACGAGACGTGGTAGTTTCGAAATTTTTTTAAAATAAAGAAATATTACAATATATTTTACTGTACAAGTGAAAAACGATAAATCGTTGAGTACATTAAACCGCGTATGTACGTATTAAAATAGAAACATTATTATATTGACACATGACGTTACGTCTGGATTTTTTTTTTTTAACTAACGTTTGGCGTGAATTTTTTATAATGAACGATTTCGATTGGTAAAATTCCATTTGGTTTTTTTTTTTTAATAAAAAGTATACGATTCAGAGTTGGTGGGACTCGCGCGTTCAGTATATATAAACAAAAATAGAATAGAATTCGATACGAATTTGTTTCGCTACATGGTATACCTGCAGAATAAATTGACACGCATAATACTTCGTCATTATACAGTCGCGGGGGCTGCTTATTGGCGATCCATTTTTCCAATTTAAATGTATTGAACGATTGCGGCGACGGTATATAGCGTGTATATAATATACTGTGTAACGGTGTTTATTAAATATTAGGATATTGCTAAAAATACGTTTGTAAAGTACCCTAAAATATATATATAAAAAAAAATTATTCTACCTAAAATTTTTTTTTTTATAACGAATAGCGCTTATAATATTATTTATTCGTAATTGTTGAAGGTAAAATTATAGCGAGGACATTATATTATTATACAGTAAAATTAAAAAATCCGTACCTATATAGCTTATACATATGAATAAATCTCGAATGCGCATATTATTTCGGATTGCGTTCAACGAGACTCGTGCAGCGTTTATATATAGAACTCGTAAAAAAAAAGCGTATGTATGCGTAGGAATTTTTTTCGTTTATATATAGAAATACTGAAACAATATAATAACAACACGTTCGTACAGAATTTAATTAAAATGGGTATAAAAGCGTTTTTATTCCAAAAAAATAATAATAATTTTCGGATTAATTTATTTAATATATATATATTGTGAGCAATTTTTAATTCTTATTTGATTTTTTTTTTTTAATCGCTGATGAGCAGATAAAACAATATTATTGTTGGCGACCCGTTGCAACGTTAAAACGGTTCACCGAGCCACTATATATATATATAACGACTGTATATTAATTAGTCATTACTGCGGGTATAGAGCGGAGGAGTCACAAAAATATACCCGCGGCATACCTATAGTAATTTTCTCTCGGATTTCAATCGAATTGTCTCCTTTTGACCCAGCGTCTGTTCCTCTCTGGAGGCTTCGTTATTTAATATTATAATTCAAATTATGTATTTCTATGGTATAATAACGTAATAGTCGAGGTCCAACATATTTGTAAAAAAAAAAAAAAATACCTTTATATAAAATAAAAATATTCGAACAACCCACGGGTTATACACACGGTTAGGCGTATACAGGTAACCGAGACGACGAGAATTTAAAGTTGTTAATATTGAACTTATATACGACGAACGTCGAAAAAGTTGTAAATTAGCGAGCGCGAGACCGAGTTATCGACCCCGGCGCCGTTGTAGTCCGCGGGTGAAAGGGGGCCGAAAAAAATGGCGTTACGCGCGTAAATCGCGCAGCACAAAAAATATTTAAAACCCGTCAAACGTATATAATTTATTAATTAACAAAATTATAATAAAGTCGTAAATAACGTGAAAATCAATGCGATTATAATTATATACCTATATATATATATATATAGTGTAATAATTATATATAGGATTCGCAGGAATGTTACAAGTCCGAAGTCGCCTGTTCTTTTGTGCGTATTTCGATTTAAAAATCAGATGCCTCGTGCAAATCGTATGCGCGAATTCGTTTGGTGTGTTTAAAAATAAAAAAAATTTTTTTTCTCTTTTTGGCGTATTTCATTTTATACCGAATCGAAACACTTTTTGTTTTATTCGTTTTTTAACAATTTTTTTTAGACACACACGTATATACAAATTATTACCTAACGAATTTTTATCGTCAATATACACGCTATATATATATATATTATACAATCGAGTAGAGCCGAACATTTTGAGTAAAACATATGTCTCGTTCGCATTGATTTCTTTATTATCTATATATTATTACCCAAGGCTGGACAAGTCAATGCTCTTCTTTCTTTTTTTAAACCGAGTTAAATTAAAAAATACCAAATACATCAGTTAACAAAATATAATTATTTTTTTCTCGATCCTCCGTTTTGATTTCGTATGAAAAAATTTACTAATATGTACTAATATGTATAAAATGAACGGTGGTCAAAGTGGGTGTAGGACGTCATCCCCTCACTTTTTTTAATTAGCATATTCCATCCCTCCTCACTTATTTTGTTTAAGATTATTCATCCATCTCGGATTTTAATAAAATCTATTTTTTTTTTTTATTTAATTTGTATAGTTGAATCGATGATTGCAAAAACGTCACGAGTCAATTATTTAAAACTTTCGGATAGGAACTTTTGGAACGACACAAGTCATTGACTAAAGACGTTTTCGCTCTCGCAACCAGATTTTTCGGTTGTAATTGTATAGATAAAAAAAAGTATAACTAAAGACGTTTTTACACTCAACGCATAGAAACGCATGACTATAGTATATACGTTTTTACTAATATCTCAGTTTCATAAAATATTTGACTCGTGACGTTTCTGCAATCATCGATTCAGTTGTTATGTCGCCTGATTTTTTTTTTTTTTTTTAGAAACATATCTTTGAATCTTTTATTTTCCTTTATAAGAATTCATTATATTTTGTTTATTCTAAAATCGTTATAACGTTCAGTCGCACTCAATCACAATCACAAAAAATATAGTATGTTATATGATATATAAAAAAAAGACTTTTTTTTTTTTTTTTGCTTACTTTCAACCGTTTTGGACCGTTCACAACTCTGACCCCTCTCAAAACTATTGAAACGACGACACTGCTTCCCCCAATTATTTCGATCCACTCCGACCAGTGCTCGTGCGAGAACGAGTATAATAAAAATCGTAAAATTTATTATTTTTTTTACTTGATTAACCACCCAGCCTCGAATTTACACGACCTATTTCGAGTATTTCCGCGAGCCCGGTGAATTACCAATAACAATTATTATATATATATACTATATATACCCCATATTATACATATTATCACAGAACAGAGATGAAATATCCTATATATATAAACCTATTCTGCGATATTATAATAATAATAAATAATAATAATAATAATGCGTATAAATTGTCCACTCGCGCGCGTCTACAGTACCGTCTCGTCGAATTTCACTTCCCTGCAGTTGTTGCAGCTGCTCGCGTTGCTGTTGTGCCGCCGCAACGAGCTGGGTCGCCGTTGCATGGCCGGGCCCGCCGCGGCGTCCAGCTGCTGCAGCCCGACCACGCCGCCGGCCGCCGGCACGATAACCGGCACGAGCGTCAACGCCGCCGCCCGTTGTCCGTCCAACCGGTACAGCGGTATGTCGTCCGGCGGCGCGAGCATCGGTTCGCGTTCCTCGTCCGTCGAAAAGTCTCCGTCCATGCTCGTGTACGCCGTAGTGGTGTTGGACAGTTGCGCCGCGGTCATCACCGGGATCCAACACCTCCGCGGACCGTGCACCGGACCTGTTAAATTTTTTTTTTTTTTTTATATATATATAATAATTTATTAATTGATTCAACGAGAATTATAGCTGCGCGCTGCAGTGTTGAAGGGTTATATAATTCACAGGAGCAATTGCTCCTTCAAAATTGTTGGTGGATGGGTACTATAGATAATAATAGATACCTACCGGCTAATGGATTTATAGTATAGGTACTATTTATATATAATATCGTAATATACTATACACTCATAACCACTCGGGTGTCAGACAACCATAATATACTATATAGTTATTGTATAGTTATATTAAGCTTCATTTAATCACGCGATTACTACATCATTAGACGCTATAGATGTCAGAATTGAGAACGTGATCGAAGGATCTCGCTAGAGATCCTATTATTGTTCTGCAGTGCTAAATGACTCTTATGGCCACCGGTCGAGTTACACGCGGTTTTGGCGAAAAAGTTTTTTTTCACCGATTTTGTGCTAACAGCGTGTTGATATTGTATTATTTTTTTGAAGGTAATAATTGGAGTGAGGTAGGTCAACCCCCCCCCCCTCTTAAAAATCTGAAACGACGCAACTGCAGGTGGTGAGTGATACCTGAAGGGGTGGTTGATACAATTTATTTGCTCTTCACCAGAAATAAGTTCAACACGCCACTGGCTGCGCGCGTGTGTATTAATAAGAAGAGGACACTTGTGATTTTCATCAAAATAATTGCTGTATAGGTAAACGCGCGAGAATGAACTCCGAACAGCTGGCTATATACGAGAATCGTACTTTTTACGGAGCAGTGTGCAGGTATTCGAACTTTTTCTCGTCCCATATGCGGCTCCTTCGGGTCTTCGCGATATTTTTACGGCTCTCAAATTATTATAATGACACAAAAAAAATATATATAATAATGTCTATATAAACGCCGTATGTAAATTTATATTTATTTATATACAAAACACGTATTAGATAATGGAAAAAAAGAAACTGAAACGTTTTATGCTTCGAATAAATCGATAAGATCGATAATTGAAATTATACATTATTATTTTGATTTTGTTTTCTGTTCTATATATGGGCTCCGTTGACCAATTCGCACGACGCACAATTTGAATATACCTGTCCGCTTCAGACGCACCAAATTTGTACGCGAAATAAATCACAATTGCGAGCCGTAACTCGTCGTGTCCATTTAATTCTTAAACGATATTTATTAGCATTTTGAAAATACAATTTTCTATACTATATATACCCCATATTATACATATTATCACAGAACAGAGATGAAATATCCTATATATAAACCTATTCTGCGATATTATAATAATAATAAATAATAATAATAATAATGCGTATAAATTGTCCACTCGCGCGCGTCTACAGTACCGTCTCGTCGAATTTCACTTCCTGCAGTTGTTGCAGCTGCTCGCGTTGCTGTTGTGCCGCCGCAACGAGCTGGGTCGCCGTTGCATGGCCGGGCCCGCCGCGGCGTCCAGCTGCTGCAGCCCGACCACGCCGCCGGCCGCCGGCACGATAACCGGCACGAGCGTCAACGCCGCCGCCCGTTGTCCGTCCAACCGGTACAGCGGTATGTCGTCCGGCGGCGCGAGCATCGGTTCGCGTTCCTCGTCCGTCGAAAAGTCTCCGTCCATGCTCGTGTACGCCGTAGTGGTGTTGGACAGTTGCGCCGCGGTCATCACCGGGATCCAACACCTCCGCGGACCGTGCACCGGACCTGTTAAATTTTTTTTTTTTTTTTATATATATATAATAATTTATTAATTGATTCAACGAGAATTATAGCTGCGCGCTGCAGTGTTGAAGGGGTATATAATTCACAGGAGCAATTGCTGCTTCAAAATTTTTGGTGGATGGGTACTATAGATAATAATAGATACCTACCGGCTAATGGATTTATAGTATAGGTACTATTTATATATAATATCGTAATATACTATACACTCATAACCACTCGGGTGTCAGACAACCATAATATACTATATAGTTATATTAAGCTTCATTTAATCACGCGATTACTACATCATTAGACGCTATAGATGTCAGAATTGAGAACGTGATCGAAGGATCTCGCTAGAGATCCTATTATTGTTCTGCAGTGCTAAATGACGGCCGGTTCTCTCTCGCTGTCGTGTCACTCTTATGGCCACCGGTCGAGTTACACGCGGTTTTGGCGAAAAAGTTTTTTTTCACCGATTTTGTGCTAACAGCGTGTTGATATTGTATTATTTTTTTGAAGGTAATAATTGGAGTGAGGTAGGTCAACCCCCCCCCTCTTAAAAATCTGAAACGACGCAACTGCAGGTGGTGAGTGATACCTGAAGGGATGGGTGATACAATTTATTTGCTCTTCACCAGAAATAAGTTCAACACGCCACTGGCTGCGCGCGTGTGTATTAATAAGAAGAGGACACTTGTGATTTTCATCAAAATAATTGCTATATAGGTACACGCGCGAGAATGAACTCCGAACAGCTGGCTATATACGAGAATCGTACTTTTTACGGAGCAGTGTGCAGGTATTCGAACTTTTTCTCGTCCCATATGCGGCTCCTTCGGGTCTTCGCGATATTTTTACGGCTCTCAAATTATTATAATGACACAAAAAAAATATATAATAATGTCTATATAAACGCCGTATGTAAATTTATATTTATTTATATACAAAACACGTATTAGATAATGGAAAAAAAGAAACTGAAACGTTTTATGCTTCGAATAAATCGATAAGATCGATAATTGAAATTATACATTATTATTTTGATTTTGTTTTTCTGTTCTATATATGGGCTCCGTTGACCAATTCGCACGACGCACAATTTGAATATACCTGTCCGCTTCAGACGCACCAAATTTGTACGCGAAATAAATCACAATTGCGAGCCGTAACTCGTCGTGTCCATTTAATTCTTAAACGATATTTATTAGCATTTTTGAAAATACAATTTTCAACAAATTTTTTTTTTTTTTAACCCGTCGTATACCTCATAAAAATACCGAAGACATATTGTATTTCGTGTGTAAAAAAAGATTTAAAAATTTCTTTAGCTAAAACGCAGTCACGGTAGATAATGTTGGCTTTTTGAAAATTTTACCAAAAAAAAAAAAAAAATAAAAATTCGCTAATAGTTTCTCCGTACAAACTGCTCGTATAACGTCCGAAATGTCCAAAAATGTTGTTACAAAAAACAGATATACGCGCGTGTTACACGGGTACTCACTGTCGACGGGATCGGCGAACAACGACGCCTTCCTGTCTCGGTACCGCTTCCAAGCGTTTGATCGGACCGTCCCTTTGGTGCCAGTGTTGACCGCGTCGTAGCTGACGCTCCTGTAGATCGCTTGCCGCCAATGGTCGTTGTGCGCCGCACGCGTCTGATCGTCGAAACTCTTCGCCTGGCCCAGTTGCTCGTTCAACGAGTACATCTTGTGCGTCACGTCTTTCCCTGCAACGGGACGTTTATTCTTTTCAGTTTTTTTTTTTTCTAAGATATACTTTTCGGCGTTCAATTGATTCGGACTGTTATTACTACGCGTATTTTATATAACGATATAACGCGTGGAAGCGAATTAATATGAGACGCAGTAGCGCATCTAGGATTTTTCCACGGGAGAGGATGTACAAATTTTAACAGATATTTTTATTGTATTCATTATACACATATATGTATATTGATATGATTATATACGTGTTGTATGTAAACAAACATTTGTCATTTGTGTAGAAAATTTGATTTATTTATTTATTTTTTCAAAATTGAATTTAATACATCATATTCATTTTCGTCCATACAATTATCAAAATATTGTTTTAAATAATCTCTCGGGGTGTTATGACCCCCCCATATCCCCCCCTCCGTAAATACGCCACTGATGAGACGTGTATTTACTATTTTTTTTTTTTGAAATTGAATTCGTTACCGATACTAACAGGGACGGATTGGCACAATTTTTCGGCCCGGGAAAATTATTTAGTCCAGCCCTCTATATTATAATATCTAATATTATACATAAAAACAAATATTACTCGTGTTTTTTTAAGGCAATCTGCTGTTCAAACCCCCCCCCCCTCCCCCCACATACGATTTTAAAAATTACAATTTTGTTTACTGACTTTTATATTTATTAAAATAAAATTTGCACATAAATAATAATATAGCAAAACAATTTAATACGAGAGTTCTTTATTGAGTAATGCACTTTTATTTTTTAACTTCCCAATGATCCCTTCTGTGTCAGTATAATTTAAAATTTAACAATTCGCGATAATTTATAGCAAAATTAAAAATTGTTTGCGACCGTAGCAGCTCTCAAGGATACCGGCCCACCGGGAAGTTTTCCGGTATCCCGATGGGCCAATCCAGCCCTGCCGACTAAATGGTCTTTCGGCTTTTGTCCCATATAGCGTATATATGGCTGAATTTACTTTACAGTTTAACGAAACGAATTAAGTGGTTGTTTATTTATAGATAACAAAAACTCGATATGCGACTATATTGGTACGTACGTATGATATTGTGCCTACAATATATAAAATTATGTGTTCGCTTAATTTCGGATACGGTGCGATTGTGTCATCATATAATTATTGCGATTTTCGGCAGTTACATATTATATATGAACATTTTTTTGTTTTCTTTAAAACCCCTTTCTACAGAAAAATTAAACGCGTTGATTAGGTATAAATATTGTTTTAATATTTTGAAGCTCGTTTTTTTATTCACACAGCCGTTTGAAGACACGGCATTTTAAGAAAAGACCGTTAGGACCGTATATTTATAAAATATTTACAGATACACGCGTCTTAACCGGAAAAAAAGCGAGAATTATATTTTGAAAAAAATTACCACTTTTATTCTGTTCGGCTGTTTATAGTTGCGTTACACGCGCTCTTTGCTTTAAACGAAATTTCGTCGCGACCGTGTTTTCGTAATTAACTATAAGAGTACAAAAATATATCGATAACCGGCCAACATGAGTATTGCCAGTGGCGGATTTAGGATTTTTTATGGGGTGCTTAGGTTAAGGTATATTGTATTCTGTATACTCCATCCTGATGGCACGACCTTTTTTTTTTTTAATCCTAATAATGTGCTAAATATTTAAAAGGATAAACATAAGTGACAACTTTAAAAATATATCTAAAACAAATCCCTTTATTTTAAAAAAAAAAGGAAAATAGTTTTTTTTTTGTTACCAATTTAGTTTATAAACGTGCCCGGCCCACTGAAAAATACGTATAGACATATATAGAGTATAACAGTTGCTTTTAATCAGGTAAGGAGGGTGCTATAGCAACCTAGCACCCCCTTCTGGATCCGCGCCTGTGAGTTGCCTAATTTATGCGACATACAGGCATTTCTGAATTCGCGCGCTCTTTGTAAATGTGTAATAAATACCGACGAAAAAAGTTAGTACGCTCATTAATATAATTTCCGCTTTGTATACGGTATAATTGACACGAATGTGTATCAAATAATCGTATTACACGTACGCGTTTTCAAAACATATTTGTCGTTAAATTGAATTATTTCGAGTATATTGCGCAGACGCGCGTATTGTTAAAGTGCTTTCATCATAATGGAATTTATAATCGCTATTTCTAAATTCGAAATTGTTTATATCAATATTACGGTGTATACAGTCGAAAATAAATTACTGTCTCGAATTTCAACTATAAGTATAGGCACTTCAGTTATATATATATATATATATAGACGACGCTGAAAATGTAAATTACAATTGCTTCTGTTTCGAGCACGAATTTAAATATACGATATATATATAAAATTCCAATGATTATTACAATAGGTGTCGTTACGTGACTGATTAAACGTTTTATCGTGTCTGCTTTTAACCCATTAATTATTGATACCTTATTGATGTTCCATAAAAATTGCGATTAATAACGACGGTTGAACCGTTCGATTTAATGACTCGACTATATATATAGAAATATGCTTAATGTTGTAAATCAATAACCGCGTATTAATAAATATAATGCAATATAATATTAGATAATAAATCTATAACCAACGGTCAATACTGCGTATTATACCGAGCACTTCAGAAAAAAAAAATGCTTTTTAAACATCCGCGAAATTTATTTTTACCGTATATGTGTAAATTAATAACGCATTTTTTTTTTTTTTTTAATACCTTATAAAATTAAATTATCTAACACTCAGCTGTGACATAAGACGGCAATATTATGTGCGCCTATTCAGCGAAACCAATTTTTTTTTGTAAAAAATTATACTTAATAACCGCGTTTCTATAATGAGAAAATGCTTGGGAGACCTAAGCGATGAAAAAAATATAGATAAAATTTCTTCGGGCTTACCGATGATATTAGTGAAGACCGAGTGCAGTTGTGTTCTGTGTTTAAATATCCGATTGAGCTTAGAAAGTTGCCAACACAAGTAAACGCAATCTTCCGCTGCTGTCACAGTTACCTGAAAATAATTGAATCCAAGTAAATAATTGTTATAGATTAATAATTATCATCAATATATCTGTATAAGTTATTACTTGGAACAAAGATTCTCCGTGCATCAGCGTCGAAGCCATCCACTCCGGCGAGTCGATGAATTGGTACGAGTTGATGTTATGCAATTGTGTGCCTTCGCAAGTAACACTACACCTAAGTATACACACGTATATATATTTTTTAAAACCACAATTATTATAATAATGTACGAACGTATAAAAAATTCGAATGCTAAACATCAATTCAAATGTATTTAAATGTACGCGTTTAAAGTTATTATTTTTAATTTATATGTTATTATACTCCGTTTATACTCGGCATTATTATAATTTTTTCTGTCGTATTTTTTTTCTTTTACTTTTTCGTCACGTATATTATATGGACATTATTGTCTGTAATGTCTAATAAAATATTATTTAATGGGAGCTTGTAAACGTAAAGCGATTATCGTTTCAATCGAGGTACAATATATACTTTTCCGCCGTGACCAGCCGGACCGCACAACCGGTATAAAACATAATATATATTGCGTAGTGTTAAAAAGCAGTAAAGTAAAAACGTGTTAGAGTCAAAAAAAGAAAATCATGTTTTTCACGATTCTACGGTGAACTGCAGTGTTCGGTTAAACTGTCTGTTCCATTAGATTTGAACTGAGGTAAGTACCAAACGATATTTTACAAAATTTACGATAAAATAAAAAATTTAATTTAATAATAAAATATGGTTGAGAACTTGTGATTTTTTATACACTCTAAACCCAAAATCACAAAAATTAATACGCTTTTATTGCGTATGCATATTTTGACAACTGCGTTGTCATCTTCAGCGCAGACCAACTACTACTAAACCGTTAGACACTGTATACACCCGTATTTATACTGTTTATATCTCCGATGACGTCACCACAAAACGGCCGCGTCGGTTGGTCGTGAATCAACGACCACGCCCACCGAAAGTCTACGTTGCCGACATCTGGTTATTAATTTTAATAACGAAATTTGCAATGGACTTGAGTCCCAGTTTAACAAATTATTTTTATTTTTGTTAATTATTGTTTCTCTGATGTTTAATTTTTTTATAATTATTTATATATTTTTTTTTTTAATTTTGCCGATTTAATATTATGGTTAGTATTTAATAAAACATGTTCCGCAACGGGAGATTTTTCGTCTTCTTGTTTTTTAATATTTCTAAAATGTTCTTCGAACCTAATATCTTCTATACTTCTTTTTGTTTGGCCTACACAGTATTTATCGCATTTCTAACGTTGAATTTTATAAATATCCGATTTTCCTTTTTTTTTATCCTTTGTGTTCCCTAATAGTGCTTTCAAATTATTGTTTTTAGTTGTTACTATATTAACCCCGTTATTTTTGAAAATATTTGCTAATCCATACGAAAATTTGTTAAACTGGGATCATAACAAAATTCAATAAACCAGATGTAAACCAGATGGCGGCAGCGTAGACCTACGGTGGGCGCGGTCGTTGACTCACGACCAATCGACGCGGCCGTTTTGCGGTGACGTCATCGGAGATATAAACTGTATAAATACGGTTGTATACAGTGTGTAACGGTTTAGTAGTAGTTGATTCGCGCTGAGGATGACAACGCATAATTGTCGAAATACGTATACGCAATAAAAGTGTATTATTTTTGTGAGTATGGGTTTATGGAAATTTAATACCTATACATAATATGAATACGGACGTTCGAATTTATTTTTAACATAACTTTTATTTAATCGATGAAAAGTTCTATAACACGGAAATCGTTTTAAATATAATAATTTCGGATCATATACGCGATAAAAGCCGACAACGACGACCGTATTTTTTTTTTCACAAATCGAAAACGTTTGAAATCACAATTAATTATTTTCGGGTCTTGTACGCGCGTCGCTCCTCACCTGCCCCTGAGCAAAATGGATAGCCGTTCATTGCAGGCCGTCACGTCCTCGACCGCGTAACACTGTCCCGGAGACATTTCCATGATGGTCGCCTCCCGGGTCAGCTCCCGGAAGTGTTTTTGGCTGACTTTGAGCGGCTTGAACACCCTCACGTACAGTTCCATGAGCTCGACCGAAAGCGCGGGCGGCAACAGCTTCTTGCACAGTCTCAACGTGTGCACGCCGTTGATCAGGGCCAGCGACCCGTACCAGAGCAGCGCGTCTACCGCGCACACGTCCTTGGACGCCCATAAGCCCGAGACCAGGAAACCGACGAACAGCAGAGCCCTGCGCGACATCAGACGGGATGAGAGCGTATATTGTTTGAGAGAGAGAGAGAGGGAGGGAGGGGACGGGAAAGGGATGTGGCAAAATTTAGACGTGACAGAACAGTCGAATTATTTTTTCGTATGGACAATGACTGTGTATAATTACTGCGTGCGTAATAACGAGAAGTTGTGTGAAACGAATACATTCAGAAAACAGCCAATACCGCGATAGAGCATTCGATGCAATAGAAATGAATAGGTTTGTTGCAGCTTCTAAATTATTAAAGCCCGTAATGTTATCCTGTTAAAAACGATATATTAAAGTTCTTTGTAAATAATGACATCCTGTTCTGCTTCAAACGTACATATACGCAGCCTTATGCATTAAAATCGTACCAATAACGGCCGCAGTTGCACACGATGAGAAAAGAAGTTTCCTTCTATAAATAAAGGATATAGTAACAAATTAATTTAAGCGTCTGCTACAGTGAAAGAACTCTGTAGAAAATTCTTTTCTCTACAACTTTCGTTTCAAACTTTTTACCATATACAACCCGTTGCGATCGAGATGCGTTTAGGAAACGGTCATTTGCTTTTAGTAAAAAAAAAAAATAAAAATAGTATTTTTTTTATTTTAACAGTTGGCACGTTAACTCGTACACAAAAAGAGCGTAAAATCTTCTCGATTTGCCGGAATAATCTTTAAAGCTCACATTATATCGATGAAAACTTTTCACGTCTTTTTTTTTAATAAATGTAGGCGTACATTTTTTTCGTCTCATTTTTCGACTAGGACGTATTTTATATTTAATATCGAGTTTAACACCTTTTTTTTTTTTTTTGTCACAGAGTAAACAAATATTGCTTATTGCGAGAGATCCGTACGCGCGCGTAAGTTGACACGAATTTACACCGCGTTTTATGGACCCGTCTTGGAAAACGTATTATATAGCGCGTAAACACTATATAATAACCCAGCCGCAGCAGCTAAAAGGACGTGAAATAAATTCGAAGGTATATATTATTCGTCGCGACTTGATTTTCTGTTAAATTAAATATTTTATAGTTTAAACCAAGTGCGTGTGCGTGTGTGTGTGTATACAATAATAATTACTGTATACGATATATACTGTTTACTGGCGTTCCAATTATTTTATAACGGGCACGATGCGTATTTCAATTTATTATTGTGTTGTTCGCGCTATATAATAGGTACGCATATATTATTATACAGACGCGTCGAATAAGACTTTTCGTCGTATATATAGCGGCAGATTTCGCAGTAACAGGGCGAAATAATAATTGAAAAATCCGTTTCACGATTCCGCGTGTACGGTACACAATTTATAGAAAATAAGAAACGCGTATATTGTAAATAAAATACAAGAATATATGTTTTTCTTTTTCTTTTCACCGCGCTGTTATACGCGAAAACGAAATCGCGTTTTGTATACGAACAGCCTGCAATGGAGAGAAAAAAAGAGAAATGTCAGAAAACGCTTATATAGTGTCAGAACGTCACTAAAAATAAAACTTATCGCGAATGGAAGTGTTTATATATGCGAGTAGTATACATCACGTGGTACATATATTTTATATATTTGTCGATATGCGAAGGCGCCCAACTAGGTCAAAACTTTCTGGTAACTGTTTCGAGAGTGCCCGAAACGAAATTTCGGATAAGTTTTTTTTTTAGTTAATAACAAATATAATATATAGGCGTTTTCGTCGAACAGTGTCGCGTTAGAAAATCAGGGAGCGGAAACTCCCTACGTACTCCCCGTACCCACGCCGCTGGTTAGGACTGACCTCAGAAGGAACGGTCGACGGAAAAAAACCACATAGCAAGACCACGATTACAGCGCATAAACCCGCAGATTATTGAAGAACAGTTCATACCAAGAAGTGAAGAGGAGGAATAAGGCCAACGACAGAGTGGCACGGGAATTGCTGGAAAACAAATAATCCTTTATACGTTGAAAACTGCAGAGAGATGTAATTCCGACTACGGCCGCAGGCGTATTTTGGTATATATTAGCAATGATCGAAGTGGGGGGTTATTTTGTTTAAAAATATTCGCCCCTTTTGGATTTTTAAAAATCTATTTATTTTTTTTTAATTCGTACTTAAATATGTTGCCTAATATTTTTTTTTAGAAAAATATCTTTGAATCATTTTTTGAAAGGGGACATGGTGGGTGTTTGTCCCGCAGTGGGCCGACGTTTGGGCGGGAATGGGCCGGTGTCAGAGCCTTTTGTTAAAGAAAGAACTGTTTTTTTTTTCGCTTATTTTTCACAATACCTAACCTTCACAACTATTTGACCGCCTCCCTTTCAAAACTCGAAACGAAGACTCCGTTTCCCCGACTCATTCTGATCCGCTTCGACCGCTGTATATAACATTAGATACCTTACGTGGTATTTACCTCAGAGACAGCACGCTGAGTTTGTAGCTCCTGGGCACGATGAACGCGGTCAGGAAACACATGTTCGAGAACTGGAACAGGCTCTGCTGGGCGGGTATCCACTGGCAGTTGGACTTCTCGAACGGCGCGTCCGGCCCGGCCACGGCGGTGCCGTTGATCGGGTAAAACAGTGCCGTCTCGGTGACGTTCTCGTACGCGTAATAATAGTAATAATCGCTGGCCGATCGCTGCAGGTCCGGCGGCGCGGCCGTGCCGTTGTGGAGCATGGTGGTCGCGACGGCCGCAGTGGCCGTCGTCGCGGTCGAACCGGCGGCGGTGCCGTCGCTGTCGGCGATGGTGTCCCGCGGTGGTGCTGCGGCTGGTGCGGCCGACGAGTGCTGTTGCTGCGGTGGTGCTGCGTACGCCGACTCGACCGCGGTGACGTTACTGCGGTGCCCCATCACCGCCGCCGGACGGCCGCCGCGACTGGCGTTCACCGGAATGTAATCTCGACGGCGGACGTCGTTCGCCGAACGCCCCGTCGTCGTCGTGTCCCGCGATCGTTGCGATCGCCGCCGCCGCCGCCGACGACAACGTTCTTCCTGCGTACAGACGAGACAACCGCGAACAGTTTTGTGAAGAAAATTTTAAATAAATTTAGCGCCATACGCTTGGAAGGCAAAAGCGCAACTAGGAGGATGCCAGGGGGACTTTAGCACCCCCTGCCCCCCAAAAAATTCAGATTTCAATTTTGAAAAAAACAATTCAAAAAGTGTCATTGATTCCAAGTGAAGCGAGTCGAGCGTTATTGGTTTTTAAAATGATGCGTTTTTTTTTTTTGTATGCAGTAATAAATGTAAACAACGTAAAATAATAATAATTTATACACCATATATAGTGATTTAATTTTAAAATAAAATTGTGTTAATAACGTATTTACTTTAAAAAAAAAATATATTTAAACTTTTTCGTATATATAGTATACGCGAATACAAAAAATATATATATTTTAACACGAACCCGTTCGTTCTTGAAATTTTTTTTTTTTTTTAATAAACGAAATGGACACGACGCCGACATTTCGAAAAGGTCAATATAGTATATCATTTACGACATTGTGTGTAGGTACTATATGGGTCGTAATTTAAGACAAAAAACAAGGTTTGGTCATACCTTTGTAATTGTAGTCATATAATACTCGTATAAATATATGTATAATATACATTGTATATATAACCATAACGGCTTGGTCCTTATATATTTATGTGTGGAGGTTAACATTTTCATTAAGTCATCGTCGAATTTTGTTCGAAACTATAAAATAATGAAATTCGGTCCCGCAATAGTTACGACGCTCTAATAATACGCGTGCCTCATAAAATAATTGAAAAGTGATTTTTGCAATCAGTAAAACATTTTAATTGCGCGTAATGGTCGTAAAAAAAAATGTATATTCGACAAATTCCGTAACTATTAGAACCGGTTTTCAAAAAATGTATAAATAACAAACAGATTTTGTAGTTTTTTTTTTCAAAAATCACTATATACGAGTATACATATTATATATTATACATCAGTGGCGGTTCTTGGCAAGTCTCAAGGGAGGGGGGAGGGCGAAAAATTTATTCACACATATTTTATACTTTTCATCTATCATGAGTACCAAGGTCAATAAAATTATCATGGTGAAAGGGAGGTGAATTTTTTTCAATTGAAAACGATCCCATTGTCCTAATTTGTTTGCATGCAAGATATTTTTACTATTTTCTTCTCTACTAGTATTCCTTAACAAAATTCGTAGCTGCACTTTTCGACTTTTTCTCTTCATTAACTACCAAAACCCTATACCGCAGTGTTGTGTGTACTTAATATAGTATAGATACTTTTGAAAGTAATAATGTTTAAAACATGTAAGTACAATATATATGTGTATATAATTTAGTAAATGCTGGTGTTTTGTAAACAGATATTCCTAATCATTTTCAACTTGCATTAAAATACTATAATAAACACGGTTGCAATAGCTAAAAGTATAATACTGTTCCTGTGATCAATCATTATCAAATTAAGACTTTATTATTTGAAGAAAAATTATATCGCCTACAGATGTATGTCTTTTTGTGAACTGTTCTTGGTCCCTCCGCGAAAACCCGCTTATGGTGTTAGATAAATATTTTTTAAAAAAACCTGAGGGGGGCGATCCACCTATCACCCCCCGTAAAACCGTCAGTGTTATACATGTTATATATCCTTCGTAAAATATTTATTTTTCTCGCTGTTTGTGTATTTGTTTAATCGACTATTTTTTTTTTTTCCAAATAACACTCGCATTATTATTACTCAATCAAATCCGACCCTCGGGTAATCAAGAAAACGCATTGCGTAAAACAAAGTGTCGTAAATTATCCTTTCGATACAACTGTGCATATATACATACAGCGTTTGGGTGTGTGTATAGATAGTGAGGGAAATTAATAGTGTATATACACATCGCTTTAATTATATAAATACGAGAAGCGTGTTCACACGCAACGGACGTGATAAATATTAAATCGATAATTTTTTTCATACCTATCATATTATTATATATATATACATATTATATAATGTCTATAAAAATGTACGAAAGTACGTTTAGGGTGTAACGAAAATATTATAAAATATACACACAACGGGAGCTGTTTTATACTTATTGTGAATTTCAAATAAATCGCTTTTTTTTCAAATAGGTAACGAGACGCGGTTGATGCACGGTTCGAGTACATCACTAAGTCGATTATTGCAGTATTATTATTATTATTTTAAATTTGAATATGCAACGATAATTCGTTTTAAATTCGGAAAACGATTCTATATACGAAACTCTGCATGTTTATTATTGTACAGTTTTCAAAATACAAACTTCAAAAAAAAAATGTTATGACAAACTGTATATTTATTTAATTTTTTTTAATATTGTAATAAATAATTATACGTCTGACTTTTTTGATCTCAAATACAAGTAAATTGCCCGTGTTCATCATAATTACGGATACGCTGACAATTTTACCAGTTTTTTTTTCCTGTGCGTTTTAAAAAACTCTACAGAGAAAATCGAAAAAAACACGTCAAATAAAGTGCCAACAAGCTACGATTCATTATAGATACAAGAAAATACACTGTACTTCCATACGGAAAGCCGCCTGAGTACAACACAAAAAACACGTCATTACATGACCAATATATTCTTCTCTTTGTTCAAAATTAAAAATAAAAAAAAAATCGGTTAACATAAAAATTGTCTGCGATAACATAGCATAAAACAATGTTCTGCGTGTAAATATATCATCCTATATAAATAGAAAATGTATTTTCTATTATACTATATACATAGTATAATTATCAAGGACTCTGCGGGGCGAAAATATACTGCTGCAGTGGTTAAAAGGAATTATACCGTACACAATAAGAATAATGCGAACATTTAACATTTATTATTATTTATGGGAACGTTTCTGCGGAAACAATTTATTGTTACATAGAGTTTATTTCAAAAACTTGTGCAAATATTGATTCGTATACGTGTATATAATATATACCTGGTATATGCGCATATGTACATTTACGCTTTTGACTTTTTGAACATTATCAAATATGTGTTTTATGTACACCACTGTACTACAACTGTTTAAATTTCGTTTATAATTTAAATATTAATTTCAATGTCCCGGTGTAATATTTTTTTCGGATAAGACTATTAAAACTCGAAAACTTTATTGAATTATATATACATATAACACATATATAAGTGTGTGTGTGTGTGTTATAAATGAAATAAATAAACGGACGCTCGACTAAACTTTGAAGATATTACAGCTCGCAACGCATTTAGAAAGAATATAGACAAGTGGGTAGTCCAGCCGGAGACTGAATGATCAGAAGGACCGGGATAACTTGGTCGGTTGAAAGCAGAAGAGACATGAGCGAGAAAATGAAAATCTCATGGACAAACCGCAGGAAAAACCGTAGAGGCTTCACGTGATCCATATAGGGTCCATTACGCGTATAATAATAATAATAATAATAATAATAATATGTATATAAATATAATATATGTAAATACATTATACAAGTATACGAATATTATGAGTTAACAATCGCGTATAAGTAAACAAACGTCAAAAGTCAACACGTTTCTAGCCGAACAGACGATTAAATAGTACTCTGTACACACTGTATAATTGCTACGTAATGGAAAACATAATTGCACTAAAAAAAGGACACGGTAAAGTTTTTAACATAAACGAGGTAGGACCATCACCGCGCTCGTAATCGCATGCGATACCTACATCAGTGTATATAACGCAGAATTTATTTATCATACAAAATTGAATTCAACTGACTTGTTCGACGGGTAAAACGTGCAAATAGAGTCAACATAATATTATAGTATTTATGTATAATATATGTGCTTGGGTCCGCGAATTTATCAGAAAAAGCCAGAGTCCTGAGAATCGTTATCTGTACAAAAGAGCCCATACATTATATACATGTTTATTTGAACACAATAGCTCCGGGTCCGACAGAATTGAACCGATAAAAAATATAATATAATACGTTTTTTGTCATTCGTAATCGAATACAACAGTTTTGAATTTTAATTTCATACGCATAATATCTTTTTTCAATTTGAGAAATATACGCGAGAGCTGAAAATCTGCCGATCCCGGTACGTTGTTCGGTTATGTGCACAAAAAAAAAATGACCTGGACATATTATTGTGTATATATATATATATATATATATAAACCAACGCGGGAATAATATATAGTGAAAAGCCTGAACACGCATTCTCTCGTCAGAAAAATTATTAAATTCCTATCGGATGGCCATTTCAATCACAATTTTGAATTTGTCTTATTCTTTACTTTTTTTTTTATATACAAAATAGAATTAGTATTGATATTACGATTTATTCGTATTTTGTAATAATACGCTGAATTTTATGTATACGTATAAAATTGTTGTTTTAAACTGCACACGACATCAAAACGCGTGTGTATTCATCCGCCCATTAAAGTCTATAATATAACTGCTAGTACATAAAATTTTGTTTCCATTTGGCAAGGTAATGTTTATGCATACATAAAATATTTCTAAACCGCGCGGACGGAGTCAACGTTTTTCAATTACGAATACGCATGCAAAACATTCATGTTATATAAACTCCTGAGTACACTGAGGACTATTATTACGATATAAGGATAAAATATTTATACCAGACTCAAATAGCACGTTTTCCTCCAGAGCCAAAACGTTTTATATTCGCGTACTTACAATTTATATTTATCATTTCATATCATATATATATATATTATATATATATGATCCAAGAAAGTATATAATAATATATAACGTTTAATTTTTTTTTTTTTTATATATGTAAACATCTATTATGGCGGTATGAGGGTAAATCTCGGGAAATGGGACGGAAATGTGTAAGCTGTTGTCGTGACAACTAATAATAATATTTATTAATATTAATAATTATATTATTTAATTTACACGCAATTATTATAAATTTCGTGTAATGTGTAAGCTGTTGTCGTGACAACTAATAATAATATTTATTATCGAAATTATTTTGAATAAAGATACCAATATTCACAAATCCCAATCACTATTCCTTTCCATTTTTACCGCTCACGCGACGTTTACACATCAATGTCTCGAGTACTAGCAGACTCGTTTTTTTTTTTGGTTTTCTTACTTATACTCCTATAGCGATAATGAAATCTATATACGAATTCGTAGTAACTGTAAACGTTTTAAAATTATTGTCGTCGATTTGATTGCATTAAATTCGTACGTGAAAATCGATTATATATTATTAGGTATATAAATATTTAACATTTTATATACTTTTAAAATATTTTTACCTTTAAATTCAAAGACAATGTGTAAAATTCGTACATGTATAATTATTCTAAACTATCTTCTACATGTTTACATACAAACTTATATATATATATATATATATATATATAATTTTAACTAATTAAATGGACGTAATTCATAAAATTCAAAATGCATTTTAATCCCGTTTCTCGATGTGTTCGATTTTAAATCTTAAAACGATTTCAATATGAAAATAAATGTTTTTTTTTTCCAAAACATTTCTGGCTTATACCATAATCACTATATACTGCACATTAATAATTCGTAATTTTAACCTAAACACCAAAATATTAACCATATCTTCGCCGCATAAACCGAAACAAACTCATTTTTCGTGCAAACGCCTTATTTCCGCTACTTATTAATTGCGATTATATATATATATATATATATATAGAGAGAGAGAGAGACAAATTAAAATTCATTAAATGTACTTATCACTATGCAGTATAATAATTATGATCGTAACACGGCGTATTGATTATGCAATTCCGACACACGTTTTGAGAAATAATATTATCATAATATGTACGAGACATTTAATTTCGGCACGCTCAATAAGTCGTGTACGATTTCTATTACAATTAATAATAACAATAACGCGTACTCACGTGGAATGAAAAATATTATACTTGTCGAAACGGAGCGGTTTTTGCCCGAGGTCGATTATCGTTATAATATTTTGTAGTTGTCATCGCCGTCGTCGTCACACCGCAACAGCACGACGACAATCGCGCGTCGAGTCGTCGAGAAAACGGTTTTAAAAAACATGAATTTTCTTTATTTATTTATTTATTTTTTTTTTTTTGTGAAAGAGCAGCGAATCGACTGATGATTTTCGATATAATAACGTGATAACAATATTAATAATAATAATAAGTTGTCGGATTTTCGAAAACGAAAACAGCGCTCGCCGTATAATATGCGGCGTATACAAACCGTATGAAAATTCGATGTACACGCTTATTATTATTATTATTACTTTATATTATTATTATTATTTTGCCTGAGTACTGCAGACGTGCCCGACCGTGCGCTTACACAACTCCACAGGCTACTGTCGTGAAAAGCAGTGCGTTATCCGAAACTGATCGATTTTCCCGCGGACGGTGGCGAGCGAGAGGTACGCCGCAGGCGGCGCGAACCGGAGCGCCGACGACGGTAACGGCGGCGGCGGCGGCTGATGACGTCACGCGGCGAATTGTGAAAGGAAAAATATAAATTGTGAATATTAAAAATACCCTTCCATCTGCAATAGCTGCGCGTATTTGAAGAGGCTTTTGGAGACACTGTTAGGCTGAACTACGCCTATACGAATAAATAATATATTTATATTTATTTAACGATACCAATATATATTTTATTATAATATTATTTTATAATGTATAAAAATATAATAGTTTACAGTAAGTACAAATATGATAACATTACATTAAACTAGATGTGATGACTTGAGAGAGAAGAAAGCATCCGTCGATACTACTTCCAATATTTATAAACTTATATAAATAAGTTTAATAAGAGGTAATTTATATGTTATTTATTTGTAGAAGATCACGTGGCCACTTGCGTTTGAGACGACGGGGAGGATTATCAGATATTGTAGCAGAGACTAGTTGGAAAATGAGAGGATTTGCGTGATTGAAGACGTTTCTATGGAATTCACCATAATAATAGGACGCAAGTGTTATTGATATTCATTATTATTATTTATTATATGTATATGGACCATTGAGATGGGAGACAAATATTCCAAAAGTGACCTGCAAATACGTATAGGAGAAGCGAACGCTTTTCCTCGAACTCTTCGCCAGTGTCCGTCAAATGATAAACCCGCGCGTACGCGTACGCGCTGATCATCGGTAGTGATCGAGCGTTATTTAGTGCTCAGCAGTCGGCTGACGACGAACTCGGTCGGTCGTATACAGTGTAAACGAATAAACGTGTGAATGTGAGCAAACGAGTAAACGTGTAAAATAAACGAGTGTACAACGAGGAAATATGAATCCGTACGTTCATTTTATTTCATTGAAATACGCGATATAATATATTATTATTAATAATAAAAAAAATAAATAAAAAAGATTGCGTACGTTCGGTCAGCGTCAAACCAAACACCCGCATATACCGACATGGCGCGTCAGCCGAACGTAATAGAACGGGAAAAGAAAGTAGTCACCAGATAGCGCTGCGACACAACAAAGAGGGCGTGGCAGAAAGGCGCTTATAAATAGCGGTCCGAAACCATCTGACCGCTCAGTGTAGTCACGGCGGTCAGACGTCAACAACGTCGTTCGCGTCTGACTACGGTGTATGGGTGTTCGAGACTGACCGTTATTTATAAGCGCTTTTCTGCCACGCCCTCTATGTTTTGTCCTAGCATTATCTGGTGACTGCTTTCTTTTCCCGTTTTATTGTTTTTTTCGTTTACGTTCCATGCACCTTGTTCTCCTTTTTCTACATCTGCATTTCGTCTCGGTATATTAACAGATCTTTCTTCTTGGTTATTACCATAGGCGGAAATGGAGGGGCTTAGGGGAGCTAAGCCCCCCCCCAAATATCTTATAATTTTTATGTATTTTGGATATTTGACTGATTATGACTGATGTTAAAAATGTTAGCCCCCCCCCCAGAAAATTTAATAGATTTCCGCCTATGGTTATTACTCGTCGATGTGAATATTTCATTGGCAGAGGGGGTTGGCTCCAATTTCACCCCCTCCCCCCTTGAACATCATGTATAACCGGCACTGCTTTGCCCACAATCTTACCCTGTGTAAAACGTATGTATTCCAAGTCCAAATATTATATTCCTATATATACGCGTAGGCGTAACACAATATACTCGGCGATTCGTTCGACCGCGATGTGATATTTTCTTAACCAAAAAAAAAAAGGTCCGCGTTTCGTATTACTATTTTGACATTTTGAAACATTTACAAATATGCAGCACGTTTAGAATTGTATTTTTTTAGAAACCCAATCTTTTTTTTATGAATCGAAGGCTCAAAATGCGTTCTTCTCGCATGAATAGCACGAGAGAGGGGTACGTGCCTTTCGCCGATTCCGGTCATGTATATATACGTATGGACATATACGCGCAATGAACGATTTATTTTTAATTTATTTATAGAGAACGTAAATACAACTCTTACTGAAATAGGTTTTGGGAACCGCATTCATTTTAGACATTATTCGTAAAATAATTTGTAGTGTCCAAATGCTTCTTATTTATTTATTTTTTTTTTTTTTTTGACATAAAAGTATCAGTTTGAATTTCGACACGCTCATATATGTGTAGTCGGCTACTCGGCTCACAACGGAAGGAGCATGCATATTGTATAAGAAAAATTCGAAAAAATAATGGAACGATTCATTAGCGGTCATAATAAATTTTAGTCAAATTAACTGAAACAATAATCCGAATTTTTGGAAGATAAATAAGCTATTTTTCGCTATAAAATTATCGGTCAAATACTTTCTTTTTTTTTTTATTCTAACATAAAGCAGTCGGCAAAACATTCGCATAATTTGCACGGGTTCCACAAATAATAACATTCTATTAAACTATCATTTCTGCATCGAACTCGAGCGCAATGGCATTTATACAGTCCGCTAAGGCACTATAACACGTTAGGCTACAATTATTTATTATTTTCCGTCAGTTTCTGCAGAAAAACTATTAAAATGTTCAACAATTATTATCAATTAACGCCATCCTCGATTGCTTTCGACAATACATTTTGTACTTTAACAAAAATCAAATATCACGAGAAGTGAACACACCAAAACTTTTGCGCTGGCCAGCGAATAGTATTATTTAGTTCTATCCATATATATAACGCGTGTGTGTCACCATGTGATGGATATTTATTACCACAATAAAATCGAATCGATTGAACAACGCAGACAATAAATTGCATTAGTGTCTAATAGGTAAGTTTTAATGAAAAATTTGCTTGGCCGAAAAGGAAAACGTATTTCGCATTTTGCCCAAAAACGATGACGCTCGTTATCAAGTGGAGTTCGATCGTAAAGTTGATATACGATTTCATGTATTATCTTGTCCAAGATGAAATAATGTTCAGTACCTACCTATACTGCAGGGTGTATCATAAATTATTCATTTAAAAAATACAGTAACGCGCGTACCTTAACAAATGTAATGTACTACGTATAATATAATAAGTAGTTTATAAAATTGTTGAAACGCCCATTCTACGTATTTATACTATATTGACAGATTTTTTTTTTAAACAATTTTCGTTACCCATATGCAACTGTATGCGCGGTATCACTTCAAAAACAAACAAAAAAAAACAATATTTTAAAAAATATAACTGTATATTTTCTCGGTAATCGTTTTTTTTTTTCTATAACAATAAAATGTGAAATAATAATAATACATTTTATTATAAATTGGTAATATATATATACATATACGTATTTTGCCTATTCGTCTTCTGCCATTTCCAAACTGTGGTATTTTGAAGTTTTTTCAAGCCAATTTTCTACTCCCGTGTTGCCCATTTCATTGGCCAAATTTATTCGGTCGAATATGCCGTTGGTTATCTGACACTTGTCCATGATCAACGTATCGCACTTGGTGATTTTCACTTTCACTGGTAAAAAAAATAAATCAGAGCAAGCCTAACAATTTGTATTCGTATACTGTATATACATATATAATATATTATGCCTGTCGGGTGGAGCCAATAAACTGAACATTTACTAAATTACATGGATATTTTTATACGCATTTTTATTTTACTATTTTTTTTATCGAAAAGCGTTTTGTAATATATTATACGATTCTGTAACAAAAAAAAAATATATTCGCATATTTCAGAATTTTTGTGGTATATATTTTAGAATTTAAACCATATTCTCGATATTGCCTTTTTTTTGTATTTATGAGTTTATCTCTACATTTTAAAAGGAAAAAAAAATAAGTACTGGCCGTGGATGGGTTATAGCTGGTCAGGTTAATAAGGGGACCACCGTGCACGATCATTCAAGATTATGGGTTTTATACCTACGCGATTGTCACTCACATGTACCCGTGCATGCAGACGAGTGCCAAATCATTTTTTCATAACTGATTAATTTCAAACATGGTCGACTTTTTTTGTAATCAATCAAAATGATTGGCAATAGTGTATGGTAATAATTGATAATGACTGATATCGGTCAAAACAAAATTATTCAAACCTTTACCGCGTGTCGTGTACAACGTCTGTATACCTACTTGATGTCAACAACTGTTCAACCCCCACATGCAATGGCTGGTTATGATGAGAAAATGTTGGTCTTTGTTTTTTTTCTTAAAACCACTCTTTTGACCGTATTCGATTTTGTTTTCTTTCGTTTCATTTGAATTATTGTCTGTTGTCAAAGCTACAATATAGGTATTTGCAATACGAACTTCTTCCGTTTTGCAATTGTAACGCTTTCAATGAACTATAGCATTGCTATATAAACGGCATGTAACAACAATATAAAGATGTTTATGTAATTATATCCACAGTGGTGGTGACCATTTGTTTTTGAATTCATACAGTTTTTTTTTATTATCATTCGATGATTGACCAAGTACCTACGCGTCAAACTTGACATTCGCAAGATTGCAGTCAATCACGAAGAACCGCGGACAATCTTGAATGATCGTGTACGGACGCCTTAAAATGTGCGGTTACTATATAATAATACTGTGACCGAGACAGTTATTTAGTTTTGTTGAAATGAGCCCCGCCGAATGTTCTGCGACTGTACACATTGCAACGTTATCTCGTATAATAAAATCTGCTAAATTATTAAAAGTGCGGCGTACACACGGTTTATTTTGCATAAGTTTCGTGGCGCCACTTACTATAATCGTATTATTACATAATATATATTATATAATATTATGTAATATATACCCAACGCGTTTGCACGAATGTGCATTATGGTGAGGCCGTAAAATGTCTTCCATATAATATCCTCCCGGAATAAAAAAAAAAAAGAAAGTACCGAATAAAAAGAAACCGTGTTATTATCTGAGCAATTCTGTTCGTCAACGAGATCAAATTTCTATGAGCACTCTATCCAAGACTCCGTGTGTCACGCACATATTGATGCATATATAAACCTAATGATTTACTGCAATAAAAATTAAAAACATATCATAATATAAAAACATAATATATTAAAAAAAAAAACAAACATATTTATAAGTAAAATACATGCAAACGCAGAAAAAAAAACCAAAGTTTACAATATGTATCATATCTAATTATTCGTAATAATATGTAGGTATATTAACTGCAATACACAGGCACACATTATAATAATACGTATATTTGCTATGATTCGGCATAGGAATTAGACATGGCCTATAGCCGCATAGGCGCAATTTGGTTTAAATTTATGGGGGTGCTAAATTTATGACGATCAAAGTGATCTATGATGCCTATGACATAATATCAATATATTATCATAAGTTACAACGAGTAAAAATTCGATGATGCAATTAAAAATTTGGGGGTGCTAATATGAAATTTGGAGGTACCTACTAAGCACCCCCTAAATTGCGCCTATGCCTATAGGTAATATAGTTACGGGTTACTGCAGGATAGGTTCGAGATGGATTTATAATACTACGAATTAAAAAACATAATATATATATGTACAATGGAATATAGTTCGACTGTTTTAAAAAAAAATAAATAAATAAAAATAGTCTTTTAAAGCTTTTTTGAAAACATTTTTTCACGCAAACAAGTTCAAAATTTACAAGAAAACTGTTGTTCGCATTGAATATACTATAAACGTATTGTATATAAAAATAATAATAATACGATATTAAGGCGTTTATTTAATTGTTTTTCTTTCGAACAACTATTATAATCGTTCACGTTCTATTCGAAATAAGCAATTAGATTTAGGAGTTTAGAATTTTAGGTGAATTTCTGTTTTGTCGTAGCTTTAATTAATATTACTTACGATAATGGAAACATTTAAAACTACATCAAACTTTCAAATCAGTAGTATCACAAACATGCATTTCAACGTAATACGTTTAAAACGGTTTCGAGTCATTTAGCGTACATTTATTTTTTGTCAGTTTTAACAAATTTCCACTTTCTATACAGCTCCAAAACGTTTTTCGCTGCTCTCCGACCTAGCTAGCTGAACACCACACAAAACATAATACGTATTATAGACCTGCATAATATGCATATTATTTTGATACACTATTTTGTACCATTATCACGAGTCTAATTTCTAAGTAAATAAGGTACATTAGTAAATAATCAACGGTTATGATACAGGTACTTATGCTAATAAATATTCACTCTATACCGCCTCCTATACAATATATAATCACAAATTCTACAATAACATCGAAGTAGGTACTAAATTTATTATAAACAAATATTTTATTTTCAAAAACTATTTGACTATATCATTTTACTCGTAAAAACACTATCAATTAACGTAACGCGGTGTTGTGTTTATAATAACGGTTCTTTTAGATCCAATTAAATATCTACATAGGTAGGTACCAACTAACTTCCCAACTATTTTATCAAAATTTAAATGTTACAAAAAAAATATATACTTCGGAAATTCTAAGATTTGTATAAATACCATTTTTCGTACGGACAGTATTTGTGACTTTTAAAACACTGAACGACCGATTTTTAAGTATAAAACGGTACAGTAGGTGTATACAAACTTTTGAAATCATCCTTCACAGCCATTTCGTGTTTGTCATAATTTTTAATATACAAATTGTATATAATATGTATATAATTCGCCACTATAATACATACAGTAATCAAGGTCAATATTAATCAGCTCGTTTTCCCGTTGTAAATAGCTCGCAGCATTACGATAATTGCGCACACTCATCAATTCGACAATTACAAGGTCACTGCAGGTTCGACTGAATGCAAAAAACGCGAATCATAAATTTATGAAATAAATTTACCAGTTGGTACAGGTGATTTAGGACAAGTCGACGACGTAGTGTTTGCCGTTTGTTGTTTTTTCAACGTTTTCGCTATTGGCGGCTTACAATCTTTAAACGCCAACGCCGGAGTAAGGCTCGGCAACCTGATGTCTAAATGCGAACCTTTATCCGTCATAATCTGAAGAAAAAAAAAAACGATCATCGATTTACACATTTCACGAAAACGTTATAATCGTTCTACTTTATTGTTCATAGAGTAGAGTTTAATAGTTATATCTTTTGCGACCAAAGTGGCCAATACGGTGGCTAAATACGTTTCTTTCACAAACAAATATTCCAATGCCGATCTCTGCCAAAATATATATCGGCAAGTCGTTGCGGCGATCACGGAAACCTATGGGTAAAAAAAAACGACCGTATATCAATTATAAATAAGTTTGTACGAGTTATGCATGTAGGCGACGTTAAACAAAACTACAAAAAACTGTCATTCATTTTCTACTTTGAATTTGTCTTCCGAAGACCCTCTGCTCTCGAATTCGGGAGAATCTAAAAATTCACACGGTCCTATGGGATGTAAGAGTTGATGGTCTTTAAGTACATTCGCTCTGCCCGTCAACAGCAGTCCGAGTCTGTCGGTTTTCGTGATGTTTTGCATGGCGTAGGCTTCACCGATGTGCAACGTCAGGACCTGTACGAATTGTTCGCTCACCAGTTTCTTAAACTGAATTCTAGTGACCTAGACGATTTGTGAAAACCGTAAATAATACGTTTAAGTACGAGATAAACGTTATGGAAACGTTGTGTACCTACCTTGAAAGGCTTGAACATATTGCGATAAACTTGTTCGAGTTCTGGATTGAAATCGATTGGTCTTCTCTGGTAAATAAGATAAAGCAATTGTAGAATGTTAATGAAGAGAAAACACAGGTTCCAAGTGAACACGTCGGGTGCACACACTATTTTCCACGCCCAAGTGATCAGTATAAGAAAACCTAAAACCAGAATTGACTTCCAATTAGTATTAATAAATACTGTTGTTACTGCTATATAGCTCATCGGTTAAGTCAGCGTACGCCAAAAAAATACGTTGAACTATTAAATATTAAATAGTCGTTAGGCGGATGGAAAAATGGTAAAAAATCTACAGACTCTGTCGTACGGTCGATCGGGTATACCTGCGATTAGTGTGGAATGCATAAATACTATGCCGT
The DNA here is from genome assembly GCA_032441835.1 of Slavum lentiscoides. NCBI lineage: Eukaryota > Metazoa > Arthropoda > Insecta > Hemiptera > Aphididae > Slavum > Slavum lentiscoides. The sequence continues at coordinate 4,423,837 of CM063717.1, read as the reverse complement.
AATAACTGGTCGGCACGGAATACGATACGAAAAACAGAACATTGGCCATCTGAAACATCCAGTGCTGTGAAGGCCGCCAGTCCACGCACCAAGCTAAACACAACAATACAGAAAGTCGATAAAAGTTTCAGTTTTATTTTAAATGAACATCACGGACCGTTGTACGTACGTACAAATATCGAATTCGAGAAGAAATCGAATTACACATTCAAAGTAAATAGGTACGTATTAATATCAAACGGTCGTTTGATATTAATTTCACTGTTTACCTGAGTGTTCGGTGGACGTGTTGTTCGTGTTATTTCCGTTAAAAACGTACGATACATTGATGATCTCGCTGAGACCGAAACCAAACGAAGTCATAACGAAAGAACCTTTTTTTTTATTAATTACAATCGCACTGGAAAATTAAATTCGAAACGGTCGACATTGCGATTACAGCCCTTTGGTTTATCCACTTTTGTACGTTGCAGCAAGAGAGAACGTTATATACAGTAGATATTGATTTTCTTTCCCCCTCCTTATCAGAAGACAGCAGTAAAAAGGGGTTGCAAAAATGGTGCAAATTAATCAAACCTCATCATTATTTCCACAATTATTCTTATTTATTAAATACTATGCGTGCAGGAGGAAGAAACGTGATTTATGATGTAAAAAAAAAAAAAAGAATTCAATTTATCAACAAACGGATAGAATCGTTTTTTTTTTTTAAGCCTAAAAATAAATAAAAAGTAATACTTTTAAATACTGAAAACTATTAAAATATATATTTTAACATCACATTATTTATTTATTACAAATATTATTCTAAAACAATTTAAATACAAATTTTTATTACATAAAATAGATTTAAATATAAATTTATAGGTTTAAAGAAATCCGTTTTATGTTCATTTTGGCAACCAGTCGGTAATGACAAATATTTAAAATGAATTTTTATTGAATATTGTTGTTCCCCTTATTAAAACAATAGGTAAGTAGTCAATTTTCAAAATTCTATTATTGTTTCTTAACATAATACAAATAATTATTTTTAAAAGTAAAAGAGTAGTAAACCAATGTTACACTTGAACAGTGGCGTAGATACGTAGGTTCTCAACCCCCCCTTAAACACCTAAAAAATTGTTCTTGCTATTTAAACCGTTGAAATTTTATTTCGTTGATTGTGAAAGTAATAACGAATTTCAGTGTATATTATTCTAATAATTAATATTACTATAAATAAGAGTATTACGCAAAATAAAGAAAAATATAATAGTTGTATTAAATACGTTTATTTACAACAGGTTTCCACAGTTATCATTAGGTAATTAAGCAAAAAGAAAAATACAACAACTGTGCTGTATTTTTCTTTATTTTGCATAATACTCTTTAGATCGATTGTATTTCGCATATACATACATGCATTCGTATTTTTTTATATACATATATGTACCAATATTAATATAATTACATAAAGTTCAGAATATGTATGTGAATGTATACAAGATATAAATAATTGTTTTTTTGTTCTTACTTTATTATAGAAAACGTTACAAAATTCTGTACCTATAAGAAAATTCGATAGTTCTTTAGTCAAGTATAATATCTGTTGAAGAATCTATTCTTCATAAAAACTGTATACAATAACAATATTAATGCAGAAGAAGTTTTAGATGTATTACTATACAACGATCGGCAAATTGACTTTGTTTCGTAATTATGGGGGAATGTTTCATTAAAAATTACTCTATACAAATTCAATATAAGAAATATTTTCATTTCAAAAGTTCCTTTAAACCCCCCCAAGAAAAAATTGTATCTACGCCACGGCACATAATGTTTTAACACAGTGCTACTTACTAACACATTAATTTCGGATGAGCAACATTTGAATTTAGGAATACAGGGGAAAAAATATGAATTTCACAAAATTGAAATTATATTATAATTAAATTACAATCAATTTAATGTTAGAATTTAATGGATGACAAATGTATAAAAAAATAAGTAAACAATAAATTGTATAACATTAAACAAATCACAATGTACATACCAAATGCGACATAAATTTGGTAGTACTTACAATGTTTGAATTACGTGACTGATGGACTATCGGTACCGCTGCCACTGTCGTGTTCTTTGCGTAGATGTGCACCGCGTTTACCACCACTTTTAGACAAAGTAGCCACTTCTTTTTGCAAACATTTTATTTTACTGTGTAACATTTCCACTTCTCTACTATACTCCTTTTTGTCCGAAAGCATCTTTGTGCGCAATTCGTTTTCAGTCGTAAAATGCTTGGCCTTCAATTCAGTAATCTGATATAAAAGAAAAAAATATGTTAAATATTTACTAAATACGAATAAAAGCGTGTCTACGTATTATGATTTTCTTATTTATTTTTCTTTTTAACTGAAAAATTTTCTTACAAATTTTTCTTTGTTTAAAAGTTGAAAATCCTTTTGACTCGATTGTTTTGTTATCATCGCTATTTGTTCTTTAAGCTCAGTGATCACCACTACGTGATCCGAAGAATTTGAATCTACATTCCTATGATGAGAATTTCGATGCATTTTTGATGGTGGAGGAAAAGCAAAATCTGGACCACTATTATCGTCCATTATTTTCATTAAATTACTATGTTTTGTTTTTCTATTTTTTGACCTGAAAATTAATATTAATTCAATTGAAATTATATTTAACGTATATCGATAGGACGTGTGTGTATACAAATCAGACACTGACCCGTCTCGCTTTTTTAATTGTTTCATTTCGGCGTCGGTCTTTTTTGTTTTAGCTAAAGCGCGTTTAAAGGACAGAGTACATAACCAACATAATACTTTTCCGTCTAGCAGCTGAAATACAATAAAAAAAAAAAATTTAAAAACATTTGTAACCGTTTATGACAGAAAATTCCAAAATATCTGTACGATTGAATAATATTTACTTCACAGTCCATGTCTTTCCTATTGAATGCGCAATTCTGCTTGCACTGATCACAAGTGACCGGTGGCCCGTATTTTCGTTCAGAATTTGCGCAGCGTTGACATTTTTGTCCAATGAATGCAGCTATGATGTTACAGTAACTACACGCCGTCGGTCTTCCGTATTGCACAACGAATTGTTCACATTTTTTACAAATTGTACTCGTGTTCGATTTACTGAAACGATACGACACACTCAATATAGAAAAAAAAAATCTCTGAACGTCGGGAAACTAATAACAATAACTGCGAGATATATTATGTACCAAAATAACAATAATAATAATAATAATAATAATTTTAATGTCGATTCGTAGCCGAGACCGATGAAATTAAGTAATTATTTATAGTACATTTTATTAGGCACGCAATTGTTTTTGACAAAGAGACGCGGTTACTATAATAGTTGGTAATTTAAGCAGATATTACGTGTATTTAAGACGACTTACTCGGTCTGTTGGAATTCAGACCGACAGTATGTGCATTTGACAACGGGATAGGAGCCTCGACATTCCTGAAACACACAAAAATTGTAGTTGAACACACGGGGGAAAAAAAAAACAAAACAAAACAAAACTGGTACACGAAAACAACGCGAAATAACAACGACGACGAGTTCGTACTTTACACAACTGTTGACCGGACGACAAGTCCTCGTACGGATGCCGTTTGAAACACTTTGAGCACGCGAAAAGCGCCGACTTGTTGTTATTGCTGCTCATATCGAACGACGCGTGTACCGTGTACGGTTAAACCCTGACAACAACAATTTCGAACAATAACAACAATAATAATAACAATGACAAATCTGAAAAAAAAAAAAACTCTACGTAATTCAAATGCACGATACGAGCACCGTGTACGCGAGTCGTAGATAAAATAAACGAAAATCGCCAAACCTGAGCGACGAGAGTATTGTCCGGAAAGTATTCGTAAACCGAAGGTAAGCGCCTAAGTACGGTAAATATTAAAAAAAAAAAAAAAAAAAAAAAGGAGTGAGAGAGAGTAAAAAAAAGGTAAGAAAAAAAAAGTATTGGAGACCGGAAGAGTGATACAAAACGTCAACCAATCGAAACGCGAACGGAACAACGCCACCGAACGGTTGGCAACACGGGATAGTGTCGGCTAAACGGATATATTTGTTTTATTCTGTGGCTAAACGAACCGTCGGCGATCGCGAAATCGTTTTTAAATTGGTCACCCTGTTAGCTTTCAAATTGATATTTTTAAAAAAAAAATAAATAATGGACGCTTTAATCGCGTTTAAAACGAGGAATGTCCGTATTAAATAATAAAAAGCTGTTCTCGTCGAGTGAACGCAATTACTTATGACGTACAATATAATTATTATTATGAAAACGTATTAATTTTTTTTATTAATTAATACGTTAATTTGATATTCGTATTTATTTATTTTTTGTTTTCGGTAATAATTCGCCGCCCGTCACTGTTGATAACCGCGAAACACTCGATACGGTGAGAAATCCACGTGGACACGCGTGCGCAGTAAGCGCGCCTTATCATTTTGTGATTTTTTGATAACAATATTGATAGCGTACGCCGTATTCGACATTTCTGTAGTTACCTGGTTTCTATATACCCGCCGAATTGGCATTCCGGAAACCGACGGTCAGGTATCAAATAACTTTGTCTGTGCCGACGGTATTTTCCGATTTATTTAATGTTTGGGTCCTCCGAGTAAAGAAAATAGAACCGAATTTTTTTTTTCTTCACAATGTACCGTACGATATTCTATTGATAAAAAAAAACACAAAAAAATTAAAATCTTTATGAAGTGTGAGTTTAACTACGAAAAATATTTAACACATCAAGTAGGTACCTATTCAAAACGATACATGTAGGTATTATAGAGTTCCTAGGCGAAATCTACAAGGCTCGTAAAATTGAATGGAATCCAAAATTTGTATTGATAATGATTCAGATCGTAAAGAACTGTCCAATAAAGAAGGAACATCGGGTAAACTCTTATGGGTTGACATCAGTCGTTTTTCTGATTTGTGTCAATTCTTAATTTGTTTGTCTGTTGTATTCATTTTTTTTATACCGTATGGATATCTTCAGGTATATTATATTTTATTTGTATATTTCTTTATTTATATATAAACAACAAATTTCAGGAAGCTATATTTGCTATAAAAGGTTTTAAACAATTCGGATGGTACCTAACTCTTGTCCAGTTTTTTAACTATTCTGTTTTTGGTTTAATAGAAAGCCAGATCAACCATAATACACGGAGGTAATTTGAATACTATTTTATGGTGTCCAGTACTGTAAAACAACATAATATATTATGTCTAAATAAATTTTGTTGGATGTTAATTTCCTCGCGTAACATTATGAACGACTTAAAAGAAAAAAGTTACGTAAATAATATTAATTATGCTAAACGATCGTTCGTTTCACACTCGATTTCTTTCTGTGTTTAACTAAGACCTATTAGTTATATAAACACTTGTTGAATAGATATAATTTTCAATTTTAATGTAAAACCTATGAAGACTGTAAAATTTAAGTACGAGAATATCTGTTATGTCATATAATTTTTATTATAAATGACCATATATCATTTTTTCCCAGAGTTCTTACTTCAGCCAACAATATTATTAAACACAATGTTTATTTAGCATTAAGTTCTGCTGTCAATTAATTGTAATATTATTATAATGTAAGTGTCTAATTTGTTATGTTTAATTATTATTTTTATAGCGTTTGTTAATTGTGATCTATTTTAATTATCTGAATTTTAATTGTCATGTAATTATTATCACTTACTGTACTGTTGTTCTAAAGGGTTTTGACCCGTAAATTATCTCAATAAATAAATAAATATACACATTATACACTTAAATTATTATAATTTTTAAATACTTATATTTCTCTCTCAAAAATTTAAATATCGAGAAAAAAAAGCTATTTTTTTATAATAAGTTTAAAACAGTATTTATAGTATTTTAGTTCTTCAGTATATTTTTTTTTTTCAGGATACCTTTAGTGTTGTATTTTTCACTGGGATTGATAATGTTAGGCTCAATGGGCTTTTCTAACGCCTCACTCGGTTACTTAAACTATCCTACGCAAGTTATATTTAAATGTTGCAAACTAATACCAGTTATGATTGGTGGAATATTGATTCAGAAAAAAGTGTATAAAATTATTGATGTAATAGCAGCATTATGTATGTGCGCTGGATTAATATTATTTACCTTAGCTGACACCAAAGTTTCTCCAGATTTTAATCTCTTAGGTAAATCATGTTAATAATACTTTATACTAATTATTCATTTGTAATGTACATATTTCTTATTCATTTTTCAAATTTTATTTATGTGCATTTTTAGGTATCATTTTGATAAGTTCTTCGTTATTTTGTGATGCGCTTATAGGTAATTTTCAAGAAAAAGTTATGAAAAAACATAACGCATCCAATGCAGAGATTGTTTTGTACTCCTACTTTTTTGGATTTATGTATTTATTATTTATATTATTGATAAATGGAGAGCTCAGAGACGGAACAGAATTTTGCGTTCAGGTTACAAAAACAAAAAAATATATACATAATTGTAAAATGTTTAAAACAATTTATATTATTCAGTAGAATCCAGTAACTTACGTATACATATTTTTGTTTTCTCTATCCGGATTTCTCGGAGTTCAAGCTGTACTTGCTTTGATCAGGACATGTGGTGCTTTAGTAGCCGTGACTGTAACTACATGTCGAAAAGCTGTTACTATTGTTATATCATTTGTATTATTCTCAAAGCCATTTACATTCCAGTAAGAGCATATTTTAATATATTAAAAAAATATAAACATATCTATTATTAGGTAAAATTGTATACTAATTTCATTTTTTTTTTTTTTTAGATATGTTTGGGCTGGATTTCTTATAGTGTTGGGTATTTATTTAAATGTTTTTGGAAAAACAAATCATTTAGATGTGAAAGTATTGTATAAAAACTTGATCAAAATCTTTGGAAGTATTAGGAAACGAAAAAGATCTCCAATGATAGTATAAATACTTGGACAAAATTTTATATTTTTTATAATACACGATCAAATATTATTGTTATCAATTATGTTTAATGTTTATTTGTATTGATTAAAATAAAATTATGTGTAAAAATTTGTTTTTCTTTTTTTTGTGACTTGTTATGTGTTCAGAAAATATGGTTAGTAAAATACATAAACTATTTACTATTGAATAAATTGCATTATATTATTGTAATTGTAAAAAATAATAGAATAATAGATCAAACAAATATTATTCAAGACTGATTGTCACTGTCAGTGCCTGTTGGCACAATAAGGTCCAATCTAACCCTGATGAAAGCAAAAATATTGTATACATTCTCCTTCTGGATTATAAATTTGGATGCTGTGTTTGTAACCAGTAGTGTGAATAAAATAACTATTAAGTAATATTCATTTTTTTTTTTTTTATATATATATGAAATATACTACCTGACAACATTAGAAACATATTTTCTATCAGGGGCGCATTAAGGTTCAATATTTAGGGATGGGAGGGAGGCAAATATAATTTGCCGCCCCTAAATTTACAGCGCAGATTGAAATTCCCATTTCCCACAGTCTAAAACATAATTCCAAATGTCCATGATCGGTGTGCCGCCCAGGGCAAATGCACCCTTTGCCCCCCCCCCTTAATGCGCCCCTGTTTTCTATATGTTATAAATAAAAATAAGTACAAAAGACGGTTTTTAAATCAATTAGTTAATAAACTTTCAATTCCAATATTTATTAGGAACTGGAGAAAATTTTTAAAAAAAGAACAATTACGCCACGATAAAGAGATTAAAAAAATCAATTTCAATAGGTAATCAGTCGGGTATTTACACATTTAAATTTTTATATAGAAAAAAAATTAGGTATTTATTTTATATAAAAATAATAACAATGATATCCAACTAATCAAATTCTTGGATTTTATATATAGCGTTCAAATTATTCAAAAAATATTATTGTTTTAAAATTGAATATTTTAGGTACATATTCACATAATTTATAATAGGTAGGTATATGCAGTGCGATGATTTCATTTCAAAGTGTAATGTCTTTTAGACTACTATATAGGTGGTAATCATCATATTCTATTGTTTCCAAATCAAACTTAAAACTATGCAATTCTAATTTAAAATAATTTCACTGACGCACACGCCACACGTATTTTTGATGCTTAAAGCACAGATTAGATGAATTTCATCTAATCATTGCCTAAAGGTTACATTATATAGGTATGTAGGTACCACAGATCTAGATAAATTTTCTACATAGACGTACACTACATACTTACATTTATATTGATATCAAATTTGTCTACTAATTAGCAGACATTAGTAGATATTACTATTAAGTAATACCTAGTACTTTTAAACAATATAATAATAGTAGATAATGTTATATAAATTCCTTTTTTTCGTAGGTATCAAGGACAAAATGCCAAATTATCGATACATATATTGTTTGTTTGATTTTTAAATCGGAATGCTACAATATTCAAGTACACTGGCAATATCACACAACATTATTATCGTATAGGTTTTAAATACGCTAAACTGTAATTTAATCTAAATTAAATTTTAGATTACACAATAATAAACGCGTGTCAATAAAAAAATATTCAAAAAAAAAAATCAAATACGAGTGACTTTACCCGCGTATATTGACACGATTGTGTACAAAACGAATTCCAACGGATCAAAGGTTTGTTTAAAATTATGCAAATTTCTTGAGAAAAAAGGTAATTAATTCAATATACTTTATTGGAAACGCGCGTTTTGTTGCTAAAATGTCAATCGAACGGTATTTTCTAACATTTTTCATGATTTTTTTTTAGAGAAAAAAAAAATACGTATAGCTATACAGAAAAAAACCGTACACGATGCGTAACTAGTTACAGCTGTAAAACTATAATTAACAACTGCTGTTTAGATTTTCGGAATCTAAATCTGTTCAGATAAATAATACTTATTATTATCTCGTGTGTATTTTTATAAATGTAAAAAATATAACTGGATTGTTGCCCATTTAAACAATTCGTACAATTTATCTGTATAGAAATATATATTTATTAATAATTTATAATTTCTACAATTCTGTGGATTATACATTTATATGTAGGTGTATTATATAAAAATAATAGGTACAGGCAAGTACATATTATAATATAGTTCCTGCCTATTAAGTTTTAACAAAATCAAATAATAATATATATGTATATAAGTCTACTGACATAATATCATGTTACCGATATTGTAATTCATATAATAAAATAAACTTTAATAATAATCTATTTATTATAACTTATAAGTATCGATTCGAAAAACAGTAATAAAATTTGTTTTTCGATTAACGCGCATTAATTTTATTTATTTATTTGTATATACGATAATATACATCTTAATATTTGATATTATTTATACTTATATATGGATATTAATAAGCATTACGGATTTTCAGCTACCTATACTAGTTACATATTAAACAAATGTCCGACCATGATTTTAATAATTTAACGCACAATTTCAAAAATCTTTATAGTCTTAATAGATTTAGTTTTTTTTTTATTTTCATACAAATTGTTTTAATATTTATTACACTGTAAACATTATTTATCAAATATTTACATTGTGCGGAGACATTTACATGTAGGTATAAATCTCGCGGATAGAAATGATTCATTAATATATTTTTATGTTATATAGGACCATTAGTATAATATTTACTTTTTGTTGAGTGTTTTTTTTTTTGTCAAGACTCATTCTATGATTTTTTTTTTTGATGTGTAAACATCTATTACGGCGGTATGAGGGTAAATCTCGGGAAATGTTTAAGCTGTTGTCATGACAACTAATAATAATAATTATTATCGAAATTACTTTGAATAAAGATACCAATATTCACAAATTCCAATCACAATTCCGTTCCCTATTTTTACCGCTCACGCGACGTTTACACATCGTTTAGTCATCTGCGACTAGCAGATGACTCGTTCATTGTTCATTTTTTAACTATACGTACACCTTTCACGGATATTTCTGCCATTTTAAAAGTATTTACCAAAAAAATGTTAAATACAATTTTTTTTTATTTATATTTTTTCATAATAAAATTTATATTGCATATTTGTTTTTACTTTTTATTTTTACCTTCAAAACTTCACAATCCAAGAGTAAAAAGCTTACAGTTACACCTACAACTATTATTACGGGGAAAGAAAAACAATTTCAACGATTCGAAAACGTATTTTCAAATATACTTACGCGCAAACAGCTATTTTTCAACTATACGCAAACTGAAAAGTGTGCTCAGTTGTTCTTTAAATTTTAAGTTTCGTTTTTTTTTTTTTTACATAGTATTGTTTATTTACCATTAAAGGACCAAAAAAAATTGTTCTCTTTCGTTATATTACGGATACAATATTATATAAATTATTATTGATATATATAGGTACATTTTTTTATATTAAATCAATATTACCATATTGATTAAATATAGATGTATATATATATTTTAATCAATGACATTACGCATTTGTACGTAAAAAGTGCTATATACGAAATAAATAAAAACCAAAAAAGTATCCGTTTTACAATGCGTATATAATATATATAAGTATATGGTAATAGATATCAAACACACATTATTGAAACACCGATTTTCTGTAATTATCGACATGAGCACTTGACACTTGTAATAATTATATTAACAAACAGTATACCAATACTTTATTCATTTATTATTTAAATAATATTTCGTATTTCAAACGATTCGTGTTACCTATACCGTGCAGGAGCTGCTGCAGTTGTCCGAGTCAGGATTAATTATTTCAATAAGTACCTACTTATAACTTTTCATAAACAACATAGTATAGTATATATCTATACTCGCGAGATTGTATGTTTTACAATATTTCTGACTTCTGCAGTTTATAATAATTTAAAAATTAAAATATATTTAATAATTTTTTAAAAAGTAATATATTATACTCGAGTCTCTATTGCATATAATATATTATATGAATTCGAAATTATTGTTAATCGGACATTATATTATATATATACCTATAGGAAATATTATTTTATTTTTATTTATAATAAATACTATTATTGCCCATCAATTAAATACGCTATATGCGTGCGTATAATATAATATCAAAGTGTAAATATCATTTGACATGATACACGCACCGCTTATACATATTTACTATATTTATACTACATATTCAGGCGCAGCTCGTTACAGTCATTTATAGGTATACGACTGTACATATAATATCGCGGCGCAGAAGATGCATAAATAATAATAATCAACGAAAAAATTAAAAATTAATTATAAATCGAAACTATATATTATATAGTAGTCGGACATTGACATTTATGATTAACATTGATATAAATGATTTTTTTTTTTTACACGGAATTATACGGCGTTTTTATTGCGATTATAATAATCTGTACAGGTTGTACGACGACCGCATTACAATATTGTTTATCGCTTATGCAACCTACGCGTAATACGTATAGGTATTATTAAAAAAAAAAAATTGATATATGATTAAAAAAAATTATATAGGTAATAGCTGCGTGCTATTTGTTTACGATTTATTTAGATAAATTGTTTTTTTTTTTTAAGTTTATTGACGTTTACGACAGTATTCGGTGGTTAAATTTTGGATTTAGGGTAACGCGTCGCGTACCTTTATATATCGTATAGAATTTAGAGTAATACAACGGGGAAAAAAACACTTTTTTTAGATATTATACCCAGCAGAGTCGAATTGTTACATGGACTATAATATAGTATAATAGTCTCAAGCCTTTTTTTTCGTCTCCGAAATTTATTTGTCCACACGCGTATCGCATATTAAATGTAATAGAAAGTTTTGCTAACACCGAAAGTGCTCAATTTCAACGCACAGCGATTTGTCTTGAATACCGTTACAAACTGCTGCAGTCGCGGAGGACGATCGTTTTCGCTCCTCTGAAGATTATTAAAAAAAAAAAAAATGTTTACCGTTTTAATAACATATCATAATAGAATACCACGCGTTTATTATAATACTGCTATATTTACCACTGGAGTACTGGACTATATATTATAGCCATTCAAATTTCAGAGTATTGAAAGCGAAGAAGTCGCAATAATTTAGTTTGAAGTATAATCGTACTAATGATGTGCACGATTTTGTATCGATCCGAGCGATGAAAAAAAAAAATAAAACTTATATAATATTATAATTATTTATTACGATTTAATTTCATTTTTATAATGGGGGAAAAAAAAAACGAATTTCTTATCGCGCCACTAGACCGGTCGGCATACGTTGGAAGAAACGTCTATTTCACTATAATATGTTTCGCGTGATGTGTAAAGCGGCCCCATACACGATCAATAATATTCGACACTGACAATAAATACTGACCGCGTATGGATCGTATTGAAAACGAATTCAATAATATATTGAAACAATCAAAATTATTTTGATATTTATATTGACGGAGTGTCAATATTATATGAATAAGAGTAGCGCAACGGCAATAATCGCGCTCTCTTCGCTATATATAAACGTTCTGAACGAAACCGAACAATTATTTAGTAATATATATTGATGGATGCGTGTTATACTACGAGTGTGCAAAAAAAAAAAAAAATTGAAACATTTATTGATATAAATATCGATCATTATATTATTGCTCGTGGCCGCTTTAAGACGAACGTAGAAAATGTCCCGCTTTCCAGGGCCGGCGCAAGGGCGGGGCGAGCGGGGCACGCGCCCCGCGCCAGGTATAAATAATTATGTTACAATGAAACAATATTTTAAAAGCCTCTTCTGGAGTCGTGAATTTAGACTTAATGTTTTATAGTTATATATGATACACATTTTAATAATAATTGATAATTATATACAACATAATATTTGTAATAGATTATGTAGGTACCTACTGATGAACTACCCGTAATGTTTGAAAAATCTTAGTATGGGTAGGTATAAAAATATTACTTTTGTCTTTTACATACACTTTGGTGACAAGGTTCTGTCCTTGAAGTTCTTATAACAAATCAGTTGTATAAAAAGTGATTTTTTTTTTTATATCGAAATAATTGAAAATCGGTAATCAAACGAAAACCCGTGTTATATTTCCTTGTAAATTGTAAGTATTATTAGATGATACTCATAGACTTCTAGTACATATTTTATTGTTATTATTATTATTTTTAAAGTCGTGTTAAAAAAAATTAACTTTAGAAATGTATAATTTTTTTCCTTATTATTTTGTAAATTGGGGCACTGTCTATTATGATTTGCCCCGGGCCCCGCAAAACCTAGCACCGGCACTGCCGCTTTCAATCCCGTCAAATATGGTACGCGTTTAATATAATATTATATACGTGTCCCCCGGCAGCAAAGTGCGATTTCGCGTTACAATTATTGCTCCGCGCGCGTATATCTCGAGTCGAATTGCGAATCCTCTCGAGTCGCGTACAGTGGCGTAATTACGAATGTTACATGGGAGGGGATAGACAATTTAGCATTATTGGATAATCCATAATAACTGTAACGACTAACGACCCTTTAAACGCATCCTAACTAGTCAATAAACTCGAGTCGCGTATATATTGTAATATTGTAGCAGGGTATTATTACGAGAAATGATGCAATAACGGTCGATTTATAATATTATGGGTCGATCCACTCGTCGTCAACCGCGGTTTTTTTTAATACGGACATAATATATATAATATAGACCGTATACAACGGGCTATATAAAATAACACGCTAGTATTGATGTACATAGTTACATAATAGACGTATCGACTCCGGTTACCATCATCATATACGGTGTATTATAATCCTTATTCGCAGTCGAGAGGCGTATCGCGACGGTTTTTGTTAACCGATGAAATTGAATTAATTGGCCGTACACGCGCGTTTTTTCTCTCGTTTTTATCGGGCCGTCTCGTCCGGAGAGAGTGGTCTGGGCGGGAAAACGCGGGGCAGCGTATAATAATAAATAATAATAATAATAATATGAATGGCGCGCGCGGATTTATTACGAATATAATTCTGTGATATTGTGTCAACTGTGCGGCTGTCATCGAACCGCCGCGCGGTGTTTCGCCGTTATTGAACGAGCTCAGTCGCATATCGTAGCGTCACGCGTACAGGTACTTTGGCGCCACTGTGCTGGTCGTACTGGGTGTAAAAAAAAAAATTTCGAGTAGAAAAAAAAAAAAAGTCCGATTATTAATAATTATTTCGTCCGGCGTTTAGAAATATTTTTTTTTTTTTTTAATATACCGTACGCACTTTTTTTTTTTTTTTTGTTCCGTATAACCTATATAGGTAAGAGAATAAATATGTATATATAAAGTTTTGTTTTTTTTTTAAATACATTATAAAACGAGCGTACGTAACCGGCGCGTATAGTAACAACAGTAACGGTACCCCGCCCGACGCGTTCACGGAAATTTCGAGCCAACAGAAATAGCGATAAACTTATTCGGGTCGAATGGAAGTTGTACTTTTGTTGCGCTCGGTCCAAATAGTTTTTTTGCCGATAACGCTTGGCCGTCGGTCAATAAATAATATAAATATTGATTACGTCCGTCGTTTATTATCTTTCGCATAATAATACGGAATAATAAATTTTATTGTTATTTGTTACCTATCGTAGACCTAATTATTTATAACAGCGCGTGCGTTCATATTTCGAATACCTATAGTTGTTATGGTTTTGGTGCTCCGTCGTCGTCGTCGTCTACGTCGTTCCTCGTAATCGTTATCGTTGCGTCCGTATTGTTTTCATTTTCCCTCCGTTATCCTTCCGAGTCGCACGACCGTGTCCGTACTTAAAAAACCCACCACGTTAAACATGTCACTGCACAGGCTAAATAAATTTGTCAGATACTCGGCAAACTACAATTATGCCAAGTCACAATTAGAATTTTGCCCGTTTTTGAGGTTGTTGTCCGCGGTGGAATCGAGGGATTTTTCCACCGGCCGAAATATGCCGTCCAATCGAAACGTATTGAATTTGGACAACATGAACCCAAACGTAAGAGTAATGGAATACGCCGTCCGAGGACCGTTGTTGACAAGAGCCACGGAAATCGAGAACGAATTGAAAAAGGTGTGTGTGTGTGTGTGTATACGGTTTTTTATTTATTATTATTCGTATTCGGAAAACGTTTTAAATCCGGTACGTGCGAATTTATTTTTATTTTTTCCAATTTCAGGGTGTTGAAAAACCCTTTAAAGAAGTTCTCAAAGCGAACATCGGCGATTGTCACGCCATGGGACAAAAACCGATTACGTTCATTCGTCAGGTACGGTTAAGTATTTTTCTCTAAAAACGTATATTTTTGTGCGCAAGTGTGCAGTGATGACTGGCTGGTATACACCTACCCGAATGCACAGAGTTCGATTAAACTCGCTCGTGTTAGATTTAATGATTTAATAACAAGTTAATGTTATCTTTCTTTTTTTTTTTTTACACGTAATTAATTCTCCTCAATTACTATATAGGT
The DNA here is from genome assembly GCA_032441835.1 of Slavum lentiscoides. Taxonomy (NCBI): domain Eukaryota; kingdom Metazoa; phylum Arthropoda; class Insecta; order Hemiptera; family Aphididae; genus Slavum; species Slavum lentiscoides. The sequence goes on along the minus strand of CM063717.1, from coordinate 4,408,301 downwards.
ATATATAAAAAAAAATAAATAAAAATTAGGTCTTCAATAATTGATATAGATGTTAAAACATGTGATTGAAATCAATAATTTGTGTTTATTATTATCTGTATTTGTTTAGGTATTAGCTCTGGTTTGTCAGCCGGAACTGTTAGACGATAGCAGTTATCCCGAAGATGTTAAAGAACGCGCAAGAAATATTTTAGACGGTTGCCGCGGTAACAGTGTCGGTAATTAAAATTTGTAATTCTTTAAATATTTCGGAAATTGTAAAACTACAGTGTTTACAATATTGCCGCTGTTATTATTTATGCGAGTGTCAGTTACGTTTATTATTTACAATGACCGATTTAGTTACGTTTTAAGGGCACAAAATATGGTTTTCACACGTACCTCTTTACCAACTCTGTCATTAATGTTACTGAACTACATAATATATTAACAGCAAATGAATTTGAAAATATTATTTTTATAAAAAGGTGACAGGCTACCTATTGCTTTTCCACCTGTCTCGTCATTAGTCTTCTGTTTTTTTATTCGAATAGTAAATCGTAAGATATTTGCAGCCTAGTTGTCATTATAATTTTAATAGAATATCTATTCGGTTTTTATTGGTAAATAATGTATCCGCATTTGTATTAATTAAACTAATCAGTATGCCCTTGAACTGTGCAGTGTAATTGTGTTATATACAATTTTGAATTTTTATTATTTTTAATTGCTGTTGATACAAGTATTAAATGCTTATTTATATACAAGTATGGGTGTTATCTTAAAAAAAAAAAATCATTGTTTCAATATTTATTTCACCACCAAAAAAAAGACAATGGCAGTTACACAAATTTAAATAGCTTTTATATGCCATTATGACTATATATAAATATATATTTGCTATGACATAATACAGATTGTTTTATTATTTATAGGGTCTTATACGGATTCTCCGGGAATAGAAATAATAAGAAAACATGTTGCCCAGTATATTGAAAATCGAGATGGTATCCCCTGTGACTATTTAAATGTTATTCTGTGTGCTGGCGCATCAGATGGAATAAAAGTTTGTATTAATATTTTAATGAGAAGTGTATGTTAGGTTAGGCTGACAAATCTCTATTCTGAATTGTATTTAATAATTATAAAATATCTCATGTTATTTTCGTTTCAAATCTTATAATATTTTCTAAATAAATTATATTTTCAATTAATATGAATGAACTAATAATTGTTTTAGTTTGTTATGAGACTGTTGGTTGCCGATGTTGATGGAAAAAAACCCGGTGTTTTAATTCCTATTCCACAATACCCATTATATTCTGCCACATTAGCCGAATTTAATATGGAACAGGTTAGTGTAATACATATATTTAATTATTATGCGAGTTATAGATTGCAGGATTTTATGTACTAATGTAAAAAAAAAAAAATAATAATAATAATAACATTATTATGAATCAAATTTATAAATTATGTAGTTTATAGAAGGATCAATTTTACTTTTACTTCGTGAATTGTATAAATTAAAAATATTATATTGTATATTCCTAGTTATTAAATTAGAATTATGTAATGATTTTTATAAATTATAAATTACAAACAGTTTGACATTTTTTTTTCATTACTTCTAAAACACACAATTTCTCAGTTTTATTTAAGTTATATGATCTTAGAAAATTTATCATTAAAGATACTTATTTTATTCATATACCTATTATATTACTTATTTTACCATTATTATTATTATTACAAGAACTAATTTCAGTAAATAGGTCTATTTTTTGCAATTAATAATTTTTTTGTTTCCAAAAACATGTTAACTAATTTTAATAGGTTTATGTGTGCTCGGTATATTAAACAATAAATTATATTGGAATAAACTAACTTGCATCTTGCATCTTACAATTGAAATATTTTAATTACATTTTTCATATTAAATTTGTATTTAAATTTAAAAATTTTTTATCAGGTTGGATACTACTTAGATGAATCTAAAAATTGGGGTTTGGATTTGAATGAATTAGAACGATCAATAACAGAAGCACGAAAACATTGTAATCCTAGAGCCATTGTGGTTATTAATCCTGGCAATCCAACTGGTTCGTTATTTAACAATTATTATCTAACTTCTGTGGTATTGTCGCATTGATTTCCTTGTTTAATTAAGTATTTAATTTAATATTTAGTGTATGTAAATATATTTAGTTTGCATTGTAGATTTTATACCTATCAATGCTACTATCCTATTTATAGTTTACCTAATTAATTATAATTTAAATATAGTACTATATCTAATTACATTCAATTATTTAATTTACACCAAAGAAATATATAACAGTAATAATTGTTTATTAATCATGATTAAACTGTTTAGGTCAAGTATTAACCAAAGAAAATGTGATTGATGTTATTAAATTTGCATACAAAGAAAAACTGTTTCTACTTGCTGATGAGGTAAATTTCCATTATGTTAATTAAATACATTGTAATATGATAGTTATTTTTATTTAAATTATTATTATTTTTTATTGTTCAATTAGGTATATCAAGACAATATATATGCTGATGGAAGTAAATTTTATTCATTTAAAAAAGTATTAACAGAAATGGGGCCTCCTTATAGTGAAATGGAATTGGCATCATTTATGTCATGCTCAAAAGGTATTTGATTACCTCAAAAATGACTGTTAGTAATACTATTCAATATAAAATTTGTTTTAGGATATATGGGAGAATGTGGTATACGAGGTGGTTACACAGAAATAATTAATTTGGATCCTGATGTTAAGGCAATGTTACTTAAATCTGTATCAGCTGCGTTATGTCCCACAGTTCTTGGCCAGGTAAATAAGGTTTAACATATATTTTATTATCGTTACTTATTTAATTATTTATTTTAAAAACAGACTGTTATGGACTGTGTTGTAAATCCTCCACGACCTGATGAACCATCATATGAAAGTTTTCAAAAAGAAAAAAATAGTGTATTAAAGTCATTGGCGGAAAGAGCGAAATTAGTGGCCGATGCATTTAACAGTATTCCTAGTATGTCATGCAACCCAGTTCAAGGAGCTATGTATGCTTTCCCACAAGTATGTTCATTTCATTTTGTAATGTTTATTTAAAAATTCAAATATTTTAAAGAAAAATATCATTCTTGCTTTAAGGTTAAATTACCTGAAAAAGCAATTAAAGAATCCAAAAATCAAGGAATTGAACCCAGTGCATTTTATGCATTTCAACTTTTGGAAAATACTGGTATTTGTATTGTACCTGGATCTGGATTCGGACAAGTTGAGGGAACTTATCATTTTAGGTAATTACAACAATTATTTGTTTAGATTTTAATTTATATGTATAAAGTAAACAATTCTCATATAAATAATAATACCTACTAATAATAAAACCATAAAAATTAAATATGTTACCTGTGTGTTAAAAATACAATTTCTTTTTTATGGTTTTCTTATCAAAGAAAAAATGTTTTGAAACCACCTATTTTGTTCAAAGCGTTAATTATGGTTTTTTTTTTTGTGTTAACAAAACATTACGTCTATGAACAAAATTAATCTAAATATGTTTCTAGACTTGGAATATATTTATATTTTAATCCTATTTATTTCAATTTCAGAACTACAATCTTACCTCAACCCGATAAATTGAAATCTATGTTGGAAAGTTTCAAAAAATTTCATTTAACATTTTTAGAACAGTGGAAGTAATTTCGGAAAAAATGAAAAAAAAGTGTAGTAATAATAAATTATTTAGGTAGAAATAAAATACCAATTACATCATTATTTTACAATTATACGTACAAGAAAGTAAGTAATTTATCTAAATTTGTTGATATACTTTACTAAGTAATTTTATTACTAATTAACTATGTTACTTGTAGCCAAAGATTTAAATTTATTGCAGTTTACTAAAACTATGACTACTATAGTTTTTTGATAGTTAAATGTGTTTCTAAATAATTTGAAACAAAATTTAGTATTATAAAATACTATTCGGTTTTACTATTCTCATATTTCCTGTTGCATTTAATGTTTAAAAATATGGATATTATTGCTTTATAGTGATGTTAAAAACCCAGATTTTTAAGGTCGAACCGAACTGATTCAAATTATAACAAAACCTAACCGAACTATTCAATTTAAATATCTGGGATAAAAACATAATTTTTTCATAGAAAATCTGTTCCCAGTTACTTTAATATTATTTTTGCGAAGAAAATTTTATCGTGAACATATGTGTTTATAATTATTATTAATTTAAATTTACTCTAGTATCATTGAAAATTTGTACTTACTTATGTTTTCAGCCTAAAAAATTTACACTCGGTCATCTTTATATACCGTGACCGTATTATCGACCTTATTTTTAGGATTTCATGATTAAAATTTTGTGTTTAATATTTTATATTTTGATATTGTATTTTACAAATCAGTGGGAGTACGAGTGTTTTTTTCTTCTGAGGTTGCAGGCTTATGAAAATAAAATTAATTTACTTTCAATCATATTCTGGGCGGAGTTCATTTCAAAAGTTAGGGATGATAAAAACATGAACATATTGATTTTGCACTGCCTCTGATTATTGAAATCATGTATTTCAGTAAATTGCCTACTTTTTAGGAATTTAACTGTTTAGAATTGATATAACTTTACTAAAAAACTTAATAAAAATTTCTAATATTAAATCCATCCATCACCCCGTGTTACTTAATCAGTTACCATTTTTTTTTTTTAATTTACCATTTTAATTTTTATAATAATTTATTTTATAGTGTATTCTGTTTTAGTTATAAGTTAGCAAATTTATATATCTAAACTATAAATATATAATATTTTAATGTTATCAAACGCATCGATACTCGCGTATAAATTTTCAACTTCCTTTAAAACATTATATTGGTCGATTGTGTGGCTCAGTTGTATATAACCATTGATTATAGAATAATTAATAATTATTCTATAATCAATGATATCTCACTGCTCCGACTGGGTGCAACTAGAACAGGTTCAACGGATCTTTTTAGCTTTTGTAGCACACATATTTGAAATCGATCATCTCCCGCGTGACTACTTTAAGGTGCTCGGCTACTTAAGCCCGTGTAGCTGACAGACGCTTGGAAGCAAATATCTCCTTTTTGAAATTACTCGGTGGTGCAGTAAATAGCTTGCCCGACCCTATTAGCCGACGTAAACTTCAGTGTCCCTATGCGTTCCACCCGTTCCCAAACTCTATTTCATATTCCTATGTTCCACACCAATTTTGGTAATAACTACCCCTTTACACAGAATGTTCTGTGTAGCCAACATTAACGTAAAATTTAATTTCTTGGATTAGCAAATGTTATACATGGAAATTATTATTGTAATTTTATTATTTGTGTATCGTATTATGTGTATATTTAATCTTAATACCGTATGTAGGTTAATACACTTTTTGTCAATAAATATATATACATTTAACAATACAAATATACAATCACACGATCCTTCAAACTGTAAATTTGTTCGACTTATACATTTCATCCATAATCATGTTCAACCATCAGGATAATGTTATTGAAATATGTTGTTATTATTGTATTAAATATTTTGTTGTGTAAAATTGAAATAAAGTTATGCGTTTATAAAATAATTTTCGATTTATTTTATTTTATTGCAGATGAAATTGTGTTTTAGGAATAGTATAAAACTCACTTTTCTTAAAAAAAAAAAAAACAGTACTATATAATCATTTGACATCCAGTAGGAATAAATGTTTTAGTAAAATTGTACTACAATTTATAGATGTTCAGCAAAATTTTAAATGTTTAGTGTCACTTTGGATAAAAGTGTTGCGAAATCGTCTTTTAGAGTAAATGTATTCGGCAAAAATGATACTGTTTAGAAAAAGGAATTTTTGAAAGTAATCATATCTCATAACAACTATAGTTCGAAGAATAATAATGAAACATTTGTTTTCAAATGTCGATTATTATATCAAATTCAGATCGATATATATTTAAAAATTTCACTTTTTTTTTTTCAAATGCGATAAATTGTTATTGCTTAAAATAATATTTGAATACACAAAAAATTTGCTATGAATAATTATGGACAAAAAAAAAAAAACGTATTAAATTCCATCGTTTGTAATGAGTATTTATTTTGTTCTTTATTAAATCACACGTAAATATAAAACTGTGACAAAATAAATTTAAAAGTTTCAAATATACTATTGATGACACATTATACATAATCAAAACATTTTCAATAATACGTTTATAATAAATAATGTAAAAAATATAATTTAATAAAATAACAAATAATTAGTAACAATATAAGTAATTAATAATTATTGAAAAAAATATATTTATGTACATACGAATTTTGTTGCATCAAATTTTTAGACCTTGGAGTAATTTATCTAAACCCTAAAACAAAAACAAATCAATATATTGTTTATCAAAAGAATGTTATAATAATTTAATTGACGTTCACTTACACCGAGTTCCCATAGTATTATTTTACCATCCAGACCGCTACTAGTAAACTTTGTGACAGAATCATTTGACTCTGAATGGATGCGCAAACATGTCAATGTATTCTGATGTTTTGTATCGAGTTCATAGTCACTGTTGATCCGTGCCTGACGATCCAGACTTTGAAATTTTTTCATTGCACTAAGGAAAAATAATTATATGTAACACATTATGTTTAGAGTTTAAAAATCTGTTTATGCTAAAAGTCTTGATTACCTCAAACCGGCAGCTTCTTTTTTTTGAGAACTGTCTATTTTAGAAACAAATTGCACTTTGTTATTGGAATCAATGCAGTACAATATTGGGCAACATCCGTGACCCTGTTTAGACACAAAAAGGATTAAAAATATTTAACTAAATCATCAGTTGTACATTATAACAAAATTTAATTATCACAAACTCGATATCGTAATTGATAGACCTTACCGCAGCAACGATTGCTCGATCTGTAACCCAAATACAGCTTATGAAAGGTAACTCGTTTGTTTTTAACTTGTTCACAACTGTGCTTCCTTTCGACACATCAGCTACAGTAATGGACGAATCGTGGGCAACCCAACACAATCGGTTACCAGTCTTATTAAACGCTAGTCCGTGAATCCAACCACCTATAAACAGTCAATATGTAGTGAATAAAATCGAACAGTTTTGTTTTTAATTATGTCTAAAAAAAATAACCTCCTCTAGTAGAATTGGTGAATTCGGCAACTAAATTTGGCACAGAAGTGTCATCACTGTCCCATGCAGTTTTGACTTTTTGGCACTGGTCGACTTCTTTCATATGTACACTGAATAATCTGACTCGGAAATCAGCAGTCCCAGTAGCCAATACCATGTTATTCGGATGCCAGTCTAACGCAGTTACAGTAGATCGGATTGGTTTTTTAATATGTTTCGACACCCACCAGTCATTTTCAACCTCAAAGTAACACACGGATATTAATTGAGCTCCTGAACCGACAGCGAATTTCTTTTCTAAAAACAATAATATACATTATTAATGTATTGACAAAAAAATGTATACACGTATTTGAAAAGTAATAATTTTGAAAGTAAAATTCATTTATGATACATTTTTTTTGCAACCACTTTGGATTTCGTCCGAACAGACTACGTTATAATATCGAAAAATTACCGTTAGGCGACCACTTAACACAAGTCGCAGCTCTACTAATTCGTAACAGTACAAGAGTTGGTTTCCACTTTCCCTTGTCATCGATTGTCCATACATACGCGTTACGGTCCTATCGAATAATACAATTAATACCGTTGTAAATAAACGTACATAAAAGACATAAAAAAAACTTACAGCCGAGCACGTAACGATTCGATTTGTGTTTGGCGCCCAATCGATTCCAGTTACTAGAAGTCCGTGCTGGTCTAGATTGTCCAACAGCGTCCAGTCACTGAAGTTTGGTTCGTATTTGTATATATGCACTTCGTTACTATTCGGAATCACTGCTATTTCTATAATATATCGTTCAACGACAAATTTAAAGAATAGTCTCTACATTGGCAACGATTTGGTTTGTTACACGAAACTTACGGGTTCTGTTCGCGTTCCACGAATGAGAAGTAACCGGGCTGTCGCCCAAATTGAACTCCATTGCACACGAGTTCAAATAAATGTATACACGTTTTAATTTACTAGTTAAAATTATTAAAAATACAAAAATAAAACGCTAAACGAGCATTAATTAATGTATTTTATTGGGAAATATTTTTTATTATTATTATAGTAACTACCCGAGGGCCAAATCGCCAGACAAGGCGGTAACAAGCAGCGGCACCAGCAGTGAACAGACGTGCTGCCCAGTGAAGCGATCTGACGGCACCCACAGCAAACGACACAACAATTGTGCGACAGTACAGTGCGGCACGTTGTACAATATTTATCGATCGACCAAATTCCCCACACCGTAGGTCGTTTACACCCGTTTAAAAACTATTCACCATATTTTACACTGCTATAGTTCTCCAACGAAATAATTTGAATTTTCGCGTGAACATACATATATTGAAAAGTGCAAATTTATTACGAGAAAAATAATTCGGCCGGGTTTTTGGCATTTTTTTTTTTCGAATGTATACGAGTCACGACATACCTAACCGACTAATGAGTAAAATATTAATGATACTCGGAAAACTTACATAATGGACACATATATTAACTCGATTTATTAACCGAGTTAAAATATTGTCTATGAAATATGATTTACACAGTATTATCATTGATTAAATATACATTATATTAGTATATTTTACATATTGTTTAATCAATTTTATTTACACTGCAGTGGCGTTTTTATTTCGTTTTTTTTCCCGATCTTCACTCGCGGATACTTTCCATGATGTTATAACATATTATGTAGACGAGATATTTATTTCTAATTTTAAACGACAAATTAACGCAAAAGATAATATTATTATCGACACCGGGCGGCCGGAACTCGGTTCTAATAGGAACATCAGCACAATTTCGAAAACTGTCAGTTCGGTCTACGTCTCGCAGTCTCGTGGGTCGTTATAGTTGCCCGGTTTTTTTTTTTTCGTATTATAAACCGATAGAATTTGTTCGACGTAAATCAATCGTAAAATTCTTATTTCGACGTTCACGCACGTATTGTTATTATTCAAGTATTACAACGGTTTTTCTTCCTACGTATTTAAATCAAATTTAAAAAACGATATATTTTAGTGATTTGGTTTGCGAGCGATATATATAGGAAACGGTACGCGGTGTAAGTGCACTGCGCTGTCGATCCGTTTTCGACGATCGTTTTATCGAATCGACGATCGGAGAAATATTATTTCCTTTTACGCGCGCTCGTATTTATTCATTTTTTTTTCCGAAAACGAACGTTGGAAGAAAACGGTCGTGGAACTGTTTGATCGAATGCCGCGCGTTATTTCCTTTATCTCGGAAACAAATATCGATGACAAACTGTTTGTTACGAATCTCCACCTATTATCAAACGTGCCATGGTGTGCTGATATCAGCGTTGAACACGAATTTTAACAAACTTTTCTCGCTCGTGTCCGAATTCCCGTCGTCCGGTCCGACAATATCTTTTATGGCACGCCGAAAACGGCAAATTCATTACGGGACCTCGAGTGTAATGTTTGCAGACGTCTTCCGTTCGTGAAGTACATCGAGTGAACGCGAAAATTGCGACTAGCTGGTTTTTTTTTTTTCCGTCCGTGCCGGAATAATCGATACGTTTGGAAAATCGTTGCGAAATCCTTTTGCTCTCGTGATTTTAATTAAAAAAAAATAAACGTAAAACAATGAATAACATTGCGACGCAGAGAATCAAAAGGGAATTTAAAGAAGTCATCAAGAGCGAAGAGGTAATAAATAATAATATTATTGTTAACATCGCGCGTAATGTTTATGTTATTTTTAAAAAAAAAAACCACCAGAAATATATAATGTATTGTTTATGCACTGTCCAAAACTTTATTATGTACAATTAACGTTAAAATATACATTTTAATTTTACTAATAAATTAATAACGATTAACGTTTTTGTGTAAATAATTTTATTTTCTGTCGGTCGATTTTAGGGAATTTTTTTTACTCATCGAGAAAGCCTGAATTTCTAAATTTCTTTAGAATTAGAAAACAAAATTTTTTTTTTAATTTTTAAAATTATATGGGTACTACTCGAGTAAGAAATGTAATTTATATATTTACAAGGCGGTAGTAAAAAAAAAAAACAATCGGACTGGTCCAAAATATTTTAGTTGTGCAATTAGTTTTTTTATATATTTTTATTTGTTCGAAACGATTTTCCTAATGTTAGAAAACAAAAATTTTTCGTGAGGCGGAGATGGATGAATCTGGACTTGCAATTCGATCAGAAACCCAAATAATATATAATAATGTGTTTGTAAGATTACAGGTTATAAAATTCAACTGATTTCGATGTTTATTTTATTTAGCTCGCAAAATGTTCCATCAAAGTCGATATGGTTGGCGACAGCTACACTGAACTAAAAGGTGAAATAGCTGGACCACCTGATACACCGTATGAAGGCGGTACATTCTTTTTAGAAATTAAAGTGCCAGAAACTTATCCTTTCAACCCTCCCAAAGTAAGTACATTTCATTTTGTTAAATTACTAGATATATATATATTTTTTTTTTTTTTAAAAAAACATTTTTATAGGTTCGATTCATGACAAAAATATGGCATCCAAACATATCATCCGTCACAGGAGCTATATGTTTAGACATATTAAAAGATCAATGGTGTGTAGTGATATATGTATACAATTAGTTTTTTTATATAGGATATGATATTTTTAATTTATACATTAATTGAGATTTAATATTATTAAAAAAAATCACTTTATGTCAACATTACATTGATACATTGGGTTAGTTTATTGTAATCTGATCCTAGAAATGTACAATATTTTCAGTTATTGATTTCGGTATTTCATATATAAATATTGAAGTCTAACATAATAAATTTTTGTATGAAAATGAATAATTTAAGTATTTAAACAAGTGGATGTGTAGACCATAAAAATTATTGCTTATGTGAATATAAACAATTTAATAATAGGGCTGCAGCCATGACTTTACGTACAGTTCTCTTGTCTCTACAAGCACTTATGGCTGCTGCAGAACCTGATGACCCACAAGATGCTGTAGTTGCAAAACAGTATAAAGAATATCAAGAAACATTTGCCAAAACTGCTAGCCACTGGACCAATGTTTACGCCGGAGGTATTATATATTTTTAATTAATTAAATTACATGTATTAGTATGTTTATAAATTTAAACAGATGTTTAATTTTAATTACACTTGAGAAATGAATATATATATATTTTTTTTCTAACAAATTAAAGGAAAATTTTAAAATATCCATTAAGTATCATATATTTTCTTATTGCATATAAAAGATGAACATGGTAAAAGTTCATTATAATTTATTATTTGTTGAAGAGTAATATTAATCATGTTTGTAAACAAATTGTAATAATACTTTATCTTATACATAATTAAAAAAAAAAAATGTTATAGGTCCACATAAAAATGCAGACTTTGATTCTAAAATTCAGCGTCTCGTAGACATGGGAATAGAATGTGATCAAGCACGTGGAGCATTGTCTACTTATAATTGGGATTTGGAACGAGCTACGGAACAACTGTTTAGTTAGGATAGACTCTATTTTTAGGGTTTATGATTTGTGGTTAACATACTAAAATTGTCGATTTGAAGGTTTTAAGTATATGATTCATTATAAATTTTGTGTTATTTTTAATTTTGTCTTTTATATATATATATATACATACACATGTCTGATTACATAATTAATATTAATGGTATCTCAGTCAAATTTGTGCATGACTGCGTGTATATTTATTATTAGGTAGTGTACAAATATTTATAAACATCACAAATAATTGAATTAACTATCATATTAAAAATTGTTGGTTTGAAGAGTAAAGTTTTAAGTATTCCATATTATATAGCATCAGTAAATACTTTCTATATAATCGAAAATGCTTTTTTAATTTGATCCAGCTTGGTCATTTGGTATAGTGAAAGTATTATCGTTCCTGTAACTAATCATGATAATTTTTAATTGTTATGGATTGAAAAGTGAATCAATATAAGACTATGCTTATGAGTTAATGTGAATAAAAATAAGTACTAGAGATCATTATAATCAAAGAACAAGTTATGAGGTCAACCGGCTTTTGATATTCAAATATTCAACAAATTAGTAAAAAAAAAACATCTAACACAAACAGCAACCAGTCATATGTATATTACTGCCTATCAAGGGCATTCACAAAAGTGTATCAAGAAGAGCCTATCAGTTTTTTTTGTGATAATATTTCGTAGTTATTGGGAGCTCGACTTGGTGGTTTCCGCCCAACAAATTAAAATATAAAATATTTCGAATTGTGAATATAATAATAATTAGAAAACATAATTACTAAACTATATAATTACCTTTACAACTATATTGAATATCGATCACAAATAAAATGTAAATACAATAAAATTTTAAAAAACTGTTATTTTTGTTCTGTGTTCTGTTATTTTCTCATTTTATTTTATTATTTTGTAATAATTCTTAGTGTAATGTACATGTGTTTGTGTTATTAAATATAAAATAATCAAAATACCATTCTTGACATTTTCAGTATTGTCTGTATTACATTTTTCATTAAACATGGTAATAAAACTGAAAAATGTTTTATTTTGGTATGATATTTACAAATATGGTATTTTGTGATTTCGAGTCAAAATCGCGATCAATAAAAGTAAAATAAATCAAAGACAAATAGTTAGAATCGAAACAATTTTTCATTATAAATAAGAATTTTTAGTTACATATCAACAATTTATTGTCATAAATACAATATTGTAATAGTTGCACATCTCAATTTGAATTAATCTAGTAAAAAAATTGGGAACAATAGTATCCCAGTGAAGTCAATGGAAAAGGCATAGTGATTCGATCTATATGACGTGTCAAATATTCACACTGCTCAAATACTGTATTAGTATTTGTTACGGTTTAGGGATTCAATTTACGTAGTTTATAGTTCAAATTAAATTACACAAGCAATGTCCTAGTGTGATTAATATCGCCATGTAGTATTTCGTTCAAATACACTATGTAAATAATAAATATGACCGTGGATATAAAAAATGGACAGTGAAAACGGTGTCTTCATGAAATAAGACTTCTATACCTCCATAAAGCACGATCTCCTGCCTCTTGAACACACACCAACTGTCTTCATATCATCCTCAATTCCATCTATTCATTTCTTTGGTTTTCCTCTTTTCCCCTTTACATACATTTCCATAACACCTCTCGTGTTCTCTGAATCGTTTGGAGCGCATAACATTTCCGAACTACCTCAACCTACTCACCCTTATTTTCTCCACAATATATACCTACACTACCTCTCATAACGTACCTACTCATTTCTTATTGTACCTATTCTTCCTAGAATAATACACATATTCATCTTGATATTCTCATCCTCTATGGCTCTATTCCATTTTCCTGTCCACTGCTCAACATTCCAAAATATACAACATTGCTGCCCTCATTTCTGTTTTATCAAATCTACTTTTCAATTTTATTGGAAGCTTCTTGTTCACATACACTATGTATGTGTGTACACCATGGCACGCATCACCCTGTCCATTACTAAATAAGTAAGGGTTTAAAAAGATGAATATTGATGCACATCAACAACAATAAAATCTGTTTCTCCTCATACATACACTCCTCACTTTCGTCCTTGCCACTTCGCATATACACAATATTTTAACACACACCATCGGTACTCCTTTTTTATTTAACGCCCATCACAAAATCTCTCTTGGAACTCAAATGTCTTTTAAATCTATAAATATCATACACAGTTTTCTTCTCCCTGACTCCTTTGCTTCTACACAATCTGTCACATACAAAATTTCGATTCTATTGTTGACTTTCCTGGTATAAACTCAAACCGTATCTTGTGATTTTTTTTTTATTCTTCATGATATAGACCTTTTATGATATATATCTTTACTCAATGATACAGACAAAGGTTGGATATGTCCAGTTATTCAGGATAATGAAAACTGTAAGTTTAAAACAAAAAAATACTTTGTTTTGAAGAGACAAAAGAGTTGGCGACCCTAATAACTGGTACGTAATGTTATTATTTTCCGTGGTAACAACTCACGGTCTTCTCTATACGATGTTCTATGATACGATAGAAGTCTGTGCAATAACATAACGGAACACAGTACAATTGTGTGATAACACAATCAGAGCTTGCAATCACGATTATTTGCGCATTCGTGCGCTAATTCCGATTGAAAAATGTTTGGACTGTGTTGCTAGTATGCGACACCTATAAACCAAATAAAAAAAGTGTATTACGTTATTACTGTCGTGTGAGTTTTGTTTGTTATTTAAAATTTTGAACTTAGGCCGTACCGTGTTATATAGTCCGATTGATTTAAAAATTTTGATTTTAATGTAAAATAATGGACAAAATCGTTTTGACAATTCGGAACAATAGCGATTTTATAACTGAATTTTGAAAAATCTAAAACGTAAACATCATATAAATACCTAATCCGTAGTACTGAAGTAAGTGGAACGAAATTTAAAGACAGAAACTCTTAAAAAAAAATCACATATTTAAAATTTTTATTTTTGTTGTTATGAAATGATTTTTTTTTATAGAATATGGAGTTCACTAGACCAGCAATAAGTTCATACGAATCCCCCGACATGATTAGTAAGTTGTTGTTGTTGTAGTCTTAATATTTTCGAAACGGCGTCTGCAAAGAATGATTTATTTTGAAACTGACTACATTTTATTGACATTTGTCTTTAATATTAGTGTACGGAAACTACGTAGAAGAAGAATATCCAGAAGCGATTGACACTAGTCTGTATTCAGACCAATTGGACGGACAGATATTGAGATCTGAATTTGAAGAAACTCGAACGGTATTGACAGACAACTGTAGTCAGTATGGAATTACAGCTACGTGTTTCGATACACATGAAAATTTACTTTGGGTTGGAAATCAACTTGTAAGTGCACGACCGAGTAATTTTCTCGATTTCAGGTTTACCTAAAAACACGTTCTAATGTTAAATATTTATTGTTCTATTCAGGGTTACGTATCTTCTTATTATAGTGCGGATATGCAAAAGTATACAATGTTTAGGGTTCATTCTGATGAAGAGGTTCGTTCACTATTGACTACAGATTCTACTTTGTTGGTTCTTACTCCTACCACACTTCGATGCCAGATGCGTAGAGGTTTACCAATATTTACTCACAGGTATAGTAATGAACTAAAACTAATTGTTAAGATATATCTTATAATTGCATTATACGTTTGGCAATTTAACCGTTAGAGATTTTGCATGTTATGATTTTTTTTTAATTACAAATATGTGTATATAGATAGAGAAATGATTGTGACCTGGAAAAGCATAGGCTACATACGGTGTATTTTATAAACATAATGTAGGTCACAATAAAGCCAAATATTATCTCGAGTTTCACTCTACTGCCAAATTTATTATCAAAATATTGATGTATTTGAATTATTTTTATTTTGTTAAAAATTAGTCTTAAACATTGTATGCCGATGTTAACCAAAATGTATAAAATCGATATGTTTATCGACAGATACACGTTTTATTTGGTCATCACGTGTTAAAAATGTATATAGATTGGTCACCCTATTTGTTTTGAAATTTATGTTTGTGCAGAATATTTGTTTTTCTGAAAATGTTGATGAATTCATTTCTGGGTACTTTTCAAGACATTATAATTTTAAGTTTAGACAAATTTTGTAAAGCGATTAGAAAAAAAAATTGTTTTTAATGCGCTATTTAATAGTATACAGTTAATAGAAATGTTTAAATATAAAATGTAATTATATTTTTTTTAATTTTGCGATATTTCAGTTCTGAGTATTTGAATGAAATGCAATGTATTACTCAGTTAGCACGTTCTCAAGATACTATATTGATGGGTGGCCACCAAGATAAGTTGATTGAGTTTAATTTGAACGTATGTAAAGAAACAAATATTATAAATGCTGGAGAAAATGGCTGTGCTATATTGCGCCAAAATGCTAATAGAACTGTATGTTGTGGAGATCCCACCGGAGTAATTAAACTTCGAGATCCTAGGAATATTTCAAAAATTATTTACACCGTTGACGCACATACAGGCAGTTTATCGGATTTTGATGTTCACGATAATTTATTAGTTAGCTGTGGTTTTTCAAACACGTAAGAGAAGGCTAATTTGTGTACCGTTTATAACAATAACATGTATATTCCATATATTTTTATTATTAGGCATGGATCTATGGTGCTAGATCAGTTTTTAAACGTACATGATTTAAGAATGATGAGGTCAGTTTCATCTATTTCAATGATTATTGAACCATTTCTACTGAGATTTATGACTTCATATTCATCACGCATTGCAGTCGTATCCAATACAGGACAGTGTCAACTTGTAGACACTGTTGCTTTGTCGGAACAAGTTATGAATCTCTACCAGGTTTAATACTCTTAAAATTAGATTACGATTAATTATTGGTATTGTAATAATTTCTAATAAAATAAAATTAGATGAGTGGGGCTGAGGAAGGAGCATTGGCTCTTTCTATGGACGTATCTCCTTCAAGTCAAGCAATCGTAATTGGCGATAATATAAGCACATTGCATTTATTTACTACAGCATCTTCTCGATTCAATACTTTGGCAAGAGATACAATATTTGCACAGCCAATGGAACCACTTCCGTGTGGTCCGATCAATGTGACAGACGAATTAGCTGTTTATTCCAATATTCCATTACCTCCGTGTGATGGACCATTAGCATCAGAATTACCTGAAAAATTTCTTACTAGCATTTACAGGTAAATTGTAAGATTTTTAATAAAATTAAAAATATGTATATTACAATAATCATTGTGATTAATGTAAATTCTTAATACTCAACGTCTATAAATCTTAAACAAATGACTTGTTGTTTGAATGTAAATTTATATATTAAAAACTATGAAAAGTTACAAAAATTGTACCATTTTAGAAATAATGTTTTGAAATACTGATGTATTGTAAAAAATTCTGTTTCACAAAAAAATGTAACTTGGTGGAATTTCAATTGAAAAGTTGAGCATTTGTTTTTATTAATTTATCAATAATAAAACGGTAATATAACTAGTGTAATACTGTCGATGCTTATAGGAAAACACCAGCAATAGATACGAATATACTATCTACAATGAAAATGAAAGGAACTGTTGGTTATGCTCCAAATCCAAATAACCGAAAACGAAACCAAGTAATTAATTGTGTTTAGTATAATTTAATTATTGGTGGTAAATAATTTACTAATTTATATTGATGTATAATCCGAAGTAAGCAAATCTAATGATCTTTGAATGGGCGGTCATTAATTGGAATAGTCTTGACACGTACACAATGTATGTCTGAATTTTCAATAAACATATTTTTTTAATATCAATGCATTCCTAAAGTTCAAATATTGATTGTTTATAGTTAGAATGTTAGATATAAATACTTTTATATTAAATCATTTTAATAAAATAAATGTATCAAATATAAGATGTGTCCTATGTTCGTTTTTGTTCTTTGTACAAATCTGTATTATTATATTAAATAAAAAACCTATTTTATACCATATTTTGAATTTGTAATGTACTTAAATTTGCTACCTCGTTCAGTTTTAAATTTATTTTACCTTGTAATTTGAAGTTACAAGGTTGAAAAATCTGGTACAGTAATACGTTCTGCAATAAATTAAAAGTTGTGCGACAAAAAAAACATTACAACTAGTACATAGTGTGTAGTACCCTAAAAATTTGGTAAACACAAAACAGGTTTTTGATTTCAATTAATCAATTAATTTTATTATTTTCAAAGTTTGTATGAACAAATGTGAACATTGTGTAATAAAAATAGTTTTAAATTAACATTTACTACTTTTTCTATTTTCAGGTAGCATATTTCAATACAGTATGTGAATCGCAAAACAATCATAGTAATAATAATCAATCTAACGATGAAGAATGTGAATCTCCGACATTTATTGCAATACCTAGAAGGTATAGAAAAATTGATTTGAAATTTAAAAGTGAAGATTTCGATTATGAACAATACAATAAAACTAAATTTAGTGGTTTGGAATCGAGTGTTCCGAATTCATACTGTAATCCTATGCTTCAGGTAATTATTATTGATATTCTAGAATGCGTTTTATTTAAAAGTTTAAAACGGAAATATAAAAAATACCTAATGGATTAATAACAATTTTACTGAATGTGTCAACAATATTTTTAGTAATGACGAATAAAAGTATAATGTTGAATTAAAATAAGATAAAATATTACGCTTTTAATTGTTTTTTAAGTAATATGTATTGAATTTAACTGTCCATATTTCCATGAATGTTATAATGTTACTATAAAAAATGTTTTTTGTGGTATTTATTTAGGTCTTGTATTTTTTGGAGCCATTGCGAAAAATTTTAATGTCACATATTTGCCAAGAGGAATTTTGTTTAAGTTGCGAATTATCTTTTTTATTCTACATGATGACTAAGTCTAAAGGAATACCATGCCATTCTGGAAACTTTTTAAGAGCTCTTCGTAATGCCCATGATGCTACAGCTCTAGGACTTATACTGCCTGATCATAACAATGCTGAAATGAAAAATAAAATTAATATTAGCATTTTAATTCAAGTAAAGTTTAACCATATCATAATTAAGTATTTTAAATTAATATAGAAACAAATAATTTATTTTAACTGATATATATATATATATATATATATTTATTTATTGTTTCTAGAATTGGAATCGATTTATTTTACATCAAATTCATTTGGAGCTTTTGAGGACAAAAAAAAGTCTTATTGATGAACAAGGTAAATTCGTCTTTAAAGACACAGATTTCCCAAGTATTGGAGGACAACAAGTTCGAAAAAAAATTAAAAATAAAGAAGAAGATCATAATGAAACTGAAATAACTAGGTTATTCGGTTGTAAACAACTTCACGTGAATAAATGTTTAAAATGTAATCACGAATTCAGCAAACAATCTAATTTAATGGTGTGCAATTTAGTTTATCCGGAATCCAATGATGGTACAATTAAAAAAATTTAAAAAAAATTAAATTAATAATTTAAAAGTAAGTTTTATTATTTATGTTGTAGAGAAACCTGTGGCTTTCTGTGATTTACTACAACAAAGCATTTGTCCAAAACAAACTACCACCACTTGGTGTGAACGTTGTGAAAGTTTTCAACAGACATTGCAGACTAGAACATTAAAATCATTACCTGCTATATTAACTGTGAATTGTGCTATTGAAAGTAAACAAGTAAGTTTTGAATCAATTAATTTGTAATTAATACCAACTATATGTTGTATGCTGCTAGGGAGAGGAGAGATTATTAATTTTAACCGTTAACGTTAAAACGTTGAGAATAATTGGCGGTTATCAAATTTAACTAACCATTATTTTAACCTTTGGTGGTGTAATTACAAGTAAAACTCATGTACTCGTATATCATATGTTATTTTGTGGTATAATAGAACAAAGACTTTTGGCAACAACAAATGGACATTTTGGTAAAACAGGCAGTCACGAAGTCTGGAGAGCAAAAGACAGCACCGAGTACACCAACATCATTCAATAAGCCTTGTCGGTACGGAAGTAATTGCACCAGACACAGTTGTCGATTTATGCATCCTGGACAAACGCCAGCAGGTAATAGCGTTTTGAAAATTAGTTTCATATTAATATTAATGGAAATTAGAAGAAATTATTAAAAATAATTTTTCATTTAGTTCCAGAAACAAATAATTCTATGTCCTTGTCTCAGTTATATTACACACACTCATGGCTGCCATTACATATTAAAGCAGAACTTCAGCCCGACGGAAATTTAACATTATTTAAATGCGAAGACGAGGAAATAGACTCTAAATCGTCCAATGTCTATGATTTGCATGCTGTTGTATGCTACATACACGAAGACAGGAAAAATCTTGTATCTATTGTGAATGTTGGACAAGCATATCATGAACACATATCAGCTAGTAATCCTTTATCTCAGTGGTATATATTCAACGATATTAGTGTATCTCCAGTCATAGGACAAGAAGCCGTTTGGTTTAGTTTGGATTGGAAAGTTCCTTGTGTTTTGTACTGGGTGTCGAGAAATAATGAAATCACATTTAATATAGAACGTGAAATTAGTGATCCAGCTATTACAGCCAAAGTTTTTACAGAGAGTGTTTATTTAAATTCTCCAACAAATGGCAGTGATGTTATATTAGATGAAGAAATCCCTAAATCAGGTGGAATAAATAAACGTATTTCAAACATTCGATTTAAATTGTTACAGTTAAATGTATTTTTAGGCGAACTAGTAGCCATTGATGCAGAATTCGTTACTCTGAATCAAGAAGAATCGGAAATAAGAAGTGACGGTCGCTTGGCCACAATAAAACCTGTGCAAATGGCTGTTGCTAGAATATCGTGTATTCGAGGGTAAGTAAATGTAGTTCTTTAACCGTAAAACACTTAATTTATTTTCCATTATTTTGTCTCAATAGTGAAGGTCCACACGAAGGCAAGCCTTTTATAGACGATTATATTTCAACACAAGAGCAAGTGGTGGATTACCTAACAAAATTTTCTGGAATCAATCCTGGTGATTTAGACATCAGCAAAAGTTCTAAGAATCTGACCACCCTCAAATCCACGTATATGAAACTTCGATATTTAGTCGACAATAAAATAAAATTTATTGGTCATGGATTATACAACGACTTTAGGTTAGTTTATTTATTTATAATTTAAAAAAAAAAAAAAATTGCAATTCACAAGAAAGAACATTTAAAGTAAACTCCTCTTGGATTTTACGTTTTTGCACATGACATTTGTTACAGAAACGTAATAATTATGTTACCTATATCACTTTTCGGTCAAATTAAATTTTTCACATTAGAAGTAATAGGTAACAAATCTGTTAATAAAAAATAATTAAATTTTTACTAGTTAGAATTCTAATATGTAAGTTCTAAAAATAATAATTCGAGACTTGAATTTTCCACTGATGTATATATTCTTAAGTATTGTATTTATATATATATATATATATTAATGTTTATAGAATGATCAATTTAATGGTGCCACCTGAACAAGTAATAGATACTGTTGCCTTATTCAGACTTCCGCACCAACGAAACGTATCACTGCGATTCTTAGCCTGGCACTTTTTGGGCAATAAAATTCAATCCCAAACTCATGACTCTGTTGAAGACGCCCGCGCTGCTTTGCAGTTATATCAGTGTTATAAAGCGTTGGAAGCGGACGGTACGTTAAAAGCAAAACTAGAAGAACTTTATAAACGTGGAAAAGAGATGAATTGGGTAGTGCCTGGTGAATAGAACAAACGTGTGATATTTAAATTTTAACTAATTATATATATATTTTTTGAACTAAATAATTTTGTGTATAAAAACTATATATATATGTGTGTATACTTTACATACGAGTAAAGAAAAATGTATAGTACTGGGATCACTGGAAGCAATTAATATTTATCACTAAAATTAAAATATGACCCAAAACACTGTCCCATACATGTGTACGATAATATAAGAAAGAATTCATTAACACAGGGTAAAATTGTATTTATGACTGAATGAAGTATACTACGTATTAAAACAAATAATAAATGTTTGAGATCATGTATTTCAATTTAGAGGTATAATTTTCGTATTTTGTAATTTTACCCCGTATCGGGGGCCACCTTATTGTTTAAGAGCACGTTTTACCAGCATTTACAGTCTATTCTTCTAATGTACAATACAGCAAAATAATTTTGCGCAGGAATTAAAATGCAACGCGTTTAGGAGTATTATATTACAGAAATTTTCGAGAACATATCATTCTTATACAATATTTTCTGACAAAATGAAAAAAAAAAAAAATTCAGAACGTTGATTAATCTACACGTCTGTAGATAGTTTTCAAAAAATATTAGTCAATAATAGTCACGATTTATTTACATATTAAATACGATAAAAACTTTTTGACAAATATTGTGAGTCATAGTGCACTGCTAGCCATAACTTTTTTGTTAAACAGTATAATTAAAAAATTTAATATAATGTCGTTGGCTCGAAATGTTTTTCTTATTCAAAACTGGTAATGAGTTCTAACTGAAAATAAACTACCTACTACAATAGAAATTATGCGCAATGCAATTTCGTTGGATCGAGTTTGAAAAAAAAAAAACAAGTCATATTCAATAATAATGTATTTATATTTTTTAAAATAAATTTCATTAACATAATTTATTAATACACACGGAATGAGAATGATAATAATTAAGGATTAATATAATATGCTGATAGTAATATTATATAAATTGTTTATTAAATTAAAACACAATTTATGTATATATATATATATAATCATAACGGACAATAATGTAAAATGTTGTTTGAAAATATTTTTTTTTTTAATATTTGAAATAATATTTTCACTCATGCAAGAAAAATAGACATTAATAAAATTAAAAATAATGGAGACAATTGACAAGCGATCAGAAAATAAAACTCAAATTTATACTGATAATATCATGTTAAACCTAGTAAAAAGTTTTTTTTGTTGTTTTTTAAGTACAATTTGTAGTTATTTGTTCGTAAAATCTAAATTTGATCAATTAATATAATTATTGACTCTAAAACGATTTATTATATATTTACTTAACATATAAAACAATAATGTATACTCATTCCTCATTGTAAATTTTGCTTCACCAATTGTTCACCGCTTTTCATAAAGCACATTTTGTTCGGATTTTTCGGGCAATAACGTCTTGTATGCGCGTTCTCTCCAGTTGCATAGCAAAACGGACACTGATACCTTTGAAGTAAACACACCATTAGAACGAAGTAAAAAAGAAAACGCACACGTTATTTAACAAAATTTCGATGACATACGATTCATTTTTTAAAAAATTTTTTATTAACGCAACGCAATATTATTAATTTATTATTTATGAAACGTTTAAACACTACATTCTTATTGATAAATTCATGGTACAAAATGAAATCGGGCTCGTTACAAAAAATTATATTTATTTGTGGTGGTCGTGTTACCGTTGCAATATTGGACATCTGACCCGGCCGATTGGATCCTTTAGGAAGTGCGACTTGTAGAACTCGGCTGTCTCACCGTTGCTCTTACAGAACGCGCACTCCCGAAGACAGCCCAACTCGGACTTGGGTTTAGACGGTCTTATCAACACGGGCGGCGGGCGTACGTAATGGCCACCGGCGTTCTCTTGTTGCATGCGGTTCATGCGCAGCAGGAACTCGGCCAGTGTAAAGTAATTAGGAGTGACGGACGAAGAGCAGCTGCTAAATGCCGATATCGGAGTAGAGGCCATCGAACCGTTGTCTTGCGCGTAATACGCAGACTGTCCGTACGGCGCCCCATAGTTACGTAGATAGTGTAACGCTGACTCGACGCTGGCGTTGTGCTGGCAAGGGACTGCCGTCGAGCCTGCAACGTTCCTGTCGTCTTCGGTCAAGCACAGCGTACAACGGTTCTGATATTGTTGTCCACCGTTGCTGCTGAATCCGAATCTACTACTACTGCGACCGTTCATTTTTCTCTATATAGCCTGCACATAAACATAATCTATTATTAATTTACCACGCGCGTAAAACATATTATACGCGCTTATTTAAACAATTCAAAATCGAATCGAATTCGTTTTCCTTTTTGTTTAGAAAATCTAAATTTCCAATTAAATTTACTATTATACGAGACACTATAATATAGTACTAGCGAATACACTGAACTAAAATTTCCGGAATTCGCCGGATAGAATTTAAAGAATCGAACTTTAATCACGAATTCGGAAACGTTTTAAAATATTAAAACGTCAAGAGCGATGAGAAAAAAAATAGCAAATATATTACGATTTATTATTATCATCGATTATGGGACTCGAGCCGTGTGGAGCTTAAAAACCAATTGGGTCAAAGAGGAAATTTATGTTTTTCAAAGTATTTATCTCTATGGATTGCAAAACGTATAGTCATCGTTAAGCGGCGAGCGATTGTCCTTTTTGTAAAACCATTAACGACGGTTGATTAATAATCGCGCATCCGATTAGATAAGAAAATCATCTTGTGTAATATAAAATACAATATCTCATATATATATACACATATAATGTCCCGGGATAAATTTTAAATTTTAACGTTTAATAAGATTTGGTATTTCCGGAATGTAAACTGCCATATACGTTAGCCAGAGATTTAACGAGCCAATATAATACGAATGAAAAACGAGAAAAAAAAAAAACGTTTACACTAAACATTTCAATTTCAATCGATAAATTTACTTGGGTAATTTCGGAAGCAAAAACATCGTTTATATATAAAAAAAAAAAATCTCGTCGGACGTCGGCCACTTAACGAGTGGACGATTTTAACACAAAATAAAAACCCCCCAACCGCGGTTTTACAGGACAAAACTCTCGTGCCACGTGCAGCGAGATTGTTTTCATAATTTTCATTTCGTTTTTCGTATTGAAATAAATTCCGTTTCAAATAATTTAATACAGGTCGGCATATTCGGTTAAAATCTACCGACATTCAATACTATCCCCGACGTTTATATTACGGTTTCCGAAATTCGTTGGTCGCACTTCGCGGCAGTTTACTCGGACGATTTGTCACGTCGCCGTACGAAAAATACGTACACTTCCGAATAAAAAAAACAAAAAAAATGTCCGAATAATTTTCCGAGAAGAGCGAAAAAAAATGCAAAATCCATTAACGCGGATATAAAACGTTCACGATATACAAGTCGATGTGCCACTGAAATCGGTCGGCAAGTGATAATATTTCGATGTTCATACGGACAACGGTCGGGCCGCACGACAAGAGCGATGGAATAATATTATATATCGCGAATTAATAAAGCGCTGTGAACCGTTTATTGCGCGAGAGTACGATGGAAACTACGGACGATTATTACCACCAGACACGTAATAAATGGTTAATTTTAAACCGACATTTGCGTAACAATATTATATTATAACGCGCGAAACGGAGGAGGGGGGAATTTTAATATTTACGCGTGTACATATATTTTTATTAATATGATTTCGAAAGCTCGGCGGCGGCGGCGGCGGCGGAACCCGTCCAAAATACTTGCAACGACTTACCCGTGCGTACCTTATGTATTGAACAACGAAAATCCGCTTATTGTAGAATTTCAACCGTGAAAATCGAACGACAAGACACGCGTCACGGTACTTTAATGGCTATTTTTGTACTGAACGAGAAGAAATTTTGCGAAGCGTCTCCCGCAAACGCGTTACCTACACAACAACACTGGCCGACAGCGGTAAACACGCGCGCACCACGTATATACACACAGGTACGGGTCACGTCTGCCGCCTGTACCACCTGTCGGCCCCCATCACGCCGGCGATAAGTTTTTAATAGAGATTTATATAGACTATCGAATTTCCCCAGACGATCCGTATATATCCGTATTATATTATTATTATTTTATTGTTAAATATCGTTTATTGATTCCGATAATCGCGGTTGAATACGAAACTGCGCGCGTACAGCGTATAAAACTCCAGGTAAGCCGTAGACCGCCGCGTTTGGTCTCTCGATTGTTTTTATCCGTTTCGCCACGGCGTCTTTCGGCGTTCGCTTTATTCGCCGTTTTAGAAACGAGCCCTGTGTTGCAGTGTTTTTTCTTAAATAAAAAAAAAAATCACTTAAAGGGGATTGAAAGCGGGTATTTTCTCTCTTTGTCTTACACACATGAAACATAGCAAAATAGACGTTTCGCACTTCCAACGTACTTAAAAAAATTAACCGAACAAATTTAAAAAAAAAAATTGTTCATAATTCATTTTTGAAGGTCTTAAAAAAAAGAAATAAAAAAAGTGGGAAAGTCGTTTTGTAGTAAAATTCACGAGGAATTCAAATCTGTTTTCAAATTTCTTATCGCACCAATAGATCGATCGGTACGTTGGAAGTACGAAACGTCTATTTTGCCGTGTTCCATGTGTGTAAGACAAAGAGAGAAAATATCCGCTTTCAATGCCCTTAATAATAACGCGGTGGTAATTTACGCGTGCACACGCCGAGGCAGTGTTCTCCTTTGGTGGTGAACATTGCAGGGTTCCGTGAACCGGCGCCAAGAAGGAATTTGGCTAAAAGATGAAAATGTATAATACCTTATTAAACTGGTAAAACAACGTTTTCCATTCGAAATGTGTACGAGAAAACTACGGAAAGGTCTCTGCAGTCTTCTCGTTCCGAATCTGTCTTTGAGATAACGAGAAATCATTTAAATTCCGAGCTCTGATATCATCGTACACATTAGTGTAATGTATATGTTATGTATATGTGCTTACGCAATACGGTTTACACTTTTGTCGCCGTTTCTCATTTTTATGTCGTGTTACGCTATACTGTCCGTAGGTTTTTGCCCTAATTTATACTGGCAGTACACCAATATTTTTTAATAAACTTTATTAAACAAATAAAATCATTCCCGGCGTGCTCTAAAAAACATTCACCAAGCTATTTATCGAAGATATTCAATTAGAATTGGAAGAAAAAAAAAGAATATTGCATTTCTTTTGCAATGTTTAAATAAACGTCTTGTCGAGCGTTTCTGTTTGTAACGGGCTTTTGAATAAAACACCACACAAACAGGAATTCTTTTCGTAAATGTCGAACAGTTTAATTATATGAATTGTCCATTCCACTTTTTCGACTTAGCAGCCATTTCAACCAGAAAAAACAAAAACACAGCAAAATCTTGTTTCCAAAACAACGAAACATTCACTGGCGCGGAAATAAGTCTTTTAACTTCTGATATCGTCGCACGCAATCATATATCACTTGCATGCCAGTACACGTTTACACGCGCAAGTTCATATATCGTTTAGTGGCGTTAGAAACGTGCCCGTCTAAACCCAACATTTATATAACAATATAATAACGTTGTAAAATAGTTTTTAAATAAAACTTTAAAACCGTCCTTGCTGTTCTTTTTTTTTATTAAGGGGATTGAAAGCGGGTATTTTCTCTCTTTGTCTTACACACATGAAACATAGCAAAATAGACGTTTCGTACTTCCGACGTACCGATCGATCTATTGGTGCGATAAGAAATTTGAAAACAGATTTGAATTCCTCGTAAATTTTACTACAAAACGACTCTCTCACTTTTTTCATTTTTTTTTTCATAAACCCTTAAAAAAATTAACCGAATAAATTTAAAAAAAAAATTGTTAATAATTCATTTTTGAAGGTCTTAAAAAAAAGAAATAAAAAAAGTGGGAAAGTCGTTTTGTAGTAAAATTCACGAGGAATTCAAATCTGTTTTCAAATTTCTTATCGCACCAATAGATCGATCGGTACGTTAGAAGTACGAAACGTCTATTTTGCTATGTTTCATGTGTGTAAGACAAAGAGAGAAAATACCCGTTTTCAATCCCCTTAACGACACTCGCTTTTGTGCCGGAAGTGTAAGACTGCCCACTCGATTGAGTGTGTAGAAAATATGTCTGCGTTACTATAATGATTATGAGGAAAACAATGGGGGTTTCGCAAAGGGTTTCTGCAAAGGTTCCGTGAGTAAAAAAAGTTGAGAAACATTGGTCCAAGCGGTTACCAGACGTCCTGATTCTGGCGAGACAGTCCTTATATGTAGTATATTTATTGTCTTCATATTTAGAAAAATGCAGCGACTTTTAAAAATTTACGTTTCCAGTATAGGGTTGTGGGCCTATTTCACATATTATTATGTTCTGTCGAGAATCTTTGATTAACTGTAACAACCGACTTGACTAGTTCCTAAAATTCCTTTTACTTTTCCAAGAGCGAAAAGTGTATGCGGTTCCCACGTTAAATTGATCAAAATTCGGGACGTTTTTTTTTTTTTTTTAGTTTGAGTACCCTTTTTCTTCAGGATTTATACCGAAATCAGTAATATTTATTTACGTTATTACGGCATTACGTTTCATTATGCCGAAACGCTTCTTCGAGGCGTTTAGTTGACAATCGATTTAGGTGTATATAGTGTCCTGGCGAGTCCGGAGCACGCGTGACAACCCTATAGAAAGAAGGCTAGAGAAGTGTCTCGCTTTGGTCACGAAGAGTTAATTACTTATAGGTGCGTATTTACAGCGCAACAGTATCATAATGCAATATTTCAATAAAACCGATTAAAATAGCAGTTAAAAACCGTTTTACTTTAACCTTCACTCGTAAATGTTATATGTCTAGTCCGAATATATTCGACAATAGTCGATTTACGTTGTGTATATGTAAGTACGCACAGAACGACATTTTTCATTGAAAAAATTAATTTTTCAAGCGATACGAATTATTAGGTAGGTATATAAAAATAATTACAATCACACATATTTATTCCTGTCTATAAAAAAAATAATGGTTTTCGCGTTTTCGTTGGAAAATTCAATAAAAATGTTTACAACTCTGCAATAGGTTATGAATGGAAAAATTTTCTAATTTTTTTTTTGCGTACTCCAGATATTTCAATATTTTAAAAATGACGGTACAAACAAAAAAATCATTCGTTTTAAAGTTATGACACTTTGAAATGTACATATTTATAAGATTAAATACGCAATTGTTCTTAGAGTTCACATTGGCGACTGTATAGTGATTGGCAATACCAATAATTATACTATTCAGTGGTGGCGGGTTTCTCGAACCTACACTTTTTTTTAAATCCATATATTAAAATTGAAGAACATTTTAATTTTTAAGTAACATTTGACATTTATATGCGAAAAAATGTATTTTTGCATATTTTACGCATGTCAACTAGTTTACAATGAAAGTTCTCGATCACTATATGCTCATTTTCCCACTCCTTGCGGGCTTGTATCGGAACTAAAGTTAAAAATATTCTCAGATTTGTTATGAAAAATCACCTCAGTAATCAATGTATAAACTATAAAGAGTTAAATGACAATAGCGACTATATTAAATAGTGCGAATGTCGACTAGTTACAAAAGTCTGCATTTGATAGATATATTTTATCATATCTTCTTTAATTTGTAATTGTTTTTTTTTTTTTTGGTCAGATTTGAGAAAATTTCAGTATCGAAATCTGTTGCGCACTGTTCCATTAAAAAATCATAAATAAATGATACACACATTACACATGTAACATAAAGATACATATTATATTATTTATTGTATAAAAATCGCATTAATTAAACATATAGTATAGTTTAATAATAATATACTTTAATCTATTAAAAACGTCAAATTCTATTAAAATTTAAAAAATATCTAACACAATGTCTTGATGACACATAACAAACTAATATCTTAATAATATAAACATTTTAAGTAGGTAAACTTTAAGTAATTTATTATGGAACAAAAACAATTTTACTATGATAACTAATGTGTTCAGATAGTTGTTCTAATCAAACTTGAATTTCTCGAATTTGTGCTATCTTTTGAATGTGAGTGTGCCACAACAACAGATAAACACTGAACCCATTCTTCAGCATTTTTTCCGCCTTTGGGTTTCAGTATTAGAGATTCTTCTCCCGTGAATATTTCAAAAGCTTTTGGTATATTTCGAGCACCACGGCTTACTTTTACGCTACGAATCTGATGTATATCAATAGGAGTCCCTTCTTTGTCATTTTTCTAGAATTCAAAATAAACAAAGAGTTAATAAAAAGTATCTGTAACCATATGTAAATAATTATATACAACAGTATATTTATACAAATACAATTTCAACTTACTGAGCCCCTGTATGAGAGATGTGCTCCAGACAGAGTAAAATATCGTGTTCTCCATCTTCTAAATAATCTCCATCTTCCTTTTTTTTCTTTTAGCTGGCCTTCTATTACTGGTTGACTGTCTTGTAAAAAGCCGACAGCACGTTCTGGATGATTACATAAAAAGCAACCCCATCCACAAGAATTTACACTACAATGTTCAAATACGTCAAAGTAACCACTATTACGGAGTTCATTTAAAATAGCATCCTGATCTTTTGCACAGGGGAACGCTGAGGTTACCAAAGTCAGAAATGTTCTAGTTTCACATTTAAGAATGTCCCAACAGTTTTTTAAGGCACTGACCGAAGGATGACGTGAACTGAGTGCTGATGATGATCTTGCTTGAAGGGCAAGAAACATGAGATGTATCCAAACGCGAGGGTGCCGTGTGCGTACAGTAAATAAAGCGCGGTTATAAAGACAATGTTCTCCTCGGCCTTCACAAGCAAAATGAAGTTTAGCTGTTTTTTTTGCTCTTCTTTCTAAATACATGGAACAACATATTTTTAATCAATAATAACCAAAATTAATTATTAAAAAATATAAAACAAACCTTCAATTGTACATTTAGCAGGAGGCGGAATTCTAACTGAAACTTTTTCCATGTAAGCTTTAATTTTATCTAAATGTTTTTCACAGAAATGTTGCATTGTATCTCTCATTGGATATGGTTCAAATACACTTATTCTCTAAAATATAATAAAATAAATATATTTCTAAGAATTTATTAATTTACTATTTAATTACTTGAGAAACACTTGAATTGATTATGGTAACACTAGTATTGTGATTTCGTCTTGGCGTAACAGTTGAATAAATGCCTGAATTTACCCCGACAGGCTCAACATTTAAACTAGGGCCACTCGATTGGATAGGCCCCTGAGATGTAAGACTCTGATTTAATGGAGAACTTCCAGCAGTACTTAAAGGCCGTGATACAGAATTTTGCACACGCCCTGCCAATGAATCTTTAGAGTTAGTACTATAATTAAAATTTGTTGTTATAATGCTTCCAGTTCCTCTAAAATAATTATTTTGCAATAATATAATTTAAACAAGTAATACAATTATTATTGTAATTTGAGAACATAAACTTACAAAGGCGTTGTAACAGTAACACCACCACTTGATATTTTAGTTGTAGATGGTTTGTTACGGTTTGATGTATTAGCAACACAAACTTGATTAGAACTTAATTTAGTCATGCTTTTATGTAAGCCTCCAACTGATCCAACTCTACTACCGGATGCTGAAAATATAACTTGCTTAATACTTAAAATTTCTTTAAAAATACATAATAATAATAATAATAATAATAATGATAATGAATTATACTCAAAAACAGATCAACTTGAGTTTAAAATTTATTGTTACCTGCATTTAATCGTGTCATGCTACGGTGAGCATTTGAGGATTGTAATCTTCCAGTACTACGACTATCTGCCATTAATCTGGGTTTTGGTGTAATCACAATTCTATTTAAACAATTTGTACTGTCCCTAAACATATGAATGATTTTAAATTGTATTTTGATTTTATATATAATTTACTTATTGAAATGAACCTTGAATTTCTTCCGTTATTATCTGTCTGAGTTGTTCTAGTAATATTTGTATTAGTTGAAGATTGATTTCCACCAACCTTAACTATTGTCACTCCACCAGATATTTGGTTTACATGAGAACTGAAAATAATAACAATAATAACGAACATATTATCAATGAATATTTTTAATTGAAATTTGAAAATTATAATTTTAATGATTACTTGGTGTTTCGACTAATTTGCAAGACTCCTTCTAATATTTTATCAGTAAATAATATTGGAAAACAAGAACACAAAAAAGTTGTTTCGCGTACTAATAGACTTTGACTTCCTCGATCAACTTTTGGTAAGTGATCCATTATAAAATTTAATGCTTCTTGTGCTTTTGACTACATAGGAAAAAGAAATTATATACAATTGAAACACTTTAAAATATAATAATAATAATAAAACCTTGTTTATTTTTCCAACAGATGATAAAACTTGAGCAGCAATACACAGAGCATTTGGATTACATTCAGCAGCTTTTTTTATTTTTAAAACATAATCAGATAAAAGTTGCGGTTGATTTTTTGCTAAATTGAGAAAAACTTGCAATGTGGATATAACAGTTTGTGATGTGCACAAGTATTCACAAAGTTGTGGCAAACTAGCTTCTAATAACTGTAAAATTTGAAATAAAAAAGTTATGTAACAGTTTATAATGATGATGTGATAGTTTAATATAATTATGTTATTATACTAACAGAAGGTTTATTGTTAGCTATAAGTGAACAAAGCTGTAACAAAGCCAACTTTTCAGTGAGTTCACATAATGGTAGTAAAGAAACCAAAGCCATTGCATGGTCATGAATAGGATCTCTTGTTACTTCATAAATCTGAGGAAGAACTCGACATAATGGATAGTTTCCTGATTAAAAAATCCATACACAATTAAACAGATTTAACATAGATTAGGTAGCAAATTATTAAAACTAATTAAATATTACCTGAAATTATTGAATCTATTATAAGTTGTATATGATTTGATAGTAATGGAGAGTTGTCAATTGCTGCAAGAGATAAATAAGATGCCATATTTCTTGATAATACTTTATTTCCTTTGTGTAAAAATTTCACAGCTATTGGCAATACTTGTTTCATAACTTCTTTTTTGCTATAATTCTAAAATTAACATAGTTACTTAATATTATACTTGTGGATTTTGATCATTAGTAGAACCATTAACAAACTAAAATAAATTATTAGGTAAAAAAAAGTATTCAACTCATATGTATACTAACAAGAAACATGCACGATATTATGTCTGATGATATTTTAGCATGGGGTGGATCTTCTTCCTTTTGTGATGGTTTAAGATTATGATTAAGACATGATTCCAGTAATGTGACCAAAGCTTCTGCATGCCGTTCCATTGACCCGGTTTCTCTAAAAATAAACTGTTATTAATAACAGTTGAGGTCTTATAGGGAGGTGGATAGATGTGAGGTTTAGATTAATTATTTTTTATTTACTAATATTTTATTTGAATTTGAGGCCAAAAATTTGAATTACACAGTGCTATTATAAGAAAAAAATTTCAAATATATTTTGTCTTGTCTACCTATTGTATGCATTCCATATTACAGTTTATATCACTAAATAAAAATTAAAAACCTGACAACATCGTCAGAACTTTCAACTCAGGTAGGCTAGCCTGTGGCTAATGATTTTTAGAGTAGACCAAACATTTTATTATCTATAGGCCCATGGGGTTTCAATCCCATATTACTTAAAATCCAAAAACGCAATAAGGGGGGATAGAAGGGCTTAACCTAACTAAATTACATAAACCATCCCTAGCAAAACACTTTTTTTTTTTTTAATAATTACAAGGTTTCTTATTTTCGGGTTAAAAACAAGAACCATTAAACTATTTTAAATTGCGCTTATGCTAAAAACAACAAAATAATTTATTAAGTATATTATATTTATATAAAATAATTAAATTTAACAATTTTATATTTTTATTATGGGAGAAATCCTGATTATTAATATGCAAAAATTCTATTGAAATCAAGAATATATTAAGAATAAAATATTTTAAAATTTATTATTATTATTTAATTGATACCTGATAGCAGTAGTAACTCTTGTGATGCATATTTCAACAACACTTTGATCATTGTCATTGTTAACATAATCAGGTAGGCTTGTAATTTCGCAAATTATATTAATGACTTCAGATAAATCATTCACAATAGCCTCATCAGAAACAGTAAATAAATCACCAGCCTGTAAATAAAATGTTTTAAATTATGAGAATTCAAATTAACCCGGACCACCTATAATTCAAATTATACCTTGGATAAATCTTTGTAGTTCAATACTTGTGTAAACAGTTCATGCATTTCTTATAACTTTAAGTACAGCTACAGTCTTAAAATTCTATGAAAGGACTAAAATAATAACAAAAAAAAAAAAAAAATGCAAACATCTATAAAACATTATTGATACGCTATTTTGAAATAAACTGTATATTTCAGTGCAGTAATTAATATGTGTAAAACAAAGACAATTTTAAAATGCATTAAATGATATCTGTAATGTACTTTATATTTATTGATAATTATGATTAAAAAGTGTTCCGTGCACATTATAGGTACATAGGTGCATTGAAATAAATATTAACTATAGCAAATAAAGATATTTTAAATAAATAATAACAATTATACTGCGTGTTATTTATGAATATATATTTTGGAACTTATTGGTTACACTCCCGCCACTCGCTAGAACTGGATTTTTTTAGATCAAAGCCTAAATCTTTAATTTTCTTATACAAATATATGATTGCCAACAATTAAATATGATATACACTTAGGACGAATATATTCAGATATGATGGGGGAATATATAATTTCAGATTTATCAGGCATACTTGCAACAAGACATCCAGCATTATTTTTGCATCTCACAAAAAGATTATTATAAATGTCTACTGACATATCATATCTGTTAGCTTTTTCTCATTTTTACCATTTTAGATTCCAACATGCACACACCTCTCTCATATAATTATTCCAGTCTACAGTGGGTTCAACACATATATTCATTTTTGATTCACAAAACTCGTAGCATTATATGAAATGAGACTATTGGCAGTGGTAACCTGAAACCTTCTATCCAGTCATCTGATTGCACCCCGTTTTCTTTTCAACAACCACATTAGAAACACCGCCATCGAACAACGTTCTTTTGTAATTTCATGTGATGTCAGCTCTCACAAACTCAGGATAAAAGAATACTTAAATTATGGAACTGTCAATTCATAATCATTGGCGGTATTAAATAATTCATGTTACCTATTCTGTATTACTAAGTTTGACTGTTACGAAAAGTCAGAGAAATCCGGATCCAACATTTGGAGGGGACATAATCGATAAATACTTACAGTTTTAATTCAAATTGTTTATAATACATTTGTTATGGATATACTCAGCCATACAACAAAGTGTAAACACACATCATAATGGAGGTGTAATTTTTATAATTTCTTTTGACCAATATTAAATTAACAGAGGGCGATTGGCAGGATAAGTAAAGGAATATACACGCTCTGGCTTCTGAACGATTTAGATATAGGCTTCATGCTTTGTATTTCTTAACACCACTTATTTTTATTTTCAAACATTATTAATTATTAAAGTTAATTTGTGACAAAATGATTTAAAACTGATATAAATTAAAACATCAACTAGGTATGCCATGGACAACCAGAATCATTTATAAATACTAGATAAAACAACATGCGTAAGCAATAAAGCAATTTAAGTTATTCTATGAAACATTAATTATTATTAAAAATGTGTCTCAAAAATCAACAATGAAAACGATTATTTTATAATTATTTTATGTAACCATTAGATTACAATTTACCTATGAACAAAACACTTTAAATTTTTGAATCGCCAATAACGAAATAAAATATAATTAAATTGGAATATATGTGGCTGTAGAAAGGCAATAACTCAAAAGTCGAAGCGTTAAATATGAAAAATACAAGTATATATATATTTATGACGTAAGTTTATAACCATTAAGAATATAAAATTTAATACTAAAAAAAAAAATTATTTGAGAAGTAATATACTCAAATTAAATACGACGTTGACAATTAGAACGTTTGGAATAACAAAATTTTCGTTTAATTCGTAAAAAAAATGAATTATAAAAATGGTAGGTATAAGTGATAACAGAAATTCCACGTTATGAAAATGATAGCATTACAGTACATACATGTAGAAGGCTATAAATTATTATTTTTTACTCATTTTTTTTTTTTTTTGTTGACGTTGAGAAATCAAATGCTATTAATCATGTTAATATATTATTAAGTGGTCGGACACAATAATCAATTTAAAAACAAAAAGAAAGAATAAGACAAAAATCGAATATTTTTTATAAAAATTAGCATGCGACCTTATTCCAATGTTTTTAATGTTGGTCACTCTACATTGTCAATACTAAACTGAAAACACCATGAAACATTTTATCGTAAACAAAAAAGTATATGTTCCTCACGAAAAACAGTGTAAAGTGAATGCTTGTTTGGTTTTGTTCGTATGTCGAAAAGTCAAAAAAACAGTTGTCATTTGTGTGTGTGTGTGTAATTATTTAATTTTCAAGGAAATTGTTTACCATAGTGAAACGATATGGTCTTCGTTTAAAAGAACTGCTAAAATTTATTCCGAGTTCATTTATTCCCTCGTATCAAACATGGCGTAAGTATGACACATATAATTGCGAATTTTCGTTTGACATTTTGGTTTTTAACGTGCCAAACATATTGCGAATTGTAGAGTTGACAGCGCGTCCGAAGATTCATCAACGGACTCCGTTAAAGTGGTCGATAACAGTCGATTAGATAAGAAGAAAAAGAAAAAGAAGCACAAGCATAAAAGTGATCGGTAAGTTAAGTATTAAAAATTTAATTTATTTGTAATTTTCAACGTATACAGTATGTGATTACGTGTTAAAATTTTTGTATATATATATATATATATATAAACATACATATGTGGCGTATTTAGGATTTAAAAAAAATTTTTTATCGGGATTAATATATTTGTTATATCGCTAAGAGCAACTATATTTATAAAAACATAACCTATACAGTCCTTATTTCAAACTGAATCGGGGAAAAAATAAATGTACTGTGATCAAGTATTGTGTATTATTATTTTAGTAATTACTCAAATGTGTATAAAATCGAAAGTTACCTACAGGCTACAACTACGTTGACCTTAAACCTGTATTGAGGTTTACGGTTGTAACCGCATAGGTGTGTATAAAATTATTAGCTAATATTATGAATATTTCTAGAAAACATAAAAAGACAAAAAAACAAAATGGAGAAACTAAATTAAAGGATAAGAAAAAATCGAATGGCGACCATGTTCAGAATGGGAAACAAAAACGACCACCATCCCCATCAACATCCGAAATAATTAAAAAGAAAAAAGTCGAAACGCCAGTAGTTACTGAAATTAATTTGGACGAGGAAGAAATGAATTTAGAAGAATTAATTAAAAAAAAGGTATGTTATGCTTATGAAATTTAAATTACCATTGTTATTTAATGTTTTTATAATAAACACTTCATTCATATTGATTTGCGGTTTACAATATTTCAATTACGACGGTTCTAGTTAGGTAAATCTATTGTCACAGTGATTTCATTAAGTTAACATACGCATATTGAATTAGAATCTGCTTTCAATAAATAATTTTCTCAAGATTTAAGAAATATTTATATAATAGAAGAAAATTTAATTAGATAAAGTAGATTGGAATTTTAGAAAAAACTAAAAAAATTTAAAAGGGAATATTTTTATGTTTAATTGTAATTAAGTATTATAAAATAAACATATATTTATATTTCATTTTGAAAGAAAATATTCCTAACTATTTTTGACAGTATAATATTTAGTAAATAATTAATGAGATACCTAAGATTTATATTTATATTTAACTTTTCCTAGTTGTCATTATTTTTGTAAAATTAAAGGATAAAAACAAAATTTGGCTGTATTTTTTCAGATTAATAATAAAATGGACTATTTTGTATGTTATTTTATAATATTATTTAATTTAAAAATAATGTACCTACTTACTACTATAATTACATTTTACATTACCAATAATTAATGAAATAGCGAAATATATTTAAAATTTAATTTAGTATAATTTTTTTCTTTTTTTTTTTTTTGAGAACATATAACAGATGTATAAAATTTTCTTTTTAACATTTTTAGATTCTGAGCGGAGCAAGAAATGTATTGGTTTCACAATGTTTTTTTTTTTTTATATCTGTACTCAAAAATTCTACCAGAAAGAGTGCTCCGATCTTTTCGTGTAGCACCTTTTCTGATTGTAAATTGCATCTAGTTTGTACTTTAGAGAGGTCATTTTTCAATTTTCTCAATACTTTTTTCAAAAGTCAGGAAAAACTACCAAAAATTACATAAAAATGCAATTTCATTTTAATCAATTGTCGTATATTTCTTCGTTTATTTATTACACCGAAGTTTCGCTCAGAATCGTTTTATTGAATGCAATGATTTATTATTGCTTTCAAATTTATAATAAAAACAAAACTCTAAAATCTTTATCCAAGTAATTTATTTATGTGATATCCATGTTCCCCGCGGCTCACTACCTTTTTTAATAATGAACATTTTATGAATTTATGTATTTAAATATTTTATTCTATTTTCCATATATATAAATAATAGAATTTGAACTAATACAGTTTTAAAAAGAAAATA
This sequence comes from Slavum lentiscoides, assembly GCA_032441835.1. Taxonomy (NCBI): domain Eukaryota; kingdom Metazoa; phylum Arthropoda; class Insecta; order Hemiptera; family Aphididae; genus Slavum; species Slavum lentiscoides. Next base: position 4,369,976 of record CM063717.1, on the reverse strand, counting down.
TTGTATTGTACATTGTTTTATTAAAATATATTATTAATAAATATAATTTGCAGGCTTTACTTCAAGCTCGGTTAGGAGCTTATTCGTCAGAATCAGATGATGGGGATAAAGGTGTTCTAAAAAGAAAGTTAGCTGTGAAAAAATCTGTTGAGACAATTAACTTAATTGATGATGAATCCGATGAGGAAAATAAAAATAAGAATTCTGAACGGTAATACTTCTAATAAATTATTTATTGTAAAATAATATTATCTTGAAAATGTGTTTATCTAATAGGACAAGAAGCCCATTAAAGCGCAATTATGGTGTCAGTCAAGAAATAAAAAAGTCGACTAGAGGTAGAAGTTCAAGTAAAGACTTAAGTCATTCAAAGTTCGATAGGTTAAGAAAAGAAAAAGAGCGAGAGCGCGATAAGGAATATGAAAAGTCTCGAGAAAAAGATAAAGAACGACCAAGAAAAACTAAACATTTAGATGATGAAAAACGGCGTGATTTCAGACGTAAAGAAGAGGAGATAAAAAAGAGAGAAGATGATTTGAGGAAACGTGAACAAAGGAGACGTGATGATGACATAAAAGAGATAGAAGAAGAAGCAAAAAGAAGAACAGAAGAAGTAAAACGACGAGAAGAACAGATTAAACAACGTGAAGATCACTTGAGACGAAGACGTGACCGTATTAAAAGCCCAATTTGTAAGTCTTAATTGTCTTATAATTATTTTAAAATAACAACATTTTGAAAAATAATTTTGTTTAAAATTTGTTTAGCTAATAGAGACCGTGCTAAAAGTCCATTAGGTAAGAATTGTGTATACTAAATAAGAAAAGAAAAATTATTTTTATACCTTTTTATAAATAAGAAAGAAGTTTATATATTTATATTTGATTTTTTGTTTTAGGTTCTAATAGATACCGTGACCGGGATCGAGATCGTGATCGAGAAAGAGATAGAGATTGGGATCGGGACAGAGATCGAGATAGGGACCGGGATCGGGTTCGAGATCGAGATAGAGATAAGAGATATAATAATAATAGAAAATATGATAGGAGATCACATAGCAAAGAACGATATTCTAGGTAAGTCTGTTTCAGTTCTAATTTGTATACATTTGTAAATAAAATATGTATAAAAAGATATTTTATTTTTAATGTGTTTTAGATCTCATAAAGGAAAAGATAGAGGAGATAAATATAAAGATAGCTTTTCTGAAGGTCTTAAACGTGATGATAAATCATCTTCAGATTCTGAGTAAGTAAATTTGTCTTTATTTTACAAATTTGGTAAATATATTAATACTTAAATTAATTACATATTTATTAACTATACTGAGTATAAATATAATAAATTAACATTTATTAATATAGATTTTAGAAAAATAAAATATTGAATATTTTAACTGTGCTGCTAAAATGATTCAGTTTTACAGCTATCACATTTGTGAACTAAGCCATAAATATTTGAAATTCTGTTATGAAAAGTTTGAATTAAATGTAATTTATTAGTTATATTTATACATATCTATATAGTACATCTTAATGATAATGTTGTATTTAATTTGAATTGACAATTGTGTAAATTATTTTGTAGCATTGATGTGAATATAAATATTGCGGAAGATGAAAATGAAGAAGAAATAATTGAAAAAAGAAGAAAACAAAGAGAAGAATTATTAAAGGTTATTATTATTTTTTATAATTTAAAAAAAATGGATATTTTGTATTTATACTAAATGAATTATAAAATTCAGAGATTAGGAGCAAATAATAGTAATTTGCACAGTGAAGATTCTATGAACCCTTCTCCTCATGGAAGTTATGCAACTGAAACATCAGTTCAGCATTCTCCTGAACTTCCATCTCCTAAAGAAACTGATAGAAAACTAAATGATTCTGATCCAGCACCAGATAAAGAGACCAAAAAGTTGGATCATGTATTAAATCCTGATTTAGTAAAAGGCAAATGGGATATGTTTGCAGAAGCTGATTCATTTCATGCTACTCAACACGTAAATACATTTATTTTGTGACTAAAGAGAATTAATTAAAGACTGTATTGATGATTACGTTTTTATGTAATGGATTCGTTTCAGACTCCTCAACCAGATAGTATACCAAATGGAAATAAGAGCATTCCAGAAAATCCTTCTTTAACTGACAACTGGGATGATGCTGAAGGATATTATCGCGTGAGAATAGGTGAAGTAATGGATTCACGATACACTGTATATGGTTATACTGGACAAGGCGTGTTTTCAAATGTAGTTCGTGCTAGAGATGTTGGAATTGATTTTCCAGAAGTAGCTGTTAAAATTATACGAAACAATGAAATTATGTATGTAATTTAAATAGGCAATATGAATTAGTTTTATTATTGTTTATAATATATGTTTATTTTAATTTAGGCACAAAACGGGATTGAAAGAGTTAGAAATTCTTAAACGGTTAAATGAATCTGATCCTGAGGATAGATTTCATTGTGTACGTTTATTCCGTCATTTTTTCCACAAGCAGCATTTGTGCATGGTTTTTGAACCACTTAGTATGAATCTTAGAGAGGTAAAATATTATTAAACAAATTATTTGTAAGATTTAAATTTATTGAAATTTTGACCATTTGTTGTATATAAGTATTTTATTAGTTTAACAGTAATTTTGAATTGGGTTGGTTTGTTAAAATATACAAAGTTAATCATAATAATTACATTTTATTTATAATATTAGATAATTTAATACTAATATGCATTTGTAATTTGAATAACTGTAATTTATTAATTTCATGACAATACCAATAATTTTTAAATTGTGTATTTTTTTATTATTATTATTCCAATTATTTCTTTTAAATTTGTATATAAAATTTAATTAAATTTTCATTGTAAATTAGTAAGTAATTATTGATGCGATTAAATATTTAATATAAAATTATAGGTGTTGAAGAAATATGGCAAAGACATTGGATTACATATTAAAGCAGTTCGTTCATACAGTCAGCAGTTATTTTTAGCATTGAAGCTGATGAAAAAAGCTAATATAGTTCATGCTGATATCAAGCCCGATAACATTTTAGTAAGTATTTCAGTTGTCTTTAGAATTTAGATTTAAGTTGAGCAAGGCGGAATTCCAGGATTTAGTTATTGATTTCTGGCCAATGTCATTGCAAAATTATGATCATAATATTGAAATTATTTGCCTTTTGGTAATTAGGTATTACCAAGTCCAGTTCAACTATGATACAACTCCTTGGAAAAATTTATTTGTGTGGTCTGCAGTTCCTGCGAATCTCATACTCCTGGTTATAACAAAATTAAAAAAAATAACATTACTTTGTTCATAAGTTTATTCCTTTTGTTTTTCAACTCTAGGTAAATGAAACTAAGTTAATATTAAAGTTATGTGATTTTGGATCAGCTTCATATCTTCCTGATAATGAAACTTCCACTCCATATCTGGTCAGTCGATTTTATCGAGCTCCTGAAATTAGTAAGTTTTAATCTTATATAATATACTATATTGTGTGTATTTTAAATTTGGATTTCGTTTTAGTTTTAGGTATTCAGTGTGATTTTGGAATTGACATGTGGTCTTCGGGTTGCACTATTTATGAACTTTATACTGGCAAAATATTATTTCCTGGAAAAACTAATAATCAGGTAAATGAAATTATATGTATATATTTTACTTTTTAATTTTAAAATTTTTGTTTCTTATTAGATGTTGAAGTTTTTTATGGACTTAAAAGGAAAAATGGCAAACAAAACTGTTCGCAAGGGAATGTTCAGGGACCAGCATTTTGACAACAATTGCAATTTTCTTTATCATGAAGTTGATAAAGTTACTGAACGAGTAAGTTTAATATTTTAAATGTTTTAGTTTTTTAATTATCAAAGTATAAATATTCACACTAATGTATGGTATTGTATCTTTTTTTTATGTTTAATTTAATATAATTAAAAACAGTATTTAAGCAAAACGGAATTCCAAAATTTATTAATTAATTTTTGGCCATTGTCTTTGCAAAAATATATTTATAATTTTGACATAATAATGTGTTTAGTACATATTTACTTCTAAACCTTTTAAAATTATAATACATTATTATTTATACGCAATTTTTTTTCATCTACAATAATTATATAATATTATCTCAAATTGATGGTTTTTATAACCTTAATATTGTATTTTTGAATTCACAGCTCGTTAATTACAATTTTGAAAATAGTCTTCTCATTTTGTAATTTATTTACCCATTTGTTAATATTTATTAAGCAAAACGGAATTCCAAAATGCATTAATTGAATTTTGGCCATTGTCTTTGCAAAAATATTTTTATAGTTTTGATAATATATATTGAGTTTGGTTAATATTTATTACTAAACTCGTTATAATATTATAATACATTGTAGGTACAATTTATATTTTCTAATAATTATTATGAAATATTTAAAAATTAAATAGGCTCATTATGTTTTATTTGTAAAGAAAAATAAATTATTTTAAATGGTGACAGTTTATATTTTGATATTTAATTACAGTATATGGGTGGGCATACAGTTGTATTCAAATAGAGGAGCTAATTTGAAACATTTTATAGATTGAAAGTTTTCTGACAGTTTTCTTAAAGTGAAATACAAAAGAATAAATAAGAGAAATATTTGTTAAATTTTTTTTTTTTTATAGGAGAAAGTTATAACCATGTCTTCAATAAATCCTAGTCGTGATCTATATGCTGAATTATTGGGAAATCAAAAACTACCAGAGGAGCAAATTCGTAAAGTTGGCCAATTGAAGGACCTACTAGACAAAATACTGACTTTGGATTCCTCAAAACGGATTGGCATATCTCAGGCTTTGGTACATCCATTCATATCGGAAAAAAGTTGATCAGTGCGCATTGTTATGCTTAGAAAAATTAACACAACATTGATTTCTCTTTTGATTCTGTTGGCTCTAAATAGTTTTTAAACATACTAGAAATTTTCATAATTAAAATTATTTTTCACTTGCATTATTTTGTACACTGTTATTTTTTCTTTTCGTCTATATACAATTACAGTTACATGATTTTACCTCAAATAGGTCGTTTTATGACCTTTATATATTGTAGTTATGAAATGACAACATATTGTTAATAATAAAGTACAATTTTGAAAATAGTCTAACATTTCCATTTTGTAATTTATTTATTCCGTGGGTTGATATGTGTGTATATATTTATTTTTTTCTCTAATAGAACGCTTTTTATCTTATGGTTTTTGTTTGTTTTGCAGAATGAAAGCAAACTTGAAAAATCATACAACACGTAGAAATTGTCAGAATCATTTCTCCTCCAATGTTTATTTGGTAATTAAAAGATAATTGTCAGGAAATTTAATCTTCATTTAACAATACCAATCTAAGGCAATTTAAGTTATGCTGGTTTTCTACTTTGGAATTACTACTAGTCTGTGACAGTTCCAGATTTGATAAACATTTTGTTGAATGTAAACGCCGTGTGAAGAATTAACTATTAACAATGAACCATCAAGACAATATAATCTTGATGTGTCATTAATGTACCATATCAATCATAATAATACAGTAATCGGATCATTAATTTTAGTCGTTTGATAAATTCTTTTAAATCGTCTGGAGTTGTCACTAGCAATGAATCTAAACTAAACACTACTTTTCCAATTAGGATATAGTCAATATTTGCAGTTTTAATTTCTTTGCAAGTCCTTAATTTTTCAGGGTTACCACACAGAGAAGGGCAAATCAGAAGTGGCTAATTGGTACCCCCACACAGGTAACAAATAAAATAATTTTATTGAAGTGATTACATTGGAATTGGACCAATTTTCTCAGTAACTGTTTCAAACATTCGGTGTGTAGATTTTTCATGTACACATAGAAATCTTTATTTTTTTTTTGAATTTAAAATTATCTCATGTATAAGTACCCGCAATGTTTATTATCTTTATATATTCTCTAGAATCTAGACCAAAGTTTTTAATTTTAAATATTAACCCTTGATAGCATATATTGGTAATAATTGCAGTATAATTATGTAATTAATAAGTTAGATTATTAATGTACATTACATTACATGAATAATTTTAAACAATAATTAGGTTGTATAAGTTGTACATGAATCATAATTTATAATTTAGTTATTAATTTTATAGTGGTGATGAAGTTGTCCAGTGATTTTATTGACTCTGGTTGGTTGTTAAGTGATGAGGAAATATGTTTAGGAAGCTTGGGAGTTTTTTCTTGAAATACTCATATGTATGACAAATGAATAGTATATGTTTAATGATTATCTTGACTTTATACGGAGAGCACATCCGATGGTTCTTTGGTCGTAAGGTAACTGTGGGAGATACGAGTGTGACCAATATGAATCCTGTTTATCGCTACCTCTAGTTTTCTAGGCATTTCTGAATGATAAAACTGCAGTGAGACGTTTTATTTCATGAACCTTGGTACGTATTATGGTGACTCTATTTCAGGTTACATTTAATTTTAATTAGAGAGCAATTATCACTTTTGGAAATTATGGGTATTTGAATGTGAAGTGATAGCGATATTGCTTTTTTAGCTGCTGAGTCTGCATTTTCGTTTTTCTCAATGTCACAATAGCCTAGTATTCAACATAATTGTATTTTTATTTTTGTAAATGAGTTTTTGTAATTGAATACCGGACTGGTTTTGTATTCGTATTATTGATAGTACTCGCCTTTGAGTTGATAGTTGTATTTGGTAGGTAGGTGAAATTCTTGCATTAAGTGAATAGCTTTAAGGATCACAAATGATTCTGCTGTACAAATAGCCAAATAGTACAGGAATAGGGAAGCTGTTCAGTGTTTTACAAATTTGAGGCATCGGTATATAATATGTATCTTCCTCGTCATTTCCCCGAGATATTAATAACTAATGTTTGTATACAGTTGGAATCAGTGGCGTATTTTCAACTTTTTTCTGGGGGGGGTACAAATTTTTTTTTTTGAAAATTCCAACAGGATATATTAATACAAGGTATTTAATAAAAAATACCTTTGGATAATCTTTTTTTTTTTTTGGTTCTGGGGGGTCCAGTACCCTTGGACCCCCTCCCGTAAATACGCCACTGGTTGGAATAGCAGAGTGTTTTTTGAATATAGACGGTTCAGTGTTTGTATCTATGGAATGAAGCCACAGGGTGTTTTATGGACGCATTATATGGGAATCACGTTATGAGATTTTCTTGAAACAAGGCGATTATTATTTTTGGTGTTAGGGATGACGAAGTAATTAACTTTAGTTTTCGTGTAAGAGTGCGACCTATAGTGTATTTCCAACGAAGGCGTGTTTGCTGAATTTAGTTTTTAAGTTGGCGGTTTCGTCGACTTCTAGAGTATAAAATAATATGTACTATTTATTGTATCGGAACACTCCACTTGCATCGTCTGTACGCGATTTTTCTTTTTATAAGTCAAATAGTATGCAGTCATTAGTTTAAATTCCACGTATTGAATACTTCGCCAATACCAAACCAGTGTAGTATAATATTATTACCTATGTCGTATGATAATAATTAAAATGCTCGTGCGAGTCGTATGGATTGGGAAACTGAATGCGTTCGCGTTATACGGAAGATTATTGGAAGAACACTGCAATATACACAGGTACGTATACCTTCTATAGAACACGAACAATCAGTGGCGTATTTTCAACTTTTTTCTGGGGGGTACAAATTTTTTTTGAAAATTCCAACAGGATATATTAATACAAGGTATTTAATAAAAAATACCTTTGGATAATCTTTTTTTTTTTTGGTTCTGGGGGGTCCAGTACCTTGGACCCCCTCCCGTAAATACGCCACTGGTTGGAATAGCAGAGTGTTTTTTGAATATAGACGGTTCAGTGTTTGTATCTATGGAATGAAGCCACAGGGTGTTTTATGGACGCATTATATGGGAATCACGTTATGAGATTTTCTTGAAACAAGGCGATTATTATTTTTGGTGTTAGGGATGACGAAGTAATTAACTTTAGTTTTCGTGTAAGAGTGCGACCTATAGTGTATTTCCAACGAAGGCGTGTTTGCTGAATTTAGTTTTTAAGTTGGCGGTTTCGTCGACTTCTAGAGTATAAAATAATATGTACTATTTATTGTATCGGAACACTCCACTTGCATCGTCTGTACGCGATTTTTCTTTTTATAAGTCAAATAGTATGCAGTCATTAGTTTAAATTCCACGTATTGAATACTTCGCCAATACCAAACCAGTGTAGTATAATATTATTACCTATGTCGTATGATAATAATTAAAATGCTCGTGCGAGTCGTATGGATTGGGAAACTGAATGCGTTCGCGTTATACGGAAGATTATTGGAAGAACACTGCAATATACACAGGTACGTATACCTTCTATAGAACACGAACATACAGTTATTACGACGTCGGGCTTTTAAATTTAAACTACTTTTAGGCGTGTGTCTGAAGTCATTGGAGAAATTTACGTTCTCAATCGTTGATTTTTCTCATCCCCGTTTATAGTATGTAACTTGTATCTGACCAAATTCGTTCGTCCAGGACCTTTCTATAAATGATTTTTTTTTTTCAATTTCAACACCTATATAGCTAATAGCTCTTTTTCTCTCCAAAGCATTAGATTTAACCGTTCACATCGAAATACTCGAAAGCCGTTTTCACGATGGATAGATTTGTCCAAAAACGTGTGTTTCGTGTTGAGTTCACCCATAATTTATTATTCGATACTTGGAGTTTTTGATTTTATTACGAGTATATAGGTATTACACGGTTATTTTGACTATATAGTACTGAATCGATGGACGTATTATTATTTTAACATTGATGTTACGCTTCAAATTGTTTTTGTTTTGTTTTGCAGTATTTATATATAATTGCAGAGAAAAAATAAATAAATTGTATTTCTGTAGCGTTCAAGACTCAAGAACTACTGCGTGCATTAAAGTAAACCGGAGAGATAATAATGTTCTACCGACATTTTAAACGCTATTATCTGTTTTTTTTTAAATTTTATTTATTTTTTTTTATACAATAAAATATTACAGTTTTTGGTGTTGTAAAACAATTTATTTTATTTTATATTTATCGCTTTAGATGTGTGTATGTGACACACAGACCGAATATCATTTATTGTACAAGATCAAAATGCGAAAATGGATCCGATTTAAAATCGATTATATTAACTGCGCACATATACGCGTACTATTGTGTATAGGTTTATGTAAAATAAATCGATAATAACCGAGCGTAAGGGTTTGCCGACGATTTTAAAATTTCACCTATATATTGTTCACAGTACGAGTATAGGGATTTAATAATAATAATAATAAAAAAAAATTTTGCTCGAAATAATTTCCCGCAAAGTATTACCGATTAATATATATATGAGAGTGATGGGAAAACGACTGAAAAACCGTTTCGTATGAAAATCATATTGATTTGAAAATCCGCGGACTGTGAAAAAAATTCGAAAAACGTGGAAGAATATGAATATTTAGAACGTAATAAGATATCTTATACGCAAGAAAATACTTTTTTTTAAAAAATTATTAAAATCGCGAAAAAAAGTCTGTTTAGACAATATATAATATACGTATAGTATTAAAACGTGAACGATTTTCGTCGAACAGTGTAAAATCGTTCGCAGAAGACTTGTTTCGTGAAATTTTTTTTTCTTTTTTTAATGCTTAAGGAATTTATAAAAATTGGTGGTATACGCAGCTATATAAACTACGTTAATCCGCGGGACATGTGGCAAACATACTTATTAAATATGTGTATAGGATTTTCGGCAGAGCGCAAAAACCCGTTCGCGTTCGTTTTGTACACACGAGTTTGATTTTTATCGTAAAATTTATTAGAAAAAAAAAAATCTATTTTTTTTTTTTAATTTGTTTACGAATTCTGATAAACGCATTGCAAAAACCGTTTTTCGCTCACATAATATTATCGATTTATTTAAACTACGAGTTATTATACAAAAAAGTGACTACAGTGAAATTATTACGGTTATACGTACGGGGGCAAAAAAAAAAAAATACTATTATTTTTCTATTATTATTTATGTGTAAACCGACGTTTATAAATGTAAAAAAAAAAAAACATATTCGTCGAATTGTGAGGCGTTTTACGCTGTTTTCGCTCGAAATATATTGTAACGAAAAAATAATATTATTCATTACTATGAAGGACTACTGCTGTCCTTTTTGAGGTCCATCGTCAGAAAGCGGGTAATTACCGCGCGTTTCGAGAGTTACAAAACGAAGAAAACGGTAACGCGTTTTCGCGCGAGACGCCGCATAACTTTGCGTTTCGGCGAATTGAGATCCGGACGTCCGTCGATAAGAATGGAATTCGACGGAATTTCATCCGTGCGATAAGATAAAACACGAACAACAATTTCGTACGACGCATTTTCCACATTTTTTTTTCATGCGGTAAACGGCAGATTGCGACACGCGCGCTCTTCCTCAGTTATCACGGGATATTATTGTAATGTTATCGCGTCGTCGGTGTGTATTGGATTTTGTTTGTTTCTCGGTGGCTGGTCGCGTCGTGTTCGCGGTTTTTGCGTTATTGTTTTTCACGCCGTACGCGTCAATTCGTTGGTAATTTCGCGTTTTTTTTTTTTTTTATTTCATTATTACTAAAACTAGAAAGCCGACGAGTTTATCGTTTCGGGGGTGTACTTGGAACGCCTTCGACCGGTCGTCGTGACATTTTCGTTTCGACACCGCCGCGGCTTGTATTATTAATGATACCGTCGTCGTAATTATAGTACGTGCGTGTGTAGTGTAGTGGACACAAAGTGAGTAAATAAAAGTTTACACGTTTTTCCGTTTGCTCGGTTCAAAGATTTTCGCATTTTTTTTTTTTTCCGTCGTGTCCGCTCGTCGTTCAGATGGAAGTCGCGAAGAAACTCGTACCGGTCGTTTGTCTGATGTCCGCGTACGTGCACTGGATCAAACCCCGTCTGTTGTCCGCCACCGCGTCCAAGGGCGGCAAGTCGCTGCTGTTGCACCTGTGCGCCCAGTCCAGAGTGCTCATACCCATGATCGTGATCACGGCGTTTTGGATATTGGACGCCGACATGCAGATCGAAGCTTCCATCAGTTTGACGCTCAGTCGTAACGTACGCATAACGCTCGGACCGGACGGACGCGACAGAGTGGAAGAAGACGACGACGACGACGACGACGACGACGACGACGACGACGACGACGACGACGACGACGACGACGACGAGCATGGCCTTGGGACTGATGACGATGACAACGACGAAACGTACACGATAGATTCGTACTCGGACAATTCATCGACGTGCAGTGATAACGCGTGCGTCGTGAACGGCATTCAGAGCGCGTTGCAGGAGTTCGCCGAAAGTTCTTTATCGTGAGTGTACACGCTGAAATATATCTTGTAATGTCGTTTGGCCGGTCGGTCGTACGCTTTTTTTACATCTGAAACGCGTGTCTTCAGCAAGATCACGTTACTCGCCCATTTGTTCTTCGAGCCTTCCAAATAGTGTCTCCGGTACAAAATCCAAGTTATTTCTCAAGATTAATCAAATGAACAATATAATATACGCGTTAAAAAATGAGATTTGAGTTTGTCAGCGTCTGGTGTCTGTAAAATTTAGTCGGCGTCGATTTAATTCCACGCAAATTAATAATTTATTTAAAAAAAAATTACTTGTCTGTTCATAACAGCTTTTATTTTCATTGTACTGATAGAACTTAATTATTAATAATTTATAAATCAATGTTTTATATAAATATATGTATTTATCGTTGTATAACAATGTACAGTAACGACTAACGGTTAACTGTTTTGTTCTACCAACAAATTCATAATTAAACGTGACGTGTTTGTTTTGTA